>CM065659.1:4461284-4966284 GCA_033220385.1 Triplophysa yarkandensis
GCTAGATTTGGTTTTGTTGTTGTGTGCATCTGCCATCTATGAACAAGCATCATTTTATCCTTACAGATAAGATCCCATCCACATTCACAGCAGGCCCAGAGTCAGATTTATCTTAGCGTCTGATGCTGCTCTTCTAATGTGAGCTTGTTTATGTATGATCTTCATGGGTGCTTTTCAAAACTTTGACCATTTAGCCCAATGTCTTAAAAGAAATGACATCATAAGTGGATGATACCTACATTTACATTTAGGCATTTAGCAGACGCTTTATCCAAAGCGACTTACAATTGTCGAGGAGAGAATGAAGCTGTAAATAGCCAATACAACAATAGGTGAACAAGTGCTACAACAATGTTACAAAGTTACACAGAGAGAGAAGTTACAAAAGTTTTTTTTTGATAGAGTGAGTAGGTTAGAAAAGAAGGTACTCCTACTTCATGCACAATATTCCATAGCAGCAAAAAAGGTTTTCCAAAGAGGCCTACAAGATATTGCAAGGCATATTTATAAATAAAATAACATGTTTGTCGTCTAAGGTTAAATGTAAAACATTTGAATAAATTCTCCAATAAAAGCCGACCAAAGCGTATCATATTCTTTAAGTGTTTGTAAAGGCATTCCTGACATTCTCCAGCAGCTAAACACGAACAGCATGTAAAGGTCATTTCTATCCATCAGCAGGTGTTTTGCATCATAAAGGCATGTTTTGCTGACTTAATAAATACTTGGGCAATTCCACAAAAGTTTATTTACATGCAAACAAAACAAAAGGGAGAAGCAATGTGTGAAACCACAAAACCTTCTGATTTGAGCTCTTGAACTAAGCTGCCACTGTTGATTCTGGAGATGGACCTTTAGAAATAGATTCGAGAAATCTTTTTGTTATGCTTAAAAGCACCAGGAGTCTGAAAATAGAGTGTGGGTGGACATAAATCGCCGTATAAAAACAGTAAGACGCAGAAACGAGCACATCCTTTAATGTGTATCTACAGATTTAGCATTGTCTCTGGGAACGGCGGGTGTGTCCTGCTGCACCAGTGAGTATGACTTACACGCTCATTGTTTTCAGAAGAGGTTCCCCAGCTGCGCTTTTGCTCCGGACCAATTACCGCAAAGAGTTCAACTCCACCGTGAGCGTGCACACACTTGCATTCACCAACAGAGCAACCCCCCTCGTCCCCGACCCCGCCGGCTTCCTCTTGTTCTTCCGCCCACTCATCTTCTCATTTGATGAATTGCACACCACGCACAACTGTTTCAAAATGCTTTCTTACACTTCCACGTCAGCCTGACCGTGCTACTTTTAGTATTTCACTTACTCAACGATCTCTCACCTGAGCACACATTAATAAACTTCTGCCCTTACGGGCTATCTTTACAAAATAAACACATTATTGCTGTCATTACTGAGCAGGCAGTACAGCGGCGTGGCTCTGACAGCGCCAACCGTCCTGCCTTTTGATCTTGGTGATAAATGAGGCTTTGCTTCTCACCCACACAGGGGTATTTCATTTAGATTACTCTAACTTTAGCGACGCTGACAATGGGAAACGCTGTGGGTACACGTTAGCATTGTTTTGTTACATCCCTGCGGTACATTTGTATAACAAATAGACAGGATAATAAAGTGTCGTTGTCACAGACGCTGCTTTTTTCGCTGCATTTATTCTTTGCGATTATTATTCTAGGCTGAGGGGTCAGACTCCACGACCTCGTTTCACACCCTGCGTCAGGCCGAAATCACTATGGTTCTTTTCATCCGGTTTCATCCTGTTTCTCTGCACCTGCAACAATACATACGCTTTCTATATATACTGTAAGAAAGATGGTTTTGGTGGCCCTGGCGAGCGGGACTGTGGGCCTCATTTGAATGGAAGTAAATGTTAAGTGAATCAATCCCGCTGTGGCGCCCCGCTGAGTCGGATTATGCCCCGTTTCGGTTCTGGAACGCCATCATGGGCTCAGATGGAACAACTTCAGCGTTTAGATAAGCTTGCCTCCGAGCCATGCTGTCAACACGACATGAAATTACAGTGTTTGCTGCCTCATTAAAGCGGCTTAAAGAAGTTCTTAAAAGAGACCCCCAAACCGGTTGACACACATCATTGTATAGCTTTAAGGTCAGCTACTGTAAAACCAGGAGAGAAATATTATTGCTATCTCAGGATTAGATTTTTGATTTTGTATAATGGCCCCAGATGTTTCTCCTAAAATGTTGATGTTTATGCAGCAGGTTCACTTGAGACCGGAGCGCTGCTGTCTTGACCCCGGCCGGGTGACCTAAACGGGCACTGAGGGAGGAGATGGGCATGGTTTGCATTTCCTCTCGAGCTGTTCACTACAGGCCACTAAACAGGGAGCAGGCCCGGATCTGTTTGATCTGTGTGCATCATGGAGGAGTAAGTAATCTGAAGTGAAAAGTCCCTTTTTTCAGACATGACATGCATGATATCCTATTACTGCTGAATGAATCCTGTGCTTGTGTGAGAGATTGGTGTGTCTTCAAAGGTTAACTCAATGAGCTGGTGCCTTGATTTAGCCATGTGCTGACTCGGGTTTACTGCATTCGATATTGTGGCCAAAAACCAATTAAATCTACTTTAAAAAAAAAATTGTTAGATAATATTTTGTTTAAATGCAAATCAAATATCAAAATTGTGTTATTATAATAGATAATAGTAATAGGAATAAAAAGAGAAATGTAAAATAATTTAATAAATTTTTGATATAGTCTTGATGCATTGATAATCATGAATCTGCTTCATTATTTTGCACATTATGCATTTAAATATATATATTTAACATAAATCTTACAGTGAATTAGTTCTGCGGTTTAAATGTAAATCTGAGATGCTATAAATTTTTTTTGTCATACTTGTAAATTGCAAGACAAAGAAGCGACACATTAGTCTAATGACACACTTGTTAACTTAATAGCCATATTTAAAAAACACATTAAAGTCATTGTGTTATTCATGAAGATGCTTAATTTTAAACCAGCAATCATTATGATTATTTAATATATTATTCATTATAGTATCCGTCAGAGTCCTGAGCCACTGAAGTTGGCCTCCATTTATCTGCCACTTGGTGACATTATGGTACGTCATAAGCATTTGAAGACGCTTAAAGTTGCACGGTAAGTTTTAAATACCCTCTCTTGACTTTTACAACTCATCCATAAATGTGAAACTCAATCACTTCTCAGCCAAAATCTCTCCGACAGCATACAGTACTTCTATAAATGCATACTTCAGATAGTGCGCTGGCGTGTGTTTGTGTGTAGCACCGACCCCTCAGGCTAATAACCTCCAGCTGTCAGAACAGTGATGGCTCGCAGGTTTTCCGAGGGACGCAGCAGTCAGCAGCACGTTCCATATGTTCTTCCATGGCTCTCCCCTCCTCCTTTCCTTGTCTCCTGCTTTTTTTCTCCTCCTCCGGCTCCTCCAGAGAACAGCTGGGGCCGACCTGGGTGTGCGCCGCTCTGCCATGTCTCAGTGGCTCGCCCGAGGAACCCTCATTTGTTGATGATATTGCTGTCATTTCACAAGAAGGGCCTTTATAACCCAGTGTCAAACTGAACTAGGGAGTGAATGACTACTCAGATTCAAAATAAACACAGCGATATGAGCAGAAGCATCGCTCTTTTGGGATTGCGGTCAATGTCCCTTTTTGGAATGTCGTGAATTTTGGGAAAAATGTACTCTTTGTTTAGTTTGTCATGTCGTTTCGACTCCATGTTGGGGTTGACACAAAATTGGATGTTAAGCAGAATGCCTGGTTCACGGATTCCCTTATAAGGAAAGCAGGTAGTGATTTATACTCACAAGCAACAAAACAGTCCATTCGTCGCTTCTGCTGAGCCTCAAAAATAATCAGGAATATAATGCATGAGATATCCAAGCTACCCTGGATTGGTTAATGTCTCCACTTTTTTCAAACAACAAGCATTTCAAGATTGATCTTTTCTTTTAAATATGACGCGCTCAGAACTGAAAGTGTGAAATAAGAAAACAGAGAAAGATATTCCTTCATTTTGTTTTGTGTTGTTATTTCGCACCTCTGCTGGACTATTGAATAGGCATGAGTACATTATGTCCTCATCCACGTGTAGGGTGCGAGTGTGTGGGTGTTTGTTAGTCTGTAGGTGTAAACACATTACATATTACTCACACTCCAACACAGCTACAGTTTCTGAACAGCCTTGTGATATTTTTCACTTGATTTATACAGTATTATATTAATGTATATGCAATGTATACATTGCATATGTATAATATACTGTATATGTATAAAATATATGCTAACTGTACATCATACACATAACACACTACGTGTGAGGTCTTCATCATGGCTCTCGTCCCATATGTTAACGTTTTATTAAATGCAAAATACCTGAGAAATGTAGGTCAGCTGAAAATGAATCTTGGTTACAATTGAATCCCTCACAAAGTGATATATATTTTTGTTTAGGATATTGTTCACAACTCCATCGATTATCATGGAAAACCATTTAAAATATTCAAAAGGGCCCATGAACTGTTTGCTGTGCAACATTCTTCAAAATATCAAATTTTTTTAGCTGAAAAAAAAACCATTTTAATTATTGAGTATTGTTTCTACTATGTTAGTCAATGAGGTCCAAACTGTTTGGTTTCAAGCATTCTTCCAAATATCTTTATCCGTGATTGTTTGAACAAATAAGTCTATACACCGAGCTTTAAGGTGAGTAAAAGAAGACCAATTGTTTATTTTTGGGTGAACTATCCCTTTAATAGTGTTTTTTTTTAACTAAAATGTGGGACAATATGTCTCTAGTAGAAGCACATGTACTGGTACGTAGTTTTTTGTGTGAAGGATGTTTAGGCTATCTGCAATTTCAAACGAAAAAATGTCATGCCAGTTTCATATAATGTCATTGTTATGCCTATTTGGTACACAGGACAGTGGAAAGCAAATAAAAGAACAGGTGAGAGAGGAAGTGTGGGACCCTAATAAAATGATGCTTTTTTTCAAACCTGTACGGCGTTCTTCAGCAAAACACAAAAGACCATTTTTGGACATAATGTTGGTTGTCAAAAACCACTTGTCCCCTTTGACTTCTATTGAGTGAATACAATAGTGGGAACCAACATTTTTCAAAATATCTTTTGCGTTCTGGAGGAGGAAAAACATATAGATTCCAAATATGAACAGGGTGAGTAACTGGGGATCAAATTTTAATTTAAGGGTGATCCCTCATGCACACCTTTGATCACATTCCTTCAAGTTACAACCACCAGTTACCTTGTGATGTAATGCACACGTCAGCGCCCCGTCCCATTTATCTCTGCTCTTTATTCCAAATCCAGCAGGAGAGAGAGAAGGGGGACCGTCCTAACAACATATCTGAGGCAGTCTGTGACAGTTCCAGGAAGGACGTGGGATGGGATTCTTACATTCAGACCTCTGGACCCATTTCCCGGAAACATCCAGTATGTACCAAATTCACACATGACTAACAGAGCCCCATTTAAAATCACATTACCTTAAGAGAGATTCTACTAGAGGATGTCCTTCAAACTTTTTATTCTTTATTATTACAATTTCTGAGTTAACAGCCTCTTAATTTAATACATGAGACTTCACCACATCTATTTGTAACGCAGGCACAGGTTCACTCATATGCCATTGTGTTAAAGACTCACTGATGTGTGTTTGTGTTCACGCTCGGTTGATGCGTGTGTATTGTGCCGCAGCAATGGATATGGTGCTGGCACGGTTCAGAACGACTGCAGCTGGTTGAGATGGCATCAGAAGACAGCGGATCTCGTGAAGTCAGCAGCCCTGCTCCCACCTGGCAACCCCCGCTGAAGCCGCCCTGCCTGAGAGAGGCAAACACGTCACATCAGCTTTAATGCTCTACTTCCCTTCTCCAGAGGCCACAACTCAGATCCTCCAGCGCCAGAGAGTCAACAGCTGCACCCCGTCTCCCGTGAACGCACACAAATGCACATGTGCATGTACACATGCTCGCATGCACCTCCCATAAACATCTTCAGTGTCTGCATCTTCATTCAAGGTTAGATACATAAAACAGATGATTTACATGGACTATTGGTAAGAACAGTTGGTACCAGCACTGTCAAATACAAATTTATCTATGGTCAAGTCAAACTTTTAAAATAAATATAGGTAAGATTATGTTTTTCAGATCGTGATATGACAGAAAAGTTTCATTCAAAATTTGTATATAAAAGGAATGAAAAACATTTCAGAATTTTATGCATTCACTTAAAATTTTGACTCTGTTTTCTAATGAAACAATTTAAAGAAAAAAAAAAGTTAATTTATAATATTCGGAATTGAGTAAATACAACATTTATATGAATTATTATTAAATGACAGAATTATTAGAATTTTACAAATATATATATATATATATATATATATATATATATATATATATATATATATATATATATAGTTAATTAAATACGTATACTTTTTATTAAAATAAACGTAAAAATTGTTTATCAATTTTAGAAAACTAACTGTTCGACTTTTAAACAATTATTCATACAAACATCTATATCATGTTTTTAAAATATTTTGTTAGGTTAATATACCTGTTTAGTTTTGTGATAATGACTAAGCCACCTGAAATATCTTTACAGTGTTGGTTGAATATGAAAGGATTTATAAAAATTTTGGCTATTTGATATCTAAGCTGCAAATGATTGAATATTTGAAAATTAAATCTATTTTTGTAAATGGAAAATACCTTTTTATTTAAATTGTTTTACTAATAAAGAAGGATTTTTAAGATTTATTTTACATGTCAGGAGTGAATTTGCAAAAACAGAAGAGTCAGTTAACAAAAAAATAAATATACAAATCAAGAAAATAGCTATTGAGTTCTTTAGATTAAGAAGTTGAGCTTATAAACTCTTTATATTTTTGGTTCTTTATAAATGGCGAATCAAAGCAGTTCTTATATTTTTATTTATTACACATAATTGGATGTTTTCATTATTTTATGATTATTTTATTTTGTAATATATTATTGAAATGTATATCATCCATATAAATCTTAAGGATAATAAAAATAAGTACAGAAATAACTTCTACCATTCTATTTCTATGTGTTAGGAATGATAATTTATGCCTACAGCTGAAATAATAACAGAATTTTACTCTTTTACTCTTACTCTTAATTTTACTTTTTACAGAGTCGAAAGCATGAGGAGCCTGTCTATGACATTAAACGCTTTAAACACAGATGTGTGTCAGTGTCAATAAGCACCTGTTTATAGAGAACACATGAGCTGTCAATCACACTGTGATAGAGAGTGACAGTAAACACCGTGGGAGAGAAAATATACATTACGTCTCTTACATTAATGTCCAACATTTTTAGTTGATCAAAATAAAACTACCACATAATAATTATATAAGAATCACATTGGATGTGATCCAGATAGATACAATTCAGTCCAAAAACAACTTTATCTTAGTCGAAAGAAAAAGATTGTAAGAGTAAACAAGCCAATATTTGGAATAGAAAGATGTTGGTGGGAAAATGTCCTGTGGCTGTTATAAAAAGCATGGGAATGGATTCCAACCGGAAGAGACTTTTGGAATAAAAGTTTATATCCTTAATGATATAAGCTGCTATGTATGAGGAAGGCTTGCTGTTCACATCTTTTGTTATGGTGCTAAGATGATTTGCAGAGATGACAACAGACCAGATATAAATGACATTAAATCATGTTTACGAGTTGGCACCGGGCCGACTTTAAGCTCGAGCTCTACCCAATCTCAGCCCAGAAATTATGAGCAGATCCTTATTCACTAAAGCGTGATGGACAGGAACGGGTGTGTTAAATGTCAGCTGTGTTCGTACATATTTCCAGTTTTCACTTCTCCAAACTCATTTACTCACCCTCTGCACATTTCCTACAGGCTTTCTCTCTTCTGCAAAACACGGAAGACATTTAGGAATGGTAGCCGAAAATGAGGGTTCTATTATACGGGCACAAAACTAATGGGTCAATGGGGACGTTTTTCAAAGTATCTTTTTTTGTGTTCTGCCCAAGAAAGTGAGTCATTTATGATTTGATTTTATTTGGGGTGAACAAACGCTTAAATGAAAGACTGTTGTGTTTCTTTTAAAATACTTCAAACAGCCAGAGCAGACTTTTGCACATATGGACAGATGGTTATTAAAACAAGTTGAGCGCCTGTCACAAGCTGTCAGTCACTGTTATTGACCTCATAAATATGCAAATAAGAATGTTAACTCTGGGTGTATACGGTGTTTAACCTGTTTTAATTACCAACCGGGGTAAAATATGAACAAAACATACAATTTCCAATGTGAATAACCCCAGCATGTCTGACGAGGAGGGTAAATACCGGCGTGCTGGTGATGGCACCATCACCGAGCTTCTGAATCAGACACGCAAACATTCATCCAGCTGTATCAACAAATACTGTTTAAAATGACATCCGTCTAACTCGGTCACAATGTGGGCGGATGAAATAAACAGCAGAAGTGTTTTCGGATCAGGCTGGGAAAATATATCAGGGGAAGAAGCGGACAAATGTACCAGCTATGGGGAGCTATTTTATGGTATTCTGAGGAAAGAGGAATGAAGCCTTTACGCTGATGTCATGAGAGATCCTCCCTATGACTTCATCGAGATCTCATTTCGGCCTTTTCTGAGGAAGTTCGGAGTTGAGTACATTCTGTTGTAACCAGGAGTCACAGGATGTTTTGGGTTTATGTTCTTCACAGCTTCTGCAAAAAAAGATTGTCACACTTTTATCCGTTCATTATGCAGTCTTAAGTAATAAAAGGACTGTGGTTGACTACAGTGGTTGGGGAACCGTCTAAAGAGTGGGTCACGGATCTGTTCTGATGGGGTTTGGAAGGGGAAAGTTGTTCTCATATATTCTGTTGCCGATGTCAAATGGTGTGTGTTCAATGAAATGATTGTATTTGTTCATTCATCACTAGCCAGCATGGGTATGACATCATTCCAAATATGTGAAGATAGGTTCAAGACACACAAACACTCCTCATCCACAAAGCATTACTAAACAAAATTTGTTTCCAGGATGGAAACAGCCCCTCCTCGGATCTTGGGTCCCGTCTCTTTCTCTTTGCCTGTGGCTGGAACAGATGTTTTAGGGCTGAGGATTCTGGGTACACGGGACTGAGGCACCGCTGCCAGTCATGCTCATCCTCATCACAGCTGTCTGTCTTCGTGCTGAGAAAAACTCTCACAAATCTTCATCACAGGGATTCCTCTTATGAGATACTTTGGTAAATAACTAAAAGAACTACATTCTCCGTTTTTAATACACCCGGGTGCACATCATTTTAAGAATGTGTTCAACATTCTTCTGTCACTGAGAAAAGGCAATGCAGTTTGCAAAATATATCCCATGGGAAAGTGATTTTGTATTAAAGGATAAAGGTTATCTGATAATAGAAGAATTGTATTCTGAAATGACAGATGATTCCATCATAAATTGCTGAAATACACACTCTGGAGCCACTTTACGTACGATATCTTATCCTTTTATTCAATAAAAATGCAGAGAATGGGATAGCTTTGATATCTGATTTGATATCTCTTATCTAAGAGATTTTATCATTTTCTAAGTCTTTGCATGAGAAACAAGCCAAAAATAAATTATAGTATTAATTCATGTCATTTTAAATCTTTATGCTTTACTTTCTTCTGCAGAAAACACAAGAAGATATTTTGAAGATGTTGACCAACTGCAAAGAAAGTTAGAATTTCATACTCATTTTCTCACCCAAATGTCTTATTTCTTCTGCAAATTACAGAAGATATTTTGAAAAATGTTGGTTACTAAAAATATACCGGGTTTTTCTGAATTACTTCTATTTTATGCACACATGGGATGATGTACTAGACATCTAATCTTAGAAAGTCTATTCATGAGAAGAAGCCTAAAGAGAATTAATAATAATCTTACAGGTGACAACAATTCAAAGTAACAATTCATGTCTTTTTAGACTGTACGACTTACTTTCTTCTGTAGAATACATAATTTGAAGGATGTTGATAACCAACAAACTCACTTCAACCATATGGACACCAAACCTGTGAGACATTTCTCAAAATATCTTTTGTATCAAACAGAAAAATCACAGTTAGACATATCAAATTAATTCCTCCGTAACAATTGTTGTTCACATCAATAATTCCATATTCATAATGTACGTCAACAATTAAATTTCGTATATTTTGGACATGTTGTGTTGGTGTGTCCATGCACGAGGAAGCCGCTCACCCCCCTCACTTCCTATGTTGCTTTTCCTCGCCGATGTAGGAAATGACAGCTTGATTTGAACAAAGTAAGTCCTCGCATGCTGCAGACAAACACGTCCTCCTGGTTTGCTACAGGATCACAACCTCAGCTCACAACCTTGAGACAAAAGAAATCCTCAGCTCGTCGCCGAGCAGAGTCAGCCATGCAGTTCCTGAAATTCCCATATATCCCATTATGCCCCTGGATGTACGCTGAATTCCAATGACTCGATGATGCACGGAGAACCCCCTCCTTCTCTGATGCACAGCAGTTTGGTCCACATCTGTCAAGCAGCGGTGTGATAGACACGAATCGAATATCAAATATCTCCAACATATGGCCATGAATTTGGGGTCTTGGTCTCTGATATGCTTCAGTGAAGAGTTAGAGGAACAAATATTTGTGAGATTACTGGCCTCCCTATACAAGCAAGATATCTGGGGTTGTGATGTCTGTGTTGTGAGGCGGATGGGACAGGACAGGGACCAGGGCCGCAGGAAGAGGCCCATGAGACAACACTATGAGATAAAACTACAGGAAAGACCCTGGGAACCAGAATAACACAAGGGAATTAAGCACAAAGGAAACACAGGAATAAACGGAAGTGTGTTTGAATGGTTTGTATTGGCATTTTGGCTTTATTTGTTTGACCTTAAAGTGTTTCATGACGTATTGGTCATTTTTGGGTGAATTATTCCAATGAGAATGGTTGTTAAAACCAAAAACCAGAGACTTTTGTGAACATAATGGGTGAGAGGAACAGCTCAATTTCATTTCCAAATTACCTAGACTGACCTTTCATAAACACTTAAGACAGCAGATGGTCTCCATCCAATGTAAATGCAATTGAGTTTACATTATTTCCAATTACTGGGGCATAACATATCTAATTCCCACTACCTCGATAACAGAGCAACAGAGGTATTGAGAATAGGGAGGGGGGTGATTTTTTATCACAAAAATGTTTGGCTCATTATCTCTTGTTACTTTATATCTGTACTCCTTAAAAATGAAAGGAATCTGACATTGGAGTCAAATAGCAATAGAAGCCATACGGTGAATCCAAAAAATGTCATTACTAAAACATATGGTTTCTATCTGTCTGTCCTTTTTGTGAATAAGTACATAACTTTGGTGACTAACATTTCGGTACGTCATTAAGGAAAACATTGATTTATGAGCCTTTGTGGAACATTTACTTTCCTAGTTCAAGATTTAGTCAGTATTACTCATAAGCAAAGAACTTATTGTATATTTGGCTTACACTTATATTCCAAGCAACTCACAATACAATGTTTTACATCATGCATAGTTGGACCAATCAGCCATCTCTTAGCAAAGTTATGAATTCCTGTGAGATCACGTTTATTCCAGTCATATACATTTAAGTTCACTTTAGTGAAAAGTTTGCCATCATATTTTATTCAAAAAGTATTCAAAACAATTTGAATTTTTCAGAACAAAATAATTAATTTACAACAGAATGTTTTGGGAATGGTTGAATAATCAATGCAGAACAGATAGGAACTACTTCAAAACTGTTAAAAAAGTATTTATGGGTACAGGTTGGCATTACAAAAATTTTACTCAACAGTTCATTTATTTTTTTACACTTTTTTATTACCTTTACTATGATTCTAAAATGTAAACATATACTGGTAAACGTCCCATACCTGACCCACAAGAACAATGAATGAGTTAACCTAAAACAGCCTAAATTATGTAACCAAAGCTGAACATATCAAACAGAATCCCTGAACCAGTCTAAAGTGTCACCCTTGTGACTTCCCCCTTAGCCCCAAAAACAAAGAGCTTTCAAGATCAGCTCTGATTTTAATTTAAAGTCTTTGGTCCCTGCAGCTCCCTGCTCATGCCTGCCAGTTGAAAGGATGGTCGCTCTCTCCAACTTCCTGTTTGTCTTTGAGTTTGTCCGCTTAACTGTCAGTGCCCTCTCTGATTCACTCTCCCCAGGACTCGTTCTCTCTCCTGACCCTTCCCCTTTTTCGAGCCCGTGGGGTTCCGAGCTATCAGATCCATAATAACAGCTTTCTGCCCCACATCTGGTATTCTTCCTTCCCAAACCCCCTGGTCTTGATCTTTGATGGTTAAAACAAGCACTGCCAACATCCAGCAGACCCAGTTATTGGGGATGACCTCACAGTCATCAGTTCCTGCCATGCAGAGGCTGCTAAATGTGCTGACGGTGGATCATTGTATTGCGGTTGTTCTTATGTTAAAGATTGTTATGACAGTGTCAAGGCCTGGTATCTACGGAAACGCTTACGAGAGAATAATTAATAATGTGTGGTCATTGTAGGCGATTTGAGAGAGAGAGAGAGAGAGAGAGAGAGAGAGTGAGAGAGAGAGAGAGAGAGAGAGAGAGAGAGAGAGAGAGAGAGAGAGAGAGAGAGAGAGAGAGAGAGAGAGAGAGAGAGAGAGAGGTCTGTTTCTTATTCAGCTGCTGAATCAGGCACACCACACCCATGACACAATGTTCCCTTTGCATCTAGTGGACTAAGTTATTAAATCCATGTTTATTAGAATCCTAAAACTTAAAACACAATTAACATTTAAAAAAATCACTCTGGTTGTAATTGGTGATTTATTAGAAATGTACATTTCTATAATTATGATATATTTCTTTAATTCAAATATCCTTTATACTCTTTACTAATGAATTATAAAAAATTACAATTTTCAAATCGGAGAGCAAAAAATAATGTTAGCCAAACATATTTAATTAAAAACCACAAGCATTGATAATAATGAATTACTGTTGTACAAAGACCTTTCTTTTTTAATCACATCTGGATTTTATTTATATATAATTTGACATTAAACTTTGTCTCTTTGTCCTTCCTGGACAAAGATAAATGAGGCCGTAAAAGCCAGAAAGCATCGTCCTCGCTTTTTATTTGATTTTTGAAGTAACTTTTTGGTTATATGAAAAGCATCTTTAAAGAAAATCAAGCCTCATACCTAGTGACCGTGAACACATTAAGTCAAGGAAAAATGTACTAAAATGCTTATTTATTGAATGGCTAAATAATTGAAAAAACACATTGATGACTTATTATGTCATTGATTTCTTTTAACTGGCTGCTGAAATGCACACGCTGGAGTTTTGGAAAAGGCACTGAGGGATACAAGGCATTTTATATTAACCAGATGGTGCAATCATACATGGGATTGTTTTATTACTTAATTGTTTATTGAATTTACTATAATGTTGTTCAATACATATTAGAAACTATCAATACTTGTCAATGTCCATTTCTATCAATATACAATGCATTTTACATAAATAGCAAAGAATAGAAAATGAGAACACTACATAAACTGATCGTTCATATACTTATTTATTCACTCATGTATTCATTTGTTTCTGGCACAACTCCAGCTTTTAAGGCGTGCAAACTAGGCTTGAGTCATTCAGATAATTTGGGTAATTGTAAAGTCACTGGCATTTAAGATTTGAGATCTGTTTAAAGGGGGTGGAGGGTACGCCTCATAGAAACAAGCTCTCAAAGTGCTTCATCCTTTGATGTGTGTCCTGTAATGGAGCGTGTGTGTCTGTAATTATCTCCATGTTAGATTTCGTTGCGTCCGTCACATGACCCAATTCATTTTAGGACGTGCGGACCACCCCGTATCAGCGTTGTGGAGTCTTTCATTACATCAGAAGAGTTTTACTGGAATGTGACAAAAACTCACAGACAAAAGTTTGTGTGAACGTTTTACATGATGTTTGTTCTGTGTGGATGGCAAAGCACTTATGCACACATGTCTCAAAGCAAAAGGAATAAAGAGCACTCTTGTTTGCCATACGCTCTGAATATCACAAGAAATTGATGTATTATAGATGCATTTGTCTGTTGACATGGAAATGGTAATATGGCTCTATATTCAGCCTAATTCAATATATACAAAATTGGAAGAGCTTTCTGTATGCGCAAACCTTAATTTTCAATGGTTCAGTGGTTTCCAAGTGAGAATACGATTGCGTTTTTGGATCATTAAAAGTTAACACACCAGTTTTGCATTTTGCCTAAATATCTTTCTAAACATTTCCTTCCTTTCCTTAAACTTTCATGTTATATCCACAGCATCCACCAAATCCATCCATATTTTGCTCTACAGCTTTTGTAAGTATCAAACTTACATTTACATTTACATTTAGTCATTTAGCAGACGCTTTTATCCAAAGCGACTTACAATAGTCGAGGAGACAATGAAGCGGTAAATAGCCGATACAACAATAGGTTAACAAGTGCTACAACAATGCTACCAAGTTATACAGAGAGAGAAGTTACAAAAAGTATATATACATTTTTTTTATATATAAATTTAAAACTTTAAAAAACTACTTTTTTGCAATCATTTTACCTAGTATAGAATGTGTATGATGTGACATTCTTTTGTGTTTATGAATTTTTAAATGCATATTTCCGGATCTCAATTTGGACTAGAAAAACAAACCTGCGCCCCCAGCCGTACCCTCAGAAGATTTATTCCCCACAAACACTGGGCCTAATGCACTTCTGTGGAATTGTAAGTCTCGCCCTGAGCCTGCTTGCTTGTCTGGCCAGCTTTTCCTTCAGCCACTTTCAACATAGAATGAGAGGAAACCTACTCAAGGGTGTCATTGTTCTCTCAAATCCCCCTCAGACAGGACCGGGCCAGAGAAACAGAGGCGCTTTTTCAAAAGCGCGTTCCAAATCTATTCATCCCCAGCGATCTCATTCACCCTCGGCTCAATAGACCCACAGTGTCGCGTGTCTCGCCCTGCGTGGCCAACAACGCCTTTAGTTATGTTACAGACCAACCTTCAGACACTTTTTTTGGCTTAGCCGTGGTGAGGACATAGCCAGGCTATGCGGACATAAAGAAAACTGTATCAGAGGCCTCATGATACGGAAATGAGATCAGGGAATGCTGACAGAATGATATACAGTCGAGAAATTAACAGAATTTGGAAGCTGTTTTTACAGGAAGTATTCTGGCGACCGTTAATGTCAGTCCGCATGCATGGGCTTTTTACACCATATCCGTTGCACTTGTAGGTGTTGTGATAAGATAATAATCATGTTTTAAAGCCTCGGTACACACATTGTATTAAACTTGCTTAAATGACGTGACGTGTGTCTATGTGTGGATGTGTGTGCGCCCATTTGTTTCAATGGTTTTATGCTTTTGGAACATGCAAGTAATAATTCTTTTACAACATTTAAATAAATTCCTTATACATATTTCGTATAGCACCAAAAACTGGAGAATATCAGTATAAATGTAATGGATGGCATTTCAACAGGATAATTATGGTTGAAGCATGTAAAGGTTCGAATTTACCTTTGTTTTTACATTGGAAATTTAATAAAAAAAGGATTTACCGAGATGTAACTGTAGCAAATCTTTGACATGGCTGTCTTTAGAGAATATTTAAGACTTCAAGAAGAAATCTTATCAGAATGTTCTTTTACTTGCAAGTGATAATATTAAGCAGGAAACTGCAAATCACAAAAAGGCTTTAGCCGGGTTTTTATTTTTTTTGAAGAGATCTGTTTATAAAATCCAAATTAAAAAAAGGAGTTTTAATGCCGCTTTGCTGTTTACTGAACCTATTCCCTGCTTTATCAAAGCCAAATCACCTTATTTTATTCTTCAAAAACATTCAGAATTCGTTTGATGCATTCAACATGGTGATTCTTTGTTTGTTCTCAAGTCTTCAAAATGATTGCTTTAAACTTTTATAACACTTCTGATTGCCTGAATGGCAGCAGAAAACGCAGACATTTGCATTTATTTGATTTATATTAGTTTATACTTCTCTGATATGTTGCATGTTCTCACTATTTAAAGACATAAACCAAAGTTTTCGGGGATGGATTAGTTTTTTGTTTTTAAACAAATTTTTAATGTATAAACCACAATTTATTGCTTTCATTTTACATTAAATGTTTAACATGTTCAACCTGAGCCAACAGACCATTTTAACATAGTAAAATAAGTATAAACGAAATGATATTTTAAATAAATATAGTGAACACGTGTATGGAATGAAGTCACAGCTTATCATGCTTAAGGGGACTAAAGGCCAAGGTCGAGCAGCATTTTATGTGAATCCCCATTTCATATTTGTAACAAACATTTCATAAACACATTATGGTAGCATTTTCTATTCAGATGCCATTCACACATTCCAAATCGTGAATGTTTTAACAACATTTTAACGCACGCTTTTGGGCTTATCTGTGCAAGCGTTTTGTATGGATGCTGAGCATTGTGATGAATTTTGGGAAAATGCGTGCTGGCGCTCCACACCATCACGAAAGCTTAGACATTCTTACAGATAACAATGGGAGTGCTAAACGCTTGTATTAGTCACCTTTTGAGTGTTTCAGACAAGTAAGAAAAGTATTTTCCAGACAACAGCACTGTCAAAGTGTGAAGGAAACGCTAAACACCACAAATGTCTAACAGCTGACAGGGTAGATGCTCGTGTACAACAGCGATGATCCGAGCCGAATTGCTGTGGATGTGAATAATTCTCAACCGGTGTGAAATATGTGTCGTGTTTGACAGCGTGTGCTATTGTAGGAGGTTTTGTGTTAGGAATCTGACAGCCCATCAAGAGTCCTGACAGCACCAGCATCTCTCTATCCCTTTAAAGCTCGACAGGGTCCATGACAGAGGGCGGGAAGCGAGTGCACACATCTGTTGCTGGAGCTCAAGGCCATGTCAGGGTCAGAGCACCCAAATAAAGATGTAAATAACCATCAAATTATAGATACATTTGAAACGTCAGTTCGTAAAAACCTGTCAGGTGCATTTGAACGGAAGCTCTGTTTACTTTTTTTATGTTTGTCATTTATTCCCATAACAGGATGATCAAATTTTAAGGACTTAATATGACAAAAACTTGTTGCACATGTTTAGTTCCATATTTGGCCTTGTGTTAATGCAATTATTTTACTTGTATGTAATATCATCTAATATTTTTATAACTACAGTGCCCATTTAAAATGGAAAACGTGATATTTTGTGTCCTGTCAGGAAGTGACATCATTTTGCTACCTAAACAACAAATCAAACACCTATCAATTATTCTTATTAATATCTTATTTACTTTTATTCATTTTTAAGTCGTTTTTATCCAAAGCGACTTACAAGTATTGTGCAGCTACCATGTATGACCGCAGAGCAAATGGAGCAAAGGGTCTTACTCAAGGACACTGCAGTCATTGTCTGCTGGTACTGGGATTCAAACCCACAATCTTCTGCTTACAAGTCCGATTCTTCAACCACCAGACCACGTCTAACTTAAAGGAATAGTTCAACCCAAAATGAAAATCATACTATAAGAAAGTTGTAATAAACCAATGTACATGCCCAACCAAGCTGTTTGGGATCACCCTTGACTTCCATTCCAGTCTTTTGTCCTACAGTGGTTGTCAATGGTGACCAACAATGTTTCAGATGCAAACTGATGTAAAATGACAACATGTCCTATGTAGACGGTTTAAGTTTAATGCAAGAAATAAAAAACGCACTAATGTATAAAGTATGTATGCAAGCATGTGCTTTTGGTCTCCAGAACCTTGGGGTCTGCTTACTTGGCTTCCGATTGTCTTCTCCACCCTTGGCCTTTTTTTAGCTGGTCTTTGTGCGCTTTTGCTTGGTGACAAAAGAGCTTCTCCAGATTCTGTCAAATTCTGTCATTATGTCATACATTTTACTTGGTTTTCAGCCATGTGTACTGTATGCTTTGTACAGTCAGAGTCCTGTTTAGCAGATGCATTGTACTTTGTCTTAAAAGAACACCAAACTGTTATGTTATTTAAAAAAAAAAGAAAGTTGAATTTCGACCTCCGAATAGCGGGCTAATGCATAATCATCAGTCGGGGGCCAATTAAATGATCTTCAAAGGCATTTTCGGCAATGAACTCCGATATTAGATAGTGTGTGTTAGCACGCAGAGCCTTGTGGATCAGTAATAAGACCCACTTAACTCTTCAATTATTTTCCATTACAGGGGAGACACGGCAATGTTTTGCCTGTTCAGTTTATGGGTAATGGAAGGCTTCATACTGGGGAGTGTTAATTGGTAGGTGTCGGCGCTGGAGGGTTGCGGGTTATGTTTAGAGCGTCTTCATTAGCGCATGGCTCCTTAAGTGAGACTCGTCACCGCGTGTGCACTTGTATGTGTATGAGCGAGCGTGTGCTTTTTATCACTGCGATGTCTGCTGTTTCGGAGACACTGCTCTGTTTCAAACTGTTCACCAAGCTGAGGCCCTTTTAGGCGGGCAGATAAATTATGTAAATTTTTTGTATTTAACTGAAACTCTTTCATTGGGCGCAGCTGCACTAAGGGCACGCATTTTATTTCTGTGGTCATTAATTCAGTCATTTTCAATAGCAGATTTCTTCATTTTCAGTTACAAACCCGATTCCAAGTTGGGACACTGTACAAATTGGGAATAGAAACAGAATGCAACAATGTGGAAGGTACAAATTTCAATATTGTATTCAGAATACAACATAGACCAATCAAATGTTTAAACCGAGAACATTTTTAATTTTAAGGGAAAAATAAGTTGATTTTAAATTTCGTGGCATCATCACATCTTAGAAATGCCATTTTACACTATAAAGCATCCCCTCTACGTTTCATAACAATCTGCAAATGTCTTGGGACTGAGGAGACAAGTTGCTCATTTTTAGGAATAGGAAAGGTCTCCCATTCTTGTCTAATACAGGTTTCTAATTGCTCAACTGTCTTAGGTCTTCTTTGTCACATCTTCTCCTTATGATGCACTAAATATTTCCTATGGGTGAAAGATATGGACTGCAGGCTGGCCATTTCTGTACCCTGATCCTTCTTCTACGCAGCCATGATGTTGTAAATGACTAAATGTAAATGTAAATGATGCAGTGTGTGGTCTGGCATTGTTATGTTGGAAAATGCAAGGTCTTCCCTGAAAGAGACAACGTCTGTATAGGAGCATTTGTTGTTCGAGAACTTAGATATACCTTTTAGCATTGGTGGTGCCTTTCCAGATGTGTAAGCTGCCCATGCCACATGCATTTATGCCACCCCATACCATCAGAGATGCAGGCTTCTGAACTGACCTGGGTTGTCCTTGTCCTCTTTAATCCAGATGTTCCAGTTTTTCAAAAAGAACCACAGAATAGTTTTCCATTATAATGAGCCTTGACTTACAGATTTTTAACTGGCAAGAACGGATGGCATGGTGGATTGTGTTCGTCTGCAATGTTTTCTGAAAGAATTCATGAGCCATGTTGTGATTTCCATTAGAGTAGCATTCCTGTATGTGATGCAGTGCCGTCTCAGGGCCTGAAGATCACAGGCATCAAGTATGGTTTTATGGCCTTGACCCTTATGCACAGAGACTGTTCCATATTCTCTGAATCTTTGGATGATATTGTGCACAGTAGATGATAATTACAAACTCTTTGCAATTTTTATCGCTGCAGCATTTGGGGTATTGGTGATCCGCTTCCCATCTTGATTTCTGAGCGACACTGCAACTCTGGTAGTCTCTTTTTATACACAATCATGTTGCCAATTGACCTAATAAGTTGCAAATCAGTTGCAAGTCCTGCAGGTGCTCCTTAAATGTACATTTAACTTTTTTGGCGTCTCATTGCTACCTGGCCAAAGTTTTTGGCAATGTGTAGCTCACATGAAATCTAAAATGAGCAAATATTTGACATGACATTTCAAATTGTCTCCCTTTCTATATTTGATTTGTTATCTTTATTCTATTGTTCATAAAATATAAGTTTTTGAGATTTATAAATCAAGGCAGTCCTTTTTTATTCACAATTTGTACAATGTCCCAACTTTTTAGGAATCAGGTTTGTACATTTAGTTCTCTGCAGTTGACCATTGACACTTTTATATGGACACTTAAGGTTTATGATGAGGGTTGGTAAAATCGTACGATATCTAATGTGAAACATTGCGATGGACAATGGCATGTAGTAGGCGGGACGTAGCGGGGTTCATGTTGATTAATTCTTAATTCACAACGGAATAAATATTTGTAGCCTATCATTTCCACTAGTTACACATAAATTACCACCTGTACATTACTTTTTCCCTGGGACATTGAAATAAAGTAGACATAATGATCTGAGTAGTTATGATGGCGTCGATAAACTTTGTTGGCAATAAAAATACAAATTCACCTCCTCTCGCAATACTTAGGTCTAGAGTGAATGAAAGAGGACAGCCACAAGACACGCCTGAAGTGGTGTGTAGAATTTATGTTCAAGTTTTCCATGCAAAAGATGTGCAGACGTCAAATTTACATGACCATTTGCGTGTGCATCATTCTGTTTGTAAGTAGTTTATTAAATGTTATTTAATTTAATTATTTATTAGGATTTTTTCTTCTGCTTTTGTATGCCTCATTTAGTTTGTGTATAGTTTGTTTGATTCGGTGGCGTTCTCTGAATAAAGTGTGCACCGTTTTGAATGTGAATTTGTTTTGTGATCGCAAACAACTTACTTGTTATCATTTCCTCATAATAACGAATAAGGAAATTGAAAGCATGCATTTTATTTTGCCGACAAAGTGTGATTAAGTGTGTTTTTAGCAAGCGGCTTGCGGCTGATCTTTTTTCTAATGTCTTTATTTTTAATTGAATATATTTGCAGCTATTGTTCCGTATTGATTTTATTAGCTCAAATTCTTAAAAAAGAATTTTACGGAGGCTGTTTATTTAGGAGGGCATCATGGGAGCTGGGGCATTTGCTCTGACAGAGCATTTGGGTTTTGTTTAATGGGTACAAAGAGGCATTTACTTAGATCTGTGCATGTTCTCATCCTTCATTGTGCGTACGGTTTCATTAAACTTTAACTGCAGAACCCTTCTGGCTCAAAATCTGTTTAGTTTAGCCCCAAATCCCGCAACCCTCCCCCCCGAAAAACCACCCTGTCTCCCACCTCTCACGGGACTGCTAGATCGCATTTAAACACGGCCAAGTCACACGAACGCATTAGCCCTAGAGAAGTTTGCTTCCTTTGACAGACTACCCTTCACCGACGGCGCATTTTCATTAAGCCTCGCAATTTGGACACTTTCCAAATCACCTCTATTCTTTCGGGCGAGAAGCACACTAATTATGCCAGCGTCTTAAAGAGAACTGGAAACACAATTACGCATCTTCCTTCTGGTGCCTGTGCACGGAGGTTTGTAGGTCAGGGGGACACAGGCCCATTTCATCTCGATGAACGCATGAGCTGCATGGCTAATGTTTAAATTGTAATAATTAATACTTTCGCTCTCATACCGCTGATAATTATGCATCCAAACGTCACGGCGCAGACCCCGGTGTTATCAGGAGAGACGGCTTTCAGCCAGGTTTTCCAAACCCCCGGTGAGGTGAGGGTTCATTTAGCGAGCCAAGTCGCTTTGAACGCTTTGGCTGCATGTGAAACATTTCGAAAAGGTGAAATTGGTTTTGCTTTCTTGATGTGAAGATGTATGCGGTTAATTGTTCAAACCTAAAGCAACTCCACATGGGGGCTTGGGGGCATGAATGAAAGCTGGTTTAGAACGGTGAGTGAGGTCAACAATCAAATATAACTTTTCTCCTTCGACAGCAATTCAAAAGAAGCTGTATATTCTGACATAGTCATCTAGGTCTTCTTCAATGAATAAGTTTTACCTAAAGACCCCCAACACAGACTCCGGATCTATGATGTCTTCTCATTTTCCTGAGGAAACGCATCACTTCCCAACAGACTGAAACACTAGGTATGGCAGGGCATGGGTCAGGGCACGGGGGAGCTTTTCCTCCTGGACGGTTGCTAAGGAGATTAACGGAAATGTCCGTTAGTGGGCGGAGGTCCTTGAAGATAATAAGAGAGCGACTACAACGTCTCCGATCATTGCCGAGAGATAGTGGCATGGTTGAAATCAACAGAGAAACCCCAAACCCAGATGTTCTTCAAAAGACTTCTGATAATACAGAAGAGATATCTCACTTCATTCAGAGACATTGACTGTTAGCTCTATCTATGTTTAGTCTGTGCTTTCACTTCAAGGAAAGTGTGACTTTGTAGCCCAATATAATTCTACAAAAAGAATAGAAAAAAACATTTGAATGTATTATATAGACCAGTGAAGTAATGTCTTGAGTTTGATTTCTCTTTTTACAGATAATAATGTTGATGCCTTTATTTTTTCAAACAATTGTTTTGGTACTGGGTTGGCACTGGTAAAGGAAGTAGACTTAAGGACCATCACTTTGCTGTATAATTCCTGAAAGAAAATGTATTTACTATATTTTTACTCTAGACTACTTTAAATATGATAAAGATTATTTAAACTTTGATTAATATTAGTTAAGTTGCACGAAAGAAAACAATTTACAGAGCTGTATTTAGCCCAGAACATTCATAAAGATTAATGCATCAACTTTTCCGGCAAAGATCTTCCCAGTCCAACACTATCCAGTGATGGATTGGAAACCCGTACCCAATCTAGTCCACTAAACATAAATTTCTCACTTCTACATGGTTAACTGCAGGTCACCAAGATCACACACACATAAACATTTGTGTTTTTTTTTCAATCATATTTAACGTTTTAGTGACACAATATTAATTTGAACTTATTTGAGCTCTCTCACAGTACTATCAGTTGGAAACTCACACTGTGCATTTAATGTATCTATCTACCCAATTAAATAATGTCACAACCGTGCAGTTCATTAACATGCAAATGGTGTCTTATGAAGAGATTAGTTAATTGCAACTCATTTGCATAATTAATGAACACTCCAATGAATAATGCTTTGGCGAATTTGTGCTGCGCTGTCAAGAAATAAATTATAAAAGACAGGCTCAGGCCATTGTGTAAAAATCCCTCTGAACTGCATGAAATAATAAGCAGATGAGATATATGAAGGCTGGATTTATAAGTGGAACACGAGAGATGTGTTTATTTTATGGTCTTGAGTGCACAATACTTTTGCATACCAAGATGTTATGTGATTGCACTCAATTCGAGCAACATCATGTTTTGTGAAATATTATTTAAAGTCCCTGTAGGGTACCTGCCATTGTAATACAAAACTGCTGGTTGTCAACGAGGGACTTATGATGGTTATTTATAATAAGCAAACAACATGGAAGTTCTTTTGAGAAGATTTGGTAAAATTTTCACTGCCACGTCATAGAACAACTCTAGTAAGATTTTTTGCTTTTGGTAAAGGGAACAGGCTTTAAAATGGTTAGTCCCAGAGTGGGTTTAAAGTGGTGTTGTTGTGCCCTTGAAAAGCATTGGGGAATGATGGTGAGCAAGTGAATACCCTTACAAGTGCCCTTCCAAAAGACCATTAGTGAGTTTTGTTCTTTAAAGTTTGTCTGATGATCTTGCCCAACTTCCAAGAAAGAAACATTAGATTGAGAAATTTACTATTTACTGCTTCTGGGATGGTTCCTTATTTAATCTTGCGTGTGTCCTCTAGAGATTCAAACGTAAGATTTCTCACTTAAAACTTGACTCAAGCTGTGCTCAGGTTTGATAAGATACCTTATCTTTAAGACCATGTTTGTAATTAGCGTTTTACAATTTTGTAATAATCACATTTTGATGCTACTTATGAAACATATTAGACATTTTTATTATACAAATTTAATTGAAATAGAATCGTTTACATAAAAGCAATGTCTTTTCTTTATGTTGGTTAACTGTTGAGCTTTGTTCTCTTTATTTGAGACTTTAATATTTTCTGTTTCTAGTATTTTTTTCTATTGCTTTTAGGGTTGACCGTTTCCTCATTATGTATTTTGCAAGGTCAGTTCAGTCCTGCTTTAGAACAAATGCCCGTGACATGGCCCCTTAAAATTGAGGAAGGAAAGTTTTTCTGTGTCCAGTTATTGAAAAAAAATAAAAAACGTACATACTGCAACATGTATTTTTATAAATGCCTCATTCAACATTAATGATAGCATTTCAACCAAAAGCATTGAGAATACAAATGACCCCGGTATTATGCTTTTGGTCTGTATTGTAATTTCATGTTATTTCATCAATTTCATGCGCTTTGTCCCCTTTGACACAGTAACCCAAAGAATCATTTCTCAAATTGAATTTTGACATTTTGCAATCCCCTGCTTTTGTAAAAACAGTGACTCTGGGATTACATTTGCTTTACTTGACTTTAATCTTTCTGAATTTGTATTACAGTCTTTTCTGAGATTAACTCTGCACACTTTCATTAACTTGCAGCATTATATTTGAATATAATAATACAGAAAATAGCTATGATTGCTGTTTTTGTGGTCTTGGGGCAATGTTTCTGTTATTAAAAAAGTTGTGGAAGTTGTAGTTTTTGAATAATTTAATATACATCTTTAAACCAATTGTTAATAAAAAACAAAACATTGCATTGTAAGATTAGAGAATTTCTAGAGAATGGTGGAAGTTGGGAATGTCAATTCTGCTTGGGTCAGGAAGGAAGTTTGAAATCTTTAGGGAATAAAGAGTTTTTGGTCTTGGAGAGGGGTCAAGCCCCATTCAGATCCAGCCGACTGCCGGTTTATTTAGACGAGACACAAGTGGGTCATTGATATATCACTAATTAGTGTTCCCCTCACATCCTTGACTTTGTATACAGACCGAGAAACTCCTTAGTGATTTTAACGCATACTTGACTGTGCAGACCAGAGTAAGGTCACGTTTCCGGCCTTGTTTATTTAGTCAAGAGCTCAAGGTAAACTTTTCAAAGAACATTGCCTACTGTAAGTCTTTTGGGCTTATTTCAGAAATCCTCTGTGACTAATACTCCTGGTTGCAAAGGATTCCAAAGTATTTTAACTATGGAGGTTAAAGTTGAAGATTATTGAGTAACAACATGGTATATATTGGGTAGTGTTGGATTTAATTACTCACTGAAGTTGAGTAATATGATGGCTTGTACTCAGAAATATCATCAACTTTTTCTGGTATTGTCCCTTTTTTGATCTTGTTCTTGATGACTATGAAATTCTGGACCGAACCCTGAACATCTCTGGTCTTACTATCCCCATTTTTCCTTTCTCTCCGAACTAAGAAAGCCATTACATTCTACGCTGGAGACGTAGTGTGTGTTAATAAGCTGGGACATCTGGTAACCAGCTTCTTTTCTGATTCATTAACTGACTTTGCTGCAGTGGCCAGAGGGGTTTACGGTGGAGATTTGAGGGGAGGTTTTGGTGGTGGAGGGGAACATGGGAAAGAGGGCTGCATATAGGATGTAAGACAGTGTGCGTTGCCTAATACATGCTGTGGGTGTGTGTGTGTGTTGAGGCTCATCAGTCTGTTAAACACACCACAGGTATAAATTACACATATTTAGACTTTAAATTAGAACTTTCTTCCAACCGCCAAAATACATAGGAAAATACCGTTAACAGCAAAGACACACCTTTATGTCATTCCAAACTTCCATGTCTTTCTTTGTTTTCTAAAACACAAAAAAAAGATAATCTGTAAAATGATAGGAAACAAACAGCAATGAACCCCACATTGACTTCCACGGATGTAAAACTTTTCTCAAAATATCTTCTTTTGTCACATCTATGTTTTAACTGGTAATAAACGATGGCAGATTTTTGATTTTGGGATGGACTGTCCCAATTTGCCTTAACAAAAACATTTGAATTTCTTTGAATGCTGGCCTTGTTTGCTTCTATTAAGTGTGTAACAGATTTTTGCTTGCAAATGTTTATTTCCATATGTACAAACAAATACTTTTCAACGCTGGAAAGTTGTTTTGCGAGTAACAGAAATATATTTGAAATAAATTATTCAAATATGAAGCTTATCTTGTATTTCAACCCAAAACATCATATTCAAAAAGTGTATACTAACCAAATGTAAATTTGAATGTGTTTAAGTCAATGGGAGAGTGTGAGTGAACCTGTAGGAAACGTTGTAGAATAAATGAAGTGTAGTTGTGGTCACAGTAATTAATATTGTCAGGCAGCTAATGGCATTTACGCCCCCCCACCAATGAAAATGATTGAGCAAGAAAAATACGAGTCGATGACGCACACTGAAGAATGAAATGGACAATGAAGATTCCATATGTTGTTTGAACACAGTAATTAAAATCAGTTGTATGATTTTCACACACATACATGTATGCATCTACGCTAAAGGTTTTCTGGTGTGAGCATGTGTGTGTGCCTTGAGATCTTTAATAACACATGTGATGTTTTTAGGTCAAATATTCTGATGGCGTAGGCCTGTTCTCGAATTGCCTTCCACTGGGATCCTGATGTTAGACAGTCTTCTAAAGTTTGCAAGCATTACAGATTTCAAGATTTTGGTTAGATAGAGATCATTGAACAGTTAGAAAATAAGCCATAGCAAGACAAGAGTTTCTTTTATTTTCAATAAACATAAATTGTAAACATAAATTCAGATAAAAATGATGAAGGTCTAATGTTGTGTTATTGATAATGCTAGGGCGGTGCAATTATTCATAATTGATTTTCAATTTCTTAACTAAATAAGGTAGAAAAAAATTGTATTAAGGGTTGTATTATTTTCTTAAAAATATTATTAATAAATAATATATACATAGTTTCAGTTATATGTAATTTAACTTAATAATTGAAGTTATATTATATTCATAAACTAATTCGTTTATTAAGAATGTTCCCATTTACTTATATAATAAATAATCGCAATCTCAACATTCAATCTTGTTCGGGACTCTTTTTGGATGTGGAGCTATTATATTGAAAGTGTTTCAGGGGACTTTAATTTGCAAATATTTTCAAAGCCAAAAGTGCCCATACCTCTCATAGAAGAAATACCCACCAAATACCTGTTGTGAACTTTGACCCCAGGATCACAGGTCATGTACAGAGTTCACGGAGTGCCCGTTTGGAGTAAGCATCCTCTGGGGAGCATTGAAACAAGATTATTCCCGGTGGTCCGCTGAATGAGAGGAATGTCTTTGCCCCCAGTAGCTCTGTTTACGATGCGTTCATACTGTTAAGGCTGGTTCTAATTAATTGGAAGTTTTGATTTCCAGGAAAATAAACAAACAAATAGCTAAATAAAAATGGAAGGGGGAAAATAAAGACTGCAAACTGCCTCATTTATTGTAATATCACGTCTGCTATTCATCACCATGACGACCTGCGAGAGAGCCTTGATGCGTCCCGCTCGCAGATGTGACCGGTTTGTATTCATTGGATATGCAAATGTGTTGATCCAAAGCTCATTGTTATTCACTGCCCCTGAGACGAATGAGCTTGATGCTGTTTGTGTGTTTGCTCTCTGCATTTAGAGGCAAAAGTAGAAGAGGAGTGTGCCACAACGCTGCTTGCCTGATCCCTCCACCACGTCGGATTTTCCAGGGTTGCCTCGAAGCAGCTGTGGGTCGAGAGAGAGAGGAAAAAGTAAGAGGTAAAGCGGCTGGCTGCAGCGCTGGCTTCTCTCATGTCTAATATCATCCCCCATGGAGGAAAGCATTGGGCCGTAAACCTGGCGTTGATCTGATTGGCTGCCGAGGTGATTGGTGGGGGGATTTTAGTGTGAGGGCCGCAGCTGTTCGGGACAAGCCTGTGTCGGTATCTGCAGCATGTCGACGTGTGAAGTGCAAAAGATGAATTCTATTTCTCAAGAGAGTCCCACATATGTCAAGTATATTGTCCCATTATACCAATTCATTTATCAAGCCACTGAATGCCAATTAGATTCACAGGATGGTGCAGGTATACGACGAGTGGTCGGTGCCAACATTCTGCCACAGCTGAGCTTGTCTGGCTGGGTACACCTCGAGCAACGCCGCTACCTCTCTCTCCTCGGCGGGGCTTACCGGGGCGTGGTAACCTTCCTAAAAGGGCGAGGAGCCTCCCGGCAATGACACCCTGTGCAGAACCGATAGGACGGCTTGGAGTTTCAGCTCGGCCCCCCTGATGAAGATGTCAGGGACGGGGCCTGAACCGCATGCCAAATGTCTCTGCAGTCTGGAGGTGATATGAGTGATATCATTCAGGGCGGATGATGAAGCATGCTGCACTAGTTCAGCTTTTTCGCCCACGTCTGTTTTACGTTATCTTTTCAGTGACAAGCCACTTTGTCAACAAAAATAGTTTATATTTACTGATTATCAATATTTATTTGTGATCTTTAAATGCATTTATATTGCTATTAATGAAGTCTGTTATATATTTTCAAATGTTATGTTGTAGATTCTTGTGCTTAGAAGTTAATGCAACTACTTTTCAACATCTGTACACTGTTATAAAATCACGGGTGGCTTGTAGCTCAGAAACGTACGTTGTAAGTATCTTCCCAACGCTGATGACTAATTATGATCCCACGTGAGAGATCCGTGCGACTCTCCGGCAGCGTAACGTCATGCGATTTAAATAGTTCTTATTCCCATGGCTATGGTTCTCATTCTCCACGGCTGTGCTCATGTGCTGATGGATTCAATTAGCAGGGCTCTATAAGCGCCTGCGGACAATTTAGTGACCGTTTGTTTGCCCAATAGGCTTCAGAGTTGCTGTGGTTCCAAACATCCGGTTTTATATTTATTGCGATTCAAAAGCTCTGTTTAATTACACTGTGTCCCTGGCTTTTTCCGCATAACTGAATGTTGGAATCATCAAAGCTCAACATGAACTTAAAAACATTTGTACATAGAAGTGGTAACTTTGTGTTTTTAGAACAGTTAAGATGTTAACTAAAATGATTGAAGTGTTATCTTATTATATTTTGAAACAGCTTGCGTGTTAATAATTTGACACATATGGCCTATACATTTTAATGCACATTTATTGAATTAATTTATTTGTTTTTACTGCCTTGTAGGTGTTTGCTCACCTCTTACTATAAAATGTTTGCTTGTGGCACTTGATACATTGGGGTCCATTTGAGAACCAATGACTTAAAGCACCTAGGTGAATCTTTTAGGACAATGTTGTTCTTTGTCTGGTCAATCACTTCCACAAACACAGGGTTGAGAAAGAAAGATTTAGAGATTTCAAGCCCCCTGGGACACAGCATGCTTCCGTGGCAGCTGGGGTTCATCTTTAGTGATAACTCTGAGCGATGTCACTAAAGCTGCTTCTTATCACATCTCCCCTGAGCTCCAAAAACCTCCCAGACAGCGAGACAGTGAGAACATACCCAGAGTTCCCAAAGGTAAGCTTTATTGCTCCGAGGTCGTTCCTTCAAAGCTCAGGAGACTGTATTGAGGTCTCAGTTATGTCTCATTTAAGAATCAAATTGGTCTCATGTGGTTCCTTTAAAATGAGACGAAGATGAAGTAATGAATGATGTGCAGTGAGAATCTTAAGCCATAAAATGAATGTGGGTAACATAACACTTGGTCTTGGAAATCACTTTTTATTATTTGAGTGTAAATGTACATTTTATCTCCTTTGAATCTCACTGTTTTCTTGAAGAAACAGATGAGATGTTAAAGAGATATTCTTTGTGATTTTGCTTACCGGTGACTTACAGTCAACTTTCATTTTACAGAGAATCATGTATGATTTTCAATAAAATGTATGAACCAAAATTGAAGTGAAATACTGTTAATAAGTTGTGTTATACAAACAAGCTGAATTTCAAGATGCATTTAATTCCTTTAAGGTGTTATGATTTTCTCTGTAATACAAAGGAGTATACCAAATCAACTTTACAGTCATATTTTTACCTCTATGCTATCAGAAACACCTACACATTTCTTTATACCCACTGTAAATATGCACACAGGTAGTTAGTCTGAGTGGTCTTAAAATGTTTACATCCCTCTCGTAATTTATCCGACAGCATAGCTGGGAGATGATGAAGTTGGGGATCTTCAAAACAGTTCCGGATCTGTATCAGGGGGATGTAGAGAAGGTTTCTATGCCACTGTGAGGCCACATTCTTTCCTCTGGATGGGTAAGAGGTGAATTCCATTTGCATTTTGCTGATAGGAAAGTCTGTCATGGACATTCCTCCTGCATCTGATGTGTTATAAATCATTTTAGCCTTTACTTCAAAAGGAGATGGCGAACGTCCTTGCAATAGATATAGGAAGGGCAAAATATGTAAAATATATCTTGAATTTTAATTTTAATTTATTATTTTAATTTTGATAATCCCGGTTGGTCTGTGATTAATTTAGCCTAAATTTTCTAAGATATATTAACATCTATTTACAGTAAAGGGAATGGAATAATTGTATTGATCATAAATTACTTGAAATAACCCCGTTATAAATGAATTTTTTTTTATATTTTGAGTTGAACATTTATTAACCCGTGAAAAATCACAAATGTGAGCTTCGTAAAATTCCTTGAACTATAAAACATATTCTTTTTGACCTTTTTAAAATGTTTAACATATATTTAAATTATGGAACTTTTAAAGATGTTGTTTTGTTTCAATGTTATTTTTACAACGGGTGATTTTGTTTTAAATATATGTATGTATAATGTTTTTAGACTGTTAAGGTGTTTTATTAACACACGTCATTAAATCAACAAAAAATAATTTTGCCATAAATAAGCTTTGGGATGACATGGCGTTTTAAAAAAACTAATAAATAAATAAATATTCAACTAATATTTACTGAAACTATATTCTCTATGTTGTTCATTTGTTAACCTCTAAGAAGTTTACTTCAAGTTCATTTTCATAAGTATAGGTCAAGGACATGTAAAAGTATACTTTATTTAGTATGTATATTAATACCAATTGGTCCACCTTCAAGTTCATAACAGTATATTTACCTATTTAAAGTTTAAGATAAGTGTTCTTTAAGCACACAAAAATAAACACCTTTTATAAAGGTATCTTCAGCACTACTACTACTTATAAACATAGCTTCGTGAACTGCACTTATTGTTATCTCATTGAAACATTTATTACATATACTTAGTATAAATGTATACATTCAGATCACGTACTTGTCAGAAGCTTCCGCTCACTAGATGTGGTGCTCTTAGCCATGATTCTATTCTTAATATAGTAAAGCCTCTTGTTTCTTTTTGCTTAAATATCTGAAAACGTAATGCATAGACCAGCGATAAAGAAGGGCCTAGTAGTTCTACAGCAATCTGCGGAGGTCTGCGGGGGCAGATAGTGTTAGGACCTGTAGATTTTAAACGCTCCTTTCGCTATCACAGCTCCAGAGACTACACCAGATTAAGGGCGATTTATTAAGCAATGCCTGTACTCCCAGAACCAATAAGTGGTCAGAGCACACAGAGAAAAATTATACTTTTTGCCATATATATTTAAATATCTTATATGGAATAAAGTAATCTAAACCCGGTTTATCTTCACACTCATGTAAGCTTAAATGATCACAATGTGTTTACTATATATTTTGGGTTACATTGCAGGTATTGCTCCTTATTCCTCTCTAATAATAAGCAGATTAAAATAAGCTTTAATCTTCATCAAAATAATTGTTTCATTCTGTAATAACCTGTCACATATATATTGTTTTCTGGATTTTAAATAGTTTGCATTAGCACAACTGCGGGAGCATTCAGGGGTCCATATAAGGTCAGTGCTTTCAGGACTGTTTGTGAAAGTTTGGAAAGTCATGACCTTCGGGGCTGTTTCAGGAATGAGAGTGACGACTCTAAGTAGTATTTTTTGACAAAAATAGTGTTCTTTTTATTTTTAAAACAGTCTATTTCTGACCAAAGCTTTTCACTATTTTCATCATAATAAACAGGGTTGTGAGCACATCTTAACCATCTTGATATTACGTTGTTTTATATATTTTTTTATTTTTTGGATTACTCACTCTTTATGCTTCTCACTGTAATTTGCACAAATCAAATCCAACCAATTAAAATGATTAGAATAGTATTTATACCAGTAACCCAATATTTATCATATTCCATTTGATCAAAAATAGCAAGTTCCCAAATTCAAAGTTTCAGGGACAATTTATAAAATTTGCCTAGAAATAGTTGCATATCAAGGTTCTACAAATAACAAACATTCTATTTACATCCAAAGAAATTTATTTTTAGCATTACATGTTTAATTCAAACCAGGTTTAAAATGTCATAACATTAATTTACAGTTTGTATATAGTTCAGCTTTAGGACTTATATATACACACTGTCTATATATAATGTACATGTGTCCATGTGTTAGCCACGTTTTGCACGTGGTGTCTTGTGCGAACAACAGCACTATGTATTCTACTGACCTTGCAAAATAGCCATGAAGACGTAGTCATCCCATTCCCCCTTTGACCTCTGGTCTTTTCTCAGCTCACTACATTTGCACATGTTAGTAAATTTAACAGCTTATGCCTATCCAAAAATGTAATTTATTTCCTTTCTATTTTTTGCAGGACCTCCCAGAAGTTTCTACAGACGGCCCCTCTCGTGTCCTCATTCACTGTAAGGATTGTATGTTTATGCAAAAACAGATTTCATAAACTTCTTCAACGATGGGAACATGAGGGGTATATCCCTGCGATAACTGTGGATCTCTCCCAAAACAGTTTCAGGATTTAAGAGTTGCCCGGCAGCAGAATTGTACCGTTCTGAACTTGAAAACGCAGAAGTAAAATAGGTTACGAAAGACATTTAACTTTAAAGTATTGAATAGAAGGAGGAGACTGACAGCATTTGTTTCAGTGTCACATGAAAGGCAAAATATGCTTGAACCTCAGCTCATGTTTTATGAAAATATATGTTACTGATGAATGAAAAATGGCATTCAAGAACAGTCTTGTGCATTTGGCATTTTTGTGAGTCTATACAATGATTGACAGGCAGAAAGCACCTTAAAGTATTCTGATTGGCTAAACAAATAGTCACACATCCGATGATGTCTAGGGCTTTACTATTAAAATAAACCACCCTTTAGAAAACGATGCATCTGCTTGGCCTTCCCAGTATTTGTGAGAACAAACACAAGTCTCTCTTTCACACTTACTAAAGGGTCTCTGTGGATTTATCCCAGTGGAGGAAGAAGAGGGTCACTGCAGCTAGTGACACACAGTGAAGAAACACACAAACTGTGAGTCTCAGGGCCTGCAAGTGAGACACAAATGTGCGTGAAGAGTCTCGGAGTGACATGATGACATCCCAGAGCTCACGCTGGGATCCTGAACCACAGCACATGTGCTTGCTCTATTATCACTCAGAGTGGAATTGTGTCTGAGACACTCACATGTTTAATAAAGCCGTGTTTGTGTATGTATTATAATCTGTTTCGTCACGGTCATAAGGCTGTCGTAAAAGTGAAATGCTTTTAAAGGGCTTTATCATGGGGCAGACAGATTATCAAACGTCCAACTTTATTTCTAGGAACAGTTTTGTTGTGTATACATTCCAAGTGACTGTAAGACATCAAACGTCTATACACACCATTACTGTAACAGTCCTCCATAATCACTTTCTTAACCTATAAAGTTGAGTTTCTCGGCATATGTAAGCATTTTGTGCAAAGTCCAGGCACGAAAAACAACAAGATATTTTTTATTGTTAAACCACATGCATGGTTGAAATGATTTCTCTTGTTTTTTTGTGAATTGAAGTTTACTTACTCTTCATCCTAGATGGTTGTACCCAAATCATAGTAGTTGAAATGAACATCCTAAATATGACATGGAGAATATTAAAATATCCTGTAAAATCTGAGGTCTAGTTCTATAAACACGACACTGTAAGAAATAAAGGTGCTTGAATGGTTCTTCACAGTACTGCCATTGAAGAATCTTTTGGTTCTACAAATAATCAGCAGTCACCACAAAGACCCTCTTGTGAAACAGATGTAAAAGTTCCTCATGGAATCATTTAGGCAACATTTTCCTATGGCAACGTGAAACCTTTATTTTGTGATTTTGTGTAATAGCAGATAATAAACACAAATCAAAGTGTGCTTTATTTAAATACATTTTATTTATTCAAGAGATGTACAGTGTTTTTTATGTCTAAAGTGGTAAGACATCAGGATACAAAAAACTCTCAAGTAATTTGTTATCTGAATGCATTTCTTTGTTCTGATGAACACAGACAAAGATATTTGGAAAAATGTGTATAACCAAACACACCTGGGACCCCATGGACCACCACAGTGGGAAAATTTGTTCTTTAAAACACAAATCGAGCCTTTTAAATTGTAGGGAAGCAAAACCATCCAGGGAACTGTTTGGCTACAAGCATTCTTTTAAATATCTTCCTTCACCAGAACGATGATATTTATGAAGCTTTGGTATAATGTCAGTGGAAAGTGATTAAATCATGACAGAATTAACTATCCCTTTAGGAGACAGTTTGTAATTAAATAAAATACTGAATTAACAAAAATAAAATTCTTGTAAATGTTACATGATGAATACAAAGTAAGAAGGTCTTTGTTTTAAGTTATGAGTTATCTTACAAACTCTTTCCTTACTTTCTCATAATAAAAACATAAGCAATAGTTTATTCTAGTTAATTATATCCAATAGAAACAAACATCCAAATGCTCCAAATTTTTATGTTTTTTTTTAATAAAAAAACTTTTTGCTCTATTTTCCGTTTTTGCATAAGCATGTATTACCTTTAATTCAAGGGACAACCCATATTCCCCAAATTGCCTTTGGATGTTCAGCCCTCTGTGACGTCACAAGTGTCCGGCACTCTCAGCCCCCCCCCAGATCAAAGGCTTCCCATCAATGAGCGCAGTGACGTCATGAGAAGAGAGGCGCGCCGGACCAGATGAGATGCGGGGAGCGCAACAGGAGAGCGCACATCTCAAACTCAACTACAATGAGAACTTCCTGAGACATTTCTCAAAGTTCCTCCGAGATTTGCTTCTTTAAAACAGCTCTGCTGTCATTTCTGGTGTCATGGCTTTCCTACATGTGAAATGGACAAACACAGCTGGGATTTTTTCTTGGTACCTGTTGATTCTCTGTGACTCTTACAATCTGGATGTGGAGCATCCTTTGGTGTTCACTGGACCCGGTGGATCTTTATTCGGATACTCTGTTCTGCTTCACCAGCATGCTGAGAACACATGGTAGGTGTATTGAACATGCTTGAAAAGTTTTGACATGTTATGTCATGGGTAGGTGAGCAACACTTCATGGTTGTTAAACATCTTCAGCTTGATGGGTGTCTTCTCAAGACTCTATGTAATGCCCTGTTTAATGTTCAGGTTGATTGCTGGAGCTCCTGTGGCAAACTCCAGCTTTTATCCCAATATCAAAAGTCCTGGAGCTGTCTACAACTGCAGCATGTGGAGCTCACAATGCGAGCAGCTGCTTGTTGGTAGGTCTTCTTACTCTGCTTTTCCTTTTCTTGGTTAGATGGTGTCGCTGTAGATTTGTCTTCTGAGTTGTGGATTTATCTTGAAAAAAGTTAGTCTGCTTTTGAATCTTAGACCACAATTTAAACCCGGGAGTTTCACAAGGATGATTTATCTTATAGAATAAAAGTTAGACTGGTTTTAAATCTTAGACCACAGTGTAAACCCAGGATTTATACCAGGATGATTTATCTTTTAGAATAAAAGTTAGTCTGGTTTTAAATCTTAGACCACAGTGTAAACCCAGGATTTATACCAGGATGATTTATCTTTTAGAATAAAAGTTAGTCTGGTTTTAAATCTTAGACCACAGTGTAAACCCAGGATTTATACCAGGATGATTTATCTTTAAGAATAAAAGTTAGTCTGGTTTTAAATCTTAGACCACAGTGTAAACCCAGGATTTATGCGAGGATGTATTATCTTCTTAAATAAAAGTTAGTCTGGTTTTAAATCTTAGACCACAGTGTAAACCCAGGAATTAAACGAGGATGTATCATCTTCTAATATAAAAGTTAGTCTGGTTTTAAATCTTAGACAACAATGTAAACCTGGGAGTAATATGAGGATGTATTATCTTCCATATAAACGTTAGTCTGGTTTTTAATGTTAGACCACATCGTAAACCAAGGATTTATACCAGGATGTATTATCTTCCAAATAAAAGTTAGTCTGGTTTTAAGTCTTAGACAACAATGTAAACCCATATTTTTAAATTAGGATGTATCATCGCCTAATATAAAAGTTAGTCTGGATTTAAATCTTAGACCACAATGTATACCTGGGATTTAAAAGAGGTTGTATAATCTTCTAAAATAAAAGTTAGTCTTGTTTTAAATCTCAGACAACAATGTAAACCCATAGTTTAAATTAGGAGGTATCATCTTCCAAATAAAAGTTAGTCTGGTTTTAAATCTTAGACCACAATGTAAACCTGGGATTAATACGAGGATGTATTATCTTCCAAATAAAATATAGTCTGGTTTTAAATATTAGACCACAATGTAAACCCATAATTTAAATGAGGATGTTTTATCTTCTAATATAAAAGTTAGTCTGGTTTTAAATCTCAGACCACAATTTACACCTGGGAGTTATATGAGGATGTATTATCTTCTAAAATAAAAGTTAGTCTGGTTTTAAATCTTAGACCACAGTGTAAGCCCAGGATTTATATGAGGATGTTTTATCTTCTAAAATTAAAGTTAGTCTGGTTCTAAATCTTAGACCAAAGTGTAAACCCAGGATTTATGCGAGGATGTTTTATCTTCTAAAATTAAAGTTAGTCTGGTTTTAAATCTTAGACCACAGTGTAAACCCAGGATTTATGCGAGGATGTTTTATCTTCTAAAATTAAAGTTAGTCTGGTTTTGAATCTTAGTCCACAATGTAAGCCCAGGATTTATAAGAGGATGCATCATCTTCTAAAATAAAAGTTAGTTGGGTTTTAAATCTTAGTCCACAGTGTAAACCCAGGATTAATACGAGGATTTATTAGTCATAATTCCATTCTAGGTTGTTGGAAGTTACATTAAATGAATTAAATGTTTGTTGTAAGAATAGAGTATTGTCCTCTTTTTTAAAATAAAAGATTCTCAGCCGGTCTATCTGACCACGCTTCTGAATGGCTTGTGTGTGTTTTCGACGGCCCTCGCTGTAAATGAATTCCCTGCGGGGTCAGACTATGGAGGGTTTCCTCTTGTCCGGAAGAGGATGCTTATTCTCCCTGCCCTAAACAAGGAATGGGATGGTCGACTTTGTAGGTCAAGTTATAGGATATAGCAAGTAAAAAACTTTTTCCGCCCACTGCTCTACAGGCTTGAGATGGACAGTTCAGAATTGTGTAAAGATAGTTTGTGTGATGATTGTGTTATTGCTGGTGTATGTAAAGGCAGTTTCACTAGCAAACCCCTGAGGATCAGTTTAGACATCAGTGTTTTTCTACTGATGTGAGTGTTTGGAAGGCTTGTTTGACAGATGTGTTTCATAGATTTATATTTCTACCCCTGTGAATGATTTCATGGAAGACAAATGTAAGATATATATAGTTGAGATACAGAATTAAGGCCTTATTTTTTTCTCATGAGCAAGTAAGCAAGCAAGCACGTAAAAGCACCCTGAAATCATAAAAAACTTTTCTCAAAGTTCAATGCACATTTTTCTGTTAAAGTATGATTGTGTGAGTCACAATGTAAGATGGTTGATTGGAAAGAGGAAACATTCATTTTATTCCTACTGTATTTCTTCTGCAAAACACAAAATAAGACATTTTGAAGAATGTTGATTAAAATCATTGCTCCCGTTGACTGGAATAGGTTTTATATCCCTCTAGACATCAATGGGGTGCACCGGTTTTTGATTACCAACATTCTTCAAAATATCTTATTTGACTTTTTGGGTAAACTATCACTTTATCACTTTTTACATTTAGTAATTAAGAACATTCTTAAAAATGAGGTGAACGATAAACGGAATTTGAACAACACAAGGCAACAATGCAAAAGATTTGTATTTTTGTAATGTTTTTTGTAATTTTTCTCTATGATGTTGCATTAAAAGAGCAATGGGAGCCATTCAGTTGATGTTTGACATTTGTTGTGCCTGGTATGTTAAATATTTCTTTTATGACTGTGATCAACATGTAACGGTGAAATCTAACTGAATAATTTCAGGAGGAGTCCGACAATGTGGAAAAAATTGTTTGGCTGAGAACGATAACCAGTGGCTGGGCGTGAGTCTGTCCCGCCAACCCTCTCAAGGATATGTTTTGGTATGTGTGTTCAGTTTCCATTTGTACCTTTACATATACTTTAGTATGACTTCATTTATTTTAAACATTAACGGTAGGTTTGTTGTTTTGAAATTGAGTCACGATAAAGAAAAATCTTGCATTTCAAAACATCTGATGAACTAGACACGGGTATATGAACTTGGTGTTCTGTGATCTACCAACAGGAATCCAATGTCACACATTTTGAGAAGGTTTTCAAATATTTGTGACACATTTCAGCACACAGCATCAAATGTTCGATATTTAAAATGAAAAAGGGTTTAAAATCCCTGAGTGTAATATATCGGTTTTCGATAAGGCCTTATTTCAATGTAATGTGTTCTTATGCAAATGTTTTTCAATATCAGGCCTGTGGTCACCGGTGGAAGAACGTCTTCTACTCCAAGAAAGATGGTCAGAACAAGCTTCCACATGGCGTTTGCTTTAGATTAAGCCCAGATTTGAAACATTCCAGTCATATTATTCCCTGCTATAAAGGTAAAGTTCTAATACTGCTTAATTTAAACTACTCAAGAATTTCAAATAACATCACCTGATGATTTGAAGATATTTATACGTTTTTTTTTCATTTTGTAGATCATCAAAGGAAGTTTGGTGAAGGTTACGGGTCATGCCAAGCTGGGATAGCAAATCTATTCACAGAGGTATTGACAGATTTCCTCAAATCCAGAAATCTCATTGACTCTGGATATTTTCATAATGTTCTGTGTTTTAGGACCTTATGATCATGGGAGCTCCCGGTACTTCCTATTGGACCGGTTCTGTGCTGGTTTACAACACCACGAGTGACACGTCGGCCGCTTATGTGGATGATGACAGTGAGGTTCTCTATGGTAGTTACTTGGGTGAGTTTTACAACTAGTAATCTTGGTGTGTTTGCTCCGTCCTTAAAGTGATAGTTTAATAAAAATTCTGTCCTCATTTTCTTTCTCTCTTATCATTTTATACTTGCGTGACTTTCTTTCTCCTGCAGAACACAAAAGGAGATATTTTGAAGATTGTTGGTGCACTCAATTGGTCCCCATTGACTTGCACCATGCAGTAGTTGATAATGTGGAAATACAATTTTTGGTTTCCAACATTATTGAATGAACTTTTTCTTGTTTTATGGAAGAAAGAAAATCGGGTTTTGTAATGACTTGACATTTGAAATGATATGAGGGAAAGTAAACGATGGCAGAATTGTAATTTTTGTGGTGAACCATCACTTTAAACATTTACAAACATCAAAATGTGACATATGAGGAGACAAAAGAGGCAGATGTACAACATGATGCATACGTGCAGTAATACGTGTCACAGTTAGCCTCACTTCCTCAGACAAAATTTTTAGAGGGGATTTCACGATACCTCTTGCTGTTACTAAACAATTCCATTTCCATTTTTCATGATTTCTTTTTACTGTGTATAATTATATGTGCTTAAAGATAACAGTTTTACGTTATAAAAGATCGTAGGCCTTATAGTTTAAAGAAAAATCCAAAATGATAAACATCTTAAAGAATTATCACCAGCTGCTGACTTACAGTAGGAAGCGGACTCTCAGTTATGTTGTTATTTTTTATTCTGAACAGGAAACAGACTGACAGGTCATGCATTCTGCACATGCAACACACATTAAAGTTATTGCAAAATATAACAGGCTTAAAAGTCACAGCCGTTTTAAACCTTTGGCAACCTGCTAACAGCTCAACTAAACTTTTGTCACGTCACAAAGATTGCCTTTTGGTTTAAAAATGTATACATTTGAATAAAACCATAAAACATATCATTGATTTCCCAGGCCTGAGAACATCATTTTAGTTGCTCATGAATGTTTATGACTCTAATAGCATCAAACAAAGGGAAAGATCATAAATATGCTTGGACGTTTATATGTTAAAAATGTGACAACCTTAAATTGCTTGGATTTCTCTCATCAGGTTATGCTGTTGGTGCTGGACACTTTCTTCATCCCCAGAGCACTGAGATAGTCGGAGGAGCTCCTCAGCATGAACAGACTGGTAAAGTAAGGGTTCACACCAGCACTCTTCACCTAAAAATGATACACCGAACATATTTAAATGTGTTGGAACACTTGTTTTTTCAGAATAATATTGAATTCCTTCTCTTTGTGTGTTCCAACATACAAATTGGGTCAAACTTACCATATACTCAACATAATGTACAAATATATACAGGTTTATTGCAATATTTATACTCTGTTTTTCTATAATCGAAAAAGCATCTGTCGCCACAATAAACATTAAACCTTAACAATTATATATGTTTTAACCTGTTGTAGTATTTCTGTGATATTGAACCGGTTGTTTACATCCAGTTGTGTGTAAAATGGTGGTGGCAGATGGGATTAAGATTAAGAAGAGTCGTTTGAGGCCGCTGTGAACGGTAAATCAGTTAAACTGAACTTTTCTTCCATCTGTGCGGAAAGAGGAAGCAGGTTTATATTTGCAGATGTGGTAAGCTTGCAGTGTTTAGCGTCGTGAAAAATTGCTTGCGTCTGACTGTTTTAAAGATGAGACAGAGGTCATTTTCAGGAGAGATATCAGGGAGCCGCAGTTCATGTTTGTGATAAAACTGCGGGATATCTAATATTCACCACAATATACAAGATTTCATTTTTAAGATGCAACTGTAGCCTGTAGATTTAACAAAATTTCCCATAATTTTATTTTCTCTCCAGGCCTACATATTCAGGATCGAAGGCAACACTTTAAAAATTGTTAATGAAACCAAAGGCAAAAAGGTGAGAAGGATGAAGAATTTGAAGTGTTCCTTAGGAATGTGCATGGCGTGTGAACACAATGCTGATATTTGTTCCTGTTTACAGTTGGGATCGTATTATGGAGCCAGTGTTTGTGCTGTTGACCTGAATGCAGACGGCCTGTCTGATCTGCTGGTAGGAGCTCCTATGTTCAGCTCTGTGAGGGAGGAGGGACGTGTACATGTTTACATTAACCAGGGAGAGGTGAGCAATGAACCTGTTGTATATTTACCATCAATCTGCATGGTGTTTAAGACAAAAAACTATAGCTTCACTGTCACAAAAGAAACCTATCTCTCTGATATGTAAACAATACATCATACATTTATATTGCAGTTGAGGAATGATAATGTCAGTCTTTGGAAAATAAATATTTGCATTGACAGTTATGTCACGTTGTATTAAAGGGACCGAATTCAGCGTCATGCTTTTTCATAAGATAATATTATTCTTATTTTTTCTTTTAGTTTCGTGGTAAAATATGACATGGCAATAAAATGTTCTTTACAGGTTTATTCCAACATTGTTCATTTGTAGAGCAACATTCTTGAGATAAATAAACGTATTTGATAAAATGATACCTGAATATAAATCTAGGCCTTCAGAAGATGTTTTTTCATATTGATTATTACCTCCAGAACCCCACTACAACACCTTTACCCACAATGGCATATTGCACATGTTTAATAGGCATGTTATAGGTTTGTTTTGCCATTTTTGCTCAGGCTAATCTTAAAGAGGCAGAGTTTGAGTTAGTCGGCAGCGATTCATATGCCGCGCGATTTGGAGAAACCATTACAAACCTCGGAGACATTGATGACGACGGATATCCAGGTACCACATGTCATAATCTCTTACATACTGTATACAATTTGTTTCTAGAATCACTGTAAAATAATACATTGGCAATTCCTGTTGATTTATTGAAGAGTGCCGTGTTTATTTTTTAGTAAATGATTTATCCGAATTGACAAGCCTTCGGAATGAGAAATCAAAAGCAATAATGCATAATAACATAAAAATAGGGAATAATATATTTATTTTTATGACACTTTTTATGACACCTTTACATATCCTGCAATGTCTCTTGGCTTAAATAACATCTTAGAATATTTGCAAATATTTTACAGAATATTTTTATTGTTATTTTAAAGGCATACATTTTCTTTGTAATAACTATATATGTGTTATATTTTCTTTCAATGCATATGTCTCTGTTTATAAATCATAAAACCTTTTAGACTGCTACAAAATCCAATGATTCTGAATCTGTTTCGCACATTAATATTATAAAACACAAGCCATTGTCAATTGATTTCAAAAGCTGAATTTGCTTCATGTCAAAATCGTGGTTGCTGTTTTGGTTCCCTTGTCGCCCAAACAACATTTGCTGGTACACCTCAAATTTTCACTTCCTGTTTTCATCCGACCTGCAGCTCTACACTTACAAGCCTTTGCAATATAACTGAACAGTGGTTTTAAGGCCGGAGGCCAGAGGTTTTGATATGACACATATTTAGATTCTCTTGATTGTTTTCAACATTACAGAGCAGCGGTGCGGCTTAAGACGCGGTTATAAACGCCGTTATAAAACCACCCTTAAAGGTGTAAAAAACACCCGTTAACTAACACATTTATGTCATTGTATGTCACTAACTAGTCCCAACAAGGCAGCATAAAGGATAATGTTAGACCAAAAGTGGTATTCACAAAAAACTTTTGAAGTCGCTCAAGGAACTTTTGAAGTCGCTCAAAGAAGTCTGTTTGTGCTGTACTTATAAAAGTGCATTATGGGATTGCCAGCTTCATGCATGCTGCATTTAGAAATCTCTCTATATTGGGCCGATGCCTTGAACATTTTTCAAGGTAGGCACCTCACAAGTGGTTGAAACTAATCAAACAATGACTGTTTTTCAGATGTGGCCATCGGAGCCCCTCAGGAGGACGATTTGCTCGGTGCTATATATATCTACAATGGAAGGAGAAGTGGTATAGCACTGAGTTTTTCTCAAGTACGTCTTTCAGCTTGTGGGTCGGGACGAATGAAATAATGTTGGGGGTCAGACATGAGATGTGTTCGCCATCCTGTGTAAAGTGCCTCATTGTTTTGCGTCTGCCTTGTTCCCCGCGTCTACAATGGAGCTCAATGAGAAAGCGTCCAGTCTAATTGCTGTCATTTCCTGAAATCTGTTTTTTATATGCAGTACGAGGAAGCGATTGGGATTTCATGTCATGAGAAATGCATGAATTTTGGGAATTTTTAATTATACTCTAGTTTGTGTATAATGAACTGGATTTATTAAAAACGAAATGTTCTGAAGGGTTTCTCTGTGTTTTTTACCCCAGAGAATAACAGGCTCTCTGTTAGGCAACAAGCTCAGGATGTTTGGCCAGTCTGTGTCTGGAGGAGTTGATATTGACGGCAACAATTACCCAGGTAACACCATCATATCAGAGAAACAGTTTTAGGTGTGAATTCCGAAAAACGTTGTACTCAGGTCTTTAAATAACCCAACCGCAAAACAACCCTTTAGAGGAATAACACTTTGTGTTATATTTGCGGTTTATTCTGTGGTCAAACTGAGCACAGTTTGTAAACTAGTGTCACACAATGCTGTGCTCTTATTGCTTTAAATGTTTCCTCAAATAATTTATTTTTTATTTTTTATTTTACTAAACAAAAGCAAATTATACACTAAAAACAGCCAAATATATTTTTCTAAATAAAGCATATTGTGTTCATTTGCGGTCAAGTTGTCTGATGTGTTTGACTTGAGCTTTATTTGTGGGGTAAATTTGTTGTATTTTAAAAGAGTTTATTTCATGAGAATTTCACATTTTCTTCCAGATGTTGCCGTGGGAGCTTTCCTCTCAGACTCAGCTGCTGTGTTCAGGTAAAACCTGCTTCATTCTACACATTGAAAAAAAATGTACCCACACACTTCCGATATAAAAATCTTGCTTGATGTATGAACATGATGATAGTTCAACCAAAATCAAAATTTAGTAAAAATTAATTCATTTGTCCTATTTAATCTTAATTGCTTTCTTCTGTTGCAAAACCCAAAAGAAGATATTTTGAAGAATGTAGTGTTCTCTACTGCTTTACAGCATGTTAACCTGTTTCTCTGGCCCTTACAGGACACGTCCCGTGGTGAAGGTGGATGCTGTGATGTTACTGCCTGAGAGTGTGAACCGGTCTGTAGCTCATTGCTTAGAGAACGGTCAACCTGCCGTGTGTGTCGATATTAAGGTGTGCTTTCGAGTCAGAGGGAAACAAATCCCAGGAAACATAGGTAAGAATCAAGTTCATCCAGAAAGAGACTTCTTTGGAACATGAAAGAAGATATTTTAGAAGTGTCTTAGTGGTTTTGTGTTCGCACGGGGAAAGCAATTCAGTCCAATGTTATTCAGCGACCCAACATTCTTCAAAATATCTTCGTATGTGATCTGCAGAAGAAATAAATCCTTACATTAGATGAGTAAATGCGGCAAGAACATAAAGAACATGGCTTTAAACAAAACAAAAAGGATGATCTTCATACTGTGAGATTAATGCAATAAACCCCCAGACTGATGCAACATCCTTTACAACTTCCACAATTTGATCAGCATTTTTAGGTGTTGAGGCAGATATGATGGTTTGGATATATCGAGCTAGACACATGTGTTCTTTCAGTTGAATACAAAGTGTTCAAGGATGAACATTTTTAGCTCTCTGTTTGTGAAAGTTTGTGGGGTCACCTTATCAGCACGTGCCGAAGGCATTGGGGGCAGTCTGCTGTGTTTCAGGCTTCATTCCATGCTCTTTATCTTTACCCCACAAACCTCTTTTGTTGTGGCAGTTACGGAGCTCAGGGTGTGTGTCAAGGCTGCCCTCACAGATACGCCGACATTCATTGACCACACTGTAAACAGGGGCAATGCTCGATGGCGAGTTCCTCTGATGCTGAAATTGATATATAGCCGAGCGGGGTGAATGTCAATACACAAGTGTGTGAAAAGGAAAATGTGTCAGCCAAAGATTTGCTATCTAATGTGCTGGATGCATTTGTGTGAATCAGTCATCAGGACTGCTTCAGTTATTGACACGGAGAGATGAGATAATGTAGAACGCCACGTGTCCTAGACAAGTGTTTATGTGGGTATTAATTGTTTACGACTGATTTAAATAGTTTGTGCTGGTATTAGTCTTGGTCTCGGCCTCAATCTTTCCTGGGCACAGTCTAGACAGATCACTTTATTCTGATGATAAAATTCAGAACTTAAAGCTGAATTATTTCTTACTCAATATTGTAAATGGATATTTAGCTTTGAGAAATGTATATATGGAGAAGAAAAGTCAGTTTGAGAGTTAAAAAACATATTACTTTACATATGTTTTTTTATTTAGGTGGATAAAAATAATTATTTTTGCTAAATACATATACGTATGTGAAGTAATATGTTATTTCTACGCTCAGACTGACTTTTCATATACATCATTATACAGGTTATCAATGCTTAACTATAAGTTTGATTGTAAAACCATTCCGGCTTCTGTTTAGAGATCAAGTACAACCTAACTGCAGACGTCCACCACAAAGAGGCTTTTCCAACTCGGTTTTATTTCCATGGAAACGGAACGTCTAATTTTACATCGGGCAGAGTAAAGGTCAAACATCAAAGGCTCACCTGCGCCCTCCACCAGGCCTTCATGAAGGTATGAAACATTTATATTTGTTTTAAAAAATGCTGAGATTGATGTTTTTTTATGTAACATATTTTTTTGCTTTTATATAATATTAATATTTTTATTTTATTTTAATTTTCTTTAATTTATTAATAAATTAAAGGTGTGTTTCTAGCAACAATTGTATTATTTATTATTTTTCACCCTTGATGAGTTCAGTTCAACGAACAGATTCATTTTGTTGAAAACATATTACACAACAGACGATATTTTGAGAAATGTTTTACTATTGCCAACGTTCTTCCAAATATCATCTTTTGCATTCAGCAGATAAAAGTAAAAAGTAAAAAAGAATCTAATGCTTGAACTCATACATAAAATATAGATATAAAACAAAACAAAAGAACAAAAGGAAGGCTGTTCCGCTTTGCTGACTTACTGCAGGCCGTAGCCTCAGCCGGACCATCACGTGTTCTTTGATCGACCCATGTTGTGTCTTGTGATTCAGCGCTGGAATTTAAAGAGCTCGATCCTGTGAACTATACAGCTGTCTCACCCACATCACTCTGGTCTTCTCACTCGAGTTAATCAGCTTCTCTGAAATACCCAGGTGGCATGATCTCTCCCCAGGTTTGCGACGTGACTCATCACAGGACGCCCGGATGATAAAGAGGGTCTCGAGCTGGATGGTCTCGGTCGCAGGTTTTAGCTGCTGGCAGGGCTTTGTGGGTGGGTGGATAAAGGCTGGTGTAGACAGTTGATAAAGCGAGGACGTATATCCCCGTGAGTTTCAGCGAATGTTCCAGGTGTTGGTTGAGCCCCACTGGACTCCTCTCCATGTGTCTCTTTTAATCGAGGCTATCTGAACCAGCTCATGTTTTGCACAGTAATTAATGGAGGCCGTGTACGACCGGCCTGTTATTAATGGCCGCTGGAGGAGACGGTGGCCGTAAACAAGCGTGATTATCTGTCGGAGTCGATCCCCGACAGAAGCCGCTACATTTGAGGTATTTTTAGAGCATAATTAATGTATAATAGGAGTAATGAATGGAACACGAAACAGATGTGGCGGGCATCTTGCGGCTTGTTTTAGGACGCTGAAAGAACAGCTTGTTCGCCTCTTGTCAGACAACAGCCTGGGTAAGCAATGTTCCTGGACGTACCCACAATGCATCTGTCTTAATTTCTTTTCTAATTTGGTTTTAAAATAAGCTTTGACAATAACTGTTAAAGCTTATAGGATTGTTTGAGATGTTGGACATCAACCCATGCAAAGTCTGTACAAAATAACAATGACAATCAATTTATGTTTCAAATAGGGATGGTTATATAAACATTGCAGCTCTGATGAAAATTTTGGCATTTGCAGTTTTTTTGTTGAAAAAGGAAGTCGAACGTATCATCGATCTGGCTTGTGCAGTACAATATCTTAAAGTGAGAGTTTACACGAAAATCCTATCCAGTTCTACCAAGCCTGTTTAAATGTCTTTTTTCTCAGTTGAACACAAAGAAAGATATTTTGAAGAATGAGAAAACGTTTAGTCGAATAGTGTGTAACACAAAAGAAGATATGTTGGAAAATGTCTCAATGGGTCGAACGTTTTCTCATAATAATTCTTTTGTGGTGTGCAGATAAAGAGAAGTCATACAGTTTCATAATTTCTTTAGGGTGAATACATTTTTGGGGTAGTTATCCCTTAAGTACTTTCAAAGGGAAAAAAGATTTTAATCCTTACGTTAATTATTATCACTTATAAATGACTTGTTTAACAGGTTCCTCCCTTTCAGGGAAATTTTCAGAACATATAGATGTTTAAGCACACTTGTGCACGGTTGGATTCTGTGACCACATCCTGAGCAGAGGACAAGAGTTCACAGCGTTGACTTTGACTTTAGTGTTTGCAGCAGAATGAGTCTCTCTCTGAGGTTTTTGTTGTGGCTACAGTCCAGCTCATTTACATTTCCTTCCCAAACCCGGTCACACGTCTCCCCTGCAGCTATATTCAGACCCATGAGAGCGCAGAGCACATCTCCCAACCACTGAGACCCCAATTATAGACCACCATCACAGCTGACATAGCAAACCATTACCTTTATTTATTAGCCGGGGAAAAACAAGACACTGTCATAGTTTACCTTCATGCAATTGGTGAAATTGAGTAGCAATGCCCTGAAACCCACTTTGAATTTTGAAGAAGCAAGAATTTAAGGTTGGTGTGATTTTTTTCTGATACACAGAAAGATGTCCGTGATATCTTCACATCCATCCACTTCGAGGTGAAATATGACCTTGGAGGGCACAGTGTGCTACAGCAAGACCCGAGGGGCTTACCAGCTCTCAAACCCATTCTACAGCAGAAGGAAAAGTCAAATGTTGTGAAAAACCAGGTAAGTTTTACTCTTCATCTTTAGGATATAACTCCAGACACATATGTATTTAATGTTACACATTGGGTGCTGGGTTGAAATCTTTTCCCTTTTTCTACAGACTGTGTTTGCCAGATATTGTGCCTGGGAAAACTGCTCAGCCAACCTTCAGCTGTCCGCTCAGTTGGTTTTACCACAGTAAGTTATTCACTTGAGTCTAAATTTCGACCCGTACACAAAAATAGTTTTTTAATTTTATAAACATCATGTGAACGTGAACTGTTATAAACTGAAGAACAAGGGGAACTTATTTTGTAGATTAGAAAAAAGAATGAAATATAAGATCAATAAGCAGGGATACAGTTGTCAGTAAAATTTAACACTAATAAATAAATACAATAAAATGGAATATATAAATTAATAGGATAATAACTAAAATAGAATGAATAAATAAATAGTAATACTTACAAATAAATCATAAATGTGGCACATGGTATAACATAGCATGAGAATAATGATGAATCTTTCTTATGCTATATTCTATTTTAAATAAAAGTATTTATGCTATAAAGAGAGATATAAATATATATTAAATATTGAATATGATGTTTTATACTATACACATATGTATAAATTAAAATTTCAATATTTATACTGTTAGATATGAATATCTAACATGTATAATACATGTACATGTATAATACATTTTAATTTTTAAATATATTTTTTATTTAAACTATACCTGTATGTTATTAAATTAATATGATTTTTATTAAAATTTGAGTTTAAATATTTCCTGTAGCAATGCCATTCACTACACAATTGTTTTGTGTAATCCTATGTAAGTTGCTTGAACCATATGCTTTGACAAATTTTATTAACGTTTTGTTTTCCAAACTTTTGACAATCCCTATATATATAGAATCAAATGTGTCGTCGTATGTGTGATTTCAATAACCTCAAATTTTGTTTACAATGATTTAAACTATTTATCCATCTAATGTTAACTAACAATAAGGTCTGAAAATGTAAAAACTGAAAAGGGAGTGACTATGGGCATAAATTATTGTAGAATGTTTCTGCTTTTATTCGTTTTGCTTGTTCGAGCCGACAATTAAAAAACTATGGATCCTGATGCTGTTGGTGATGTCTAAAGCTATCCCCGTTTAACCATGGTGCACAGTAGCCAAAGCTTGATATTAATGCATTTTATTCATCACATTTCTCCGACTCAACCAGCTGAGGCAAAAGTGTGTGTGCATGTGTGTCTGTACACATTAGCATTTTGGATCATGTTTGCAGCCGTATGCAAACTAATTTATGGACCCCTCTCACCCATTGGTGATAATACATGATCTGATTATTCATAAGCAGGGGTGTGTGAGAGTGTGTGTGTCCTGTCACTCTCCTAGATGCACACCTGGTGCCTTTAGATGAGAAACATCAGGTCTGAAATTTCACAGCATCCAAATACAAAAAGACAAACAGTGCATTTTTACACTTTTGCCTTTTGGTTCTGTACACAGATCATTCATATGTTTTTTATTGTTTGTTGTATATTTAAAACAATATATTATTCCTCAACAGATCATTCAACAACATGCGTTATTTTGCTCTGGGAAATGGAAAGAGTCTCATGTTAAACACGACACTGATCAACGCCGGAGACCATGCTTTTCTTCCCAAACTATACCTGAGGTTTCCCAGCAACCTGCATTTCATCAAAGTGCTCGAAGTAAAACCAACGTACACTTCTCCGCTGTGACTGTTCATTTAATAAGGAATAGTCATTTAATAATGTTGATCTTATTTCAGGAAGATAAATACGTAAGCTGTGAAATCGCAGAGGAAAATAAAGTGGCCGTGGGCTTAGACTGCAGCATTGGAAATTTATTTATTCCGCCTTTAACAAAGGTAAACACCACGTCTGTTGAAAGCGTATAAATACCTGTTTTTCTTTACATCTTGTCGAAATATAAACACGTCTGTTATTCCTTCAGCTAAACATCACCTTTCTTCTGGACATGATGCAGAACAGCAGCGCCGGAGACCTTAACATCAGCATTAATGCTACAAGGTACTGTAAGAGATCCAGAGATCTGAAGGAATGCTTTGAGCAAAGTAGAAGGAACTAGAGCCACCGTGTGAGTCCGTGAAAATGTCAACCTTACAATGAAAAAATATATATATATACCAAAGAATTAACTATACTAAAAGCACAGATATCAACATTTGATGATTCTAATAACCATTTGAGGTCTCCCTTCTAAAGTTCTCAAAGCATTTGTTTTATTTTAAGTCCATTTTTCTTATCCATGTAAGGGTTATTTTTAGGATTTTCACATCCATAACACTACCTATTCTTCACCCATACAAATGAAAATATTGTTACGGTTTTGTTCCTTTATTGTGTATGTTTTGTGCATTTGAATTCACAGAAACTTTGAAAGTTTGTCAAAAAATTTCCTTTTATTTATTTATTATCTCACATCCATAGTGCATGTTTATTTTAAATTTTTTATTGAAACCTTGTGCATACACTGATATTATGTCTCATCCATAATGCTAGAATTGCTCATATCTGTCTGCATGTTAAAGGTTCTTAGTGATGTGATGATGCTACACTCATTCTATACACTAAATGTTACTGTGTTTTTACATGAAACAATTTACACTTACATTTTTTTGTTTTGTGCTTACTCGAGTAAAAATGAATAAGTATATAACTCAAATATATCTATTAGAAGTAATCCAAAATATTGGTGTACATTACAAATAAATTGTTTAATCAATCTATTTATTGTTTTTTAAAGAACTTATTAAGTTAATATAACAGATTTTTTTGTGTGATATCTTATAAGCCACAGGAAGTGTTTTTTTACACTGCAACAACAAAACGAATGAAATAAAAAAACAAGTTCAATGTATGTTTTTCAGTGAGAGTTTTGAAAACCCTGATCTTCTGCTTGACAATGTGATCACTCTCACATTGCCCTTAAGATACGCCATCGATGTCAATGTACACGGGTGAGTCACGCGCTTTCTTAGGAAACAGTGATTCTATACATTGACATCTAAAGAAAAACAAGACTCTTATTTATGTTGACTTGCAGGTTTGTCTCTCCAACATCATTTGTAATTGGAGACCAAGAGTCTGTGCCGGTCGACTGCTATTCTGATAAGTTCAATTATACATACAAGGTACCCTAGCACTTTATCAGAGAGACGACGATGTCATTGAGCGTTAATGAATCGTTTAATTTGTTTCATTATAATGTCTATTAACTTACAGGTGATGAATATGGGTCCAAGCAAAGCTCCGGATGCAAAAGTTAAGATCTCTACGCCTCTAATGCTTCTGCCGTACAAATACCAATTAATCAGGATTGCGGATTTACAGGTTGGAGAACGTGTGTCCTTGCTTATACCAACATGGTTGTGATTATTCTCTTGCATGGCATCAAATTATATTTGAATGTAATGCTGAAAGAGGATCGGGGTGTCCTTCTAACACCCGAATGAATTTCCTTCATTATTTGTGTCTTGCAGACAACTCTTGGTCATTGCTTCTTAAGAAACGATACAATGCCAGCTATTGATGACTGTGACGTCCCGACGGCCTCTTTTATAAAGGAGCTGGTCTTCTTTTTCTCACCCAAAAGCAAACGCACAATGGTAAAGAGCCAATGATGTGATCATGCTTTTTTATCATGTTGATAGAAGATGTCCATTAGAAATCATCAGTCTGTCTTTCTTTAGTTCTGTGGTTCTGAAGATAAGACCTGTAGAGTGCTGGAGTGTCACTTTGGAGATCTGGAGGTCGGAAAGGAGGTCACCATCACGATGGAGGTCGAGCTGAATCCCAGGGTCCTCCAGCTCAGTCCAGTAAGTACGGACACATTTGAGGTTGTTTATTCTCTCAAATACATGTACTGAATATTATATGTTGATTTTTATATATGTTTATTTCTATAGGGCAGGCATTCTGTAATGACCATTCAAAGCATGATTGACTTCATTTCACCCGTGAGGGATGTCAACACCATTCTTTTAAAGGATGACTTTTCTGCCGGGGTAAGTGTGAGTCATAGTGTCAATGGTTGGTTCAGATGCTTTTTATTAGTTTTTAACATATGAATATTTGCAATGTTACAGGTAGTGTTGGAGGCTCTTTACAACCTGAAGCCTTCATCAGCTGTGAGCATTTTTATGATTGTTTCCAGTCTGGTTCTTGGGCTCATTATTCTAGCCATGCTTGTCATTCCGCTCTGGAAGGTACGTGCCACATGTGTAAATCTTTTAGATTTTTAAACCAGAACTATCATTTAATTTTAAAATTAAATTAGATAAGTAATATAAAAGTATCTCTGCAAATGATGTGTTGATAGGTGAATATAACACCTTTGATAAAGCAACAAAACAAACTTCATAAAATGAAATATGCTATTTAGGTTTAAGTCCTGGCTTTAGCCTCGAAGTGAGGGTTCATCCCAAAATGAAAAGCATCATTTACTTGCCCCTTGCCATTTTAATCTGTATGAGTTCTGGCGAACACAAGAATATATTTTGAGGATGTTGGGAATTGGTACGCATGCACTTTTTACATATTGACACAAAACAAAAGTGAATGGGTTACCGACATTTCTTCTTTTGTGTTCCGCCAAAGAAAGTAACACATACATGTTGTAAATGCCTGAAGGGAGAGTAAATAATCCTTATATTTTTAAGTGAATTATTCCATTAAAAATATGTATATGCTTCTAAATGTATTACACCAAAAGTACAAAAAATTTAATTAAAAAATATATTTAACCCATGGGAAGGCTGTACTTTTACTTGTACTTTTACTAATATATCACCTCAATTTCAATAGCTTGGATTCTTTGAGCGGAAGATGAAGATGGAAAAGGATAAGTTAAGACGGGACAGCTGGGACTATGTCCCCAAGCATGAGAGCACGTCTTAACATGGGATATACAAGATCAGTCAGAACTGAAGGAAGAAAGCACATCAGAGCGCTGCTCCTTTAACACCAACAGCTGGACACATGATGACCTTAATGGCCAAAAACATCTTGAAGTGAACTCAAAGAGGCTTTCAGATGAGTCCTGCAGGAGTGAAATGCACTTTAGCTGTTGGTTATGGAGTATTGAACATATTACATGTACATACTGAAATACTCTGGGAAACAGCCAGGAGAGAAAAGGACTTCAGGATGTTTTACACAACGTTTGTTTCAAAACCTACCGAAGTGTGTAGGCAGCGTTTAATGGCACATCGTGATGCGAGGAGATGGCGCTTGTGTTCTGCATCTTATACACATCGTAAAAATAGACAAATGTCTCTCAAATATTTGTGCACGCTTGCACATTTTGTTCACATCGTTCTTCGCCCTTCACACCTATGCTATTTATATCTATAAATACATATGATATATTTAAATGCCTATATGCAAGTGTTCCAGAGGGATAATCCATGAGGTTTCATGCCGCTTTGGATGCTGCCTATGTAGGCATTAGGCAGCAAGGCACCTCATTGGTTTTGGAACAGAGCCCGAGTGTTTCCTCACAGTTTTGACTACGATCACTGAACATATTGGCTATTGGCCTGCTGTAAAGGAGAAATTGCACTGCTGTAGCTTTTCCTGCTTTTTGTTTGTCTCCAGTTAGAATGCCTTCCCCCAAGATGACACAAGATTGCTTGGCACTCGCAGCGTCTGCAGTGCTCTTTGTGAAGCAGAACATCTCTGCCACCGGGGTTTCTGCACCTTCACTGCGGCATGGGTTCGCCGTGCGAAAGAGGAAGTGACACAGATTCTCTCTCTCTCCTCCATCCACCCAAACTCTCGTGGCTGAGTTCAATAGTTAGAAGTTTGCAGGGAGACGCCAGATGGAGAAGTGAGTGTGTGGAGCGTGCTTTGGCTGGCTGCCATGGAAACGGAGCAAAGGCGGCTGCTGTGTCGGCGCTACGCTGCGGAAGAGTTGATGAGATTGACATGTGTCTGGCTTCCAGCCATTTAAGAGTGTGTGTGTGTGTCTTCATTTGTATAACAGAGAACCCCTACACACGCACACACCACAAACTCTTATATACAGGCCCACTTAAAATCACATGTTTATAAAAATTACTCATGACCCGCCCCTCGAAAGGTCATCTATTATGTCATTTGGTTTAATTTATAATTACAATGAATGTGCTGGAAATATGAATGTAATGTACAATTGTGAGTCATTTTTGGATTGTCAGGCTTTATTCATCTTAATAATGAACCACACATTTGATTGACATGTTAATGATTGTACGATAAAAAAGAAAAATAGAAACTTCCAGAAAATAAAAAACAACTATTTATTTTTTAAAGTCAAAATAAATAAACTATTATATAAAATTTTGAAAAGTATAAATTTATTTAGTTTTTACCCAAAATAAAGCATTCTTCTGATGTTAAGGAATGTAAAATAAAAAGTCATATTCCATCTGGCCCTGGTCATAAGGGGTGCGCTTTAGGGCATTTTTGTGTCATTGAGATTTTGAAGGATCATAAGCACAGCTGATCCAGAACGATAGCTTACGATACTCTCCAAAATCCTCTTTCAGTTTAATTTGACAAACAGCATCATATGAGTTGTTGTAAAGTCTCTCTCCTCTTTATTGTTCAGGGACTGATGCACAAAAAGCACATTGCTTTTTTTAATAATCAGGATTTTTCAAAAGTTTTGATTCTTTTTTTTTTTAGATGTCCTTTGGGTTAATTTAAATTCTTATGCACTGGAATGTATTGTGTATGTTTTTGCTTTAATATAAATTTTTATCTTGCGACCAAAACCTATGCCTTTCATTTTTTTTCATCCGATTTGTTTGTTTCTACCGCCTAGTATAATCTCATGTTTATTGTTGTTTGCATATGATGATGTGTGTGTGCGTGCGTGCGTGTATGTGTGTGTGTGTGTTCAGATACAGCTGCATTTAACCGGTGTCTCCTCGGCCTCCTCTACGTCTCCTCCAAAGAGTGCAAGTAGATGTGGGTGAACCCTGTAAAATCAACAGTGTTTTCAGTACATTTAAACATTTCAAGGGTGTATCTGATATCCACACGCTATCTTTCCTCTGTCTTCCAGACGCACACTCATCTGTTTATCTTTCAAAGAGAAATGTGTGATCTGTTTTAACCTCTGTCATATTTGTGGTTCCTGGACACAAAAAGTGCATCTTCTGCATTATTCATCTAAAGTTTAGTGTATAAAAGCACACAGGGTCTGTGTTATGACTTCTAATTCTAAATGAAAACGAAAATCAAATTCATAAAATTGGCTTTGCGTATTCAATGACAATTTGTAGTGGATGTCTGGGAAAACTTAAAATATAGTTTATATGATCCTTTTGGGTTTCTGATAATATAGGTTTAGGATAACGATAACATTTTATTTTATTGTTATTTTAAAAATATTATTTTAAGTATGCACTATGTAAAATCACTGTAACGCACTCCCCATCATGCTTTATCATGTTAATGAATTACATTTGCAAAATATTGATTTAACTCCTCTTGCCTGATCAGTAGTTCAGATGGGACCTCCAACAGATCTCCATCTATGTTCCAGGGATAAGTTCCCTCTGAAGAGATGATGGATGTTGTTTTAGAATCCCATTCCTTATGTTCCTCTGTGATGTCATCGGTCCAGCTTCCCAGAGAGCGCGGCTTCAACCTCACAGCCTTCACAGTGTGTGTCTCGATGAAGGAGAAACTAAACTGTATGGATGAAGAAACATTTCTCATTTAATAGGTTGATTCCATGTTCATTTGTAGTGCAGTCCTATGGCTCTTTTAGTTTATCATCAAAGCTGAAGTTCATTATATCTCCACAAGAGGGCATTAAACAGCAGGATAAGTAATGCTAACATGATTCTAGTGTGTGTGTGTGTGTGTGTGTGTGTGTGTGTGTGTGTGTGTGTGTGTGTGTGTGTGTGTGTGTGTGTGTGTGTGTGTGTGTGTGTGTGTGTGTGTGTGTGTGTGTGTGTGTGTGTGTGTGTGACCTATCATCTAAATCTGAGAACAGAACCACACTAGTACCCATCACCATTAATTCATTCATTTCCATAGATTCATTTTAGATAGATGGTTGACAAGTACAGCCATCCACATTAAACCAAACTGCAGAGATCATTTACTTGCATATAATTTGTTTTGCAATAATACATTTACAACACTATAGGGCTAATATATACATTCTAATGAAATAATACTTAAATCCCTAGCAGTCAAGATGATCAAGACTAATTAGTAGCTTTACTTTACTTTGAGCATTGTCTCCTTTCATGTTATATAATTCAGCCATATTATTTTCTTCTCTTTCTAAAGTACAATTAAAAAAATTGTATACACTGTATGCAAAATATAAATGTTATTCTGAAACCTTTGAGGAGTATTAGGGATAGTTCACCCAAATATTCAAAAAATCTTTCATCTACCCACCTTCATGTCATTACAAACATTTATGACTTTGTTTCTTCTGCTTAACACATAAAAAGATATTTTGTAGAAAGTTGGTAACTTCCATTGTATGGAGATACAAACAACAGACTTTTCTAGGAATGACTACTTTTGTGTTTCACAGTTTTGGTGAAACTAATCTTATTAAACTCATTATAGAATTATATTCCTATTTAATTTCAATATAATATTTCAACTCTTTCCAGCAAAAAAGCCTATTTTTCCTTTAACTTATTAACCGAGTTATATAAACCTTTTTTAACTTAACATTCACACGATTGTGGAATTGTCTTTCTACATTATTTCCCGTCTGTCTGTAAATGAAGTGCAGCTCAATTAAACCAAACAATAATAGTCCTGTAACATCCAAACCCTGAAATCAATATCGGTTTTCTCCTCCATAATGACGTGAAACAAGATCATCGGGTCAACGCCTCATCCTATAGAGAGTATTTATAGAATGTTGGTTAACAAACAGATCTAGATTGGATTGCCTTGAAAAAGGAGAGACCGGGCTGAAATGGGCTAATCTGTATTAGCCTAAAAAGTGTTTGTAGGAAGCTGATAATCAGTGACTAATTTGACTTGACAGTTTGCTAATTCTGCTTAAGACTGAAGGTTGGTAACTCCATTTGCGTGGGCCGGATTTCATGTGCGTGTCTTTATGGTGACCTCACCTGATTGTTTGTGCTGCCGTATCTTTTCAAGTGCTTGATGAACTCTGACCTGGAGGTATTGCCAACAGTTATCAGTGCCATGCTACCATTATTCAGCCTGTGAAAGATTATTTACATTAATTGTGCTTACAGTAGGTGTGACACATATTATTAAAAGCTATTATGTACAGAGATAACTTTGTGTTCTTAAGCCAAACGTTATGACCTGCCGGATGATTCAACTCTTTTTTTTTCCACAGGGCTATAAATGGATGGGCTTCACAGCTTCTTTTTCATGTAAGAGGACAATTTTAAGGTATTAACATGCCCACTGAATTTAAATATTTATGTAAAAATGTGTCATTATTTCTTACACCTCTTTTCGTTTCAAACGCACGTTTTTCTAACACTTAAGAACTGTCACTTAGTGAATATCACAAAAATAAATAGTTATTTTAAATAATAAGAATCTTTTGAAAACATACAAACTGTTACAAAATACAAAAAAATATTAATGTGATTGAGTAAAAACGCAAAAGTTTATTTAAAAAAAAGTACAAATATTTTTACAGTCTATATAACTTTTTTTAAGACAAATATATTTGTTATATATACCTAATACATACATAGAAATTTAACCACTATATCTACTTAATTTTAAAGCTTTTAATTGACATATATTTGTGTGTAAATTGTCTTGCGTAAAAACCTGTAATGAACCTGTATTGCTTCCTTTCTCCCACAGAATACAGAAAGATATTTTGAAGAAAGTTGGTAACCAAACAGCAGAGGCACCCGTTCCCTTTTAATACTTCCCAACAAAATATCTTTCTTTGAGCTCTGCGAAAGATGAAAGTCGCACAGGTTTGAAATGAAAGGAGGGCGAGTGAATGATGACACGATTTTTATTTTTGGGTGAACTGTCACTTTAAGACAAGCCGAGCTTAGTAGCCTTTCTGAAAAGACAAGGGGGTTGTTGAGCACTCGTAGTCTCATGGACAGATGCTCGACCCTTAAATCTTTCCGGCCACTCCCTTTAATCAGAGTTATTATGTGCTGATAAGTCCATTTAGGTGGCTTTGACCTTAAGAGTCTGATCCAACCACTCATTCCAGTGTTCAGGATTAAACCGGCTTGCTATTTCTATCTCCTTGCACAAAACTTCCAAAACATGAGCCAGGAAAGTTAGAAGTCTCCATCGGTGTTGACACACTGACCTGGACGCAGGATTAAGGGCATCCCATATTTATCACGTTTAGACAGTGTGTAGTTTAAATGATTGAGAGCTGTGCTTAAATCCAAGAGACAAGTAAAGAGATTAGAACACAAAATAAGATTTTTTCAAACCTGGTGATCGGGGCCAGGCCTCGAGGGGCCATGGAGCACAGGCAGGGAATAGCCATTATACTGATATTTAAATACAGACCCTGTCTGGTCTGCCAAGACTCATCCTCACCTAAAGAGAAAAAGTGTGTAAAGTACTGTAAGTTCACTTGAATGTCTGTTGCAACAAAGATAGAAACCTTTTTTATGTGATTGCAGCTTAAGGTACAACAATAAATGATATTTGACTCAAAGATGAAAATTCTTTTGTTTAACTTCAAACCAGCATGACTTTCTACCTTTAGGCAGAACAAAAAAGAGACCTTTAGAAAAAAGTGAAACAGCAGTGGCACCCATTCGCTTTTATTGTTTGGGCACAAAACCAATGCAAGTGAAATGCAGTTAAAAACTTTGTTTGAAATAAAAATAAAAACAAAGAAAGTCATGTATCTCAGCATTGGAATTGTGGAATAGTTAAACCCAAGCATAGTTTTTTCTTTAAAAATCATTTATTTTCTATTAGGACAACGCATCCTAATATTATTACATCATATAGGGAGGGCTTGTTTTTTCATACCAATAAACACTCCCTAAGGAGCCATTGTGTTTTTAGGAAAGCCATTTTTTTGCTGCTTGGTGATAGAGATACAGAGTTTTAAATTTAGACATTTTCTATTAATTAAGCAATACTCACAAATGTCGTCCTCATCTCTGGTTTGCTTATCCCTGTGAAAAATAATGTGTAAGTGCATTTAAGCCATAAGAGCATAGAATACGGTCTTCTCACAATGTGAGGCCGTCTGCTTTATTAACATTATCTATTTGACCTTCGTTCCAAACATTTTGAATTCAGTCCAATGGCCAATTAGCCACGAGTAGGTTTATTTTCAATAACATTCAAATAACGATGCCGAAATAGGGATGAGGGGAGAGTAAACCTTAAAGAGTGCTGTTTAGCAAGTCTGTGATCCTCGCTTCCACCGCTGGTGATAAAGGACAGTTCACAGTCTTCAGGTCTTCATGAAGATAAACCGGGAGAGAGAACAAACGTGATAAGAAAAGGGTTATTTCTAAGAGAGAGTGCCCATGTGTTCTATGCCAGCCAGCTCTGACACTAATCCCAGATTTGATGGAGCACCAGCCAGTCCCTTAGAGCCCACCAGATGAGAGAATGCTACGGCTCACACACTAAAAAAAAAAACTGATTGACCGCTTACTTGAGGTTTGCCAGTGTTTTAATGAGAGCGAATTCACGACGCTGGCTGGGTGGCATCCAGTGGTGTCTCTCTGCCAGCGCAAGCGTCCGCCCACCGAAACCAAACATGGCAGAGAAACCGAACCTCACCAGTCGGCCCATAGAGCTGAAACTGCACACATCCACAGGCTGATGATGTCCTGAAACAGAACAAGAGCACTTTCAGTACGAGGTACCAGCTGGAGCATGACAAAACATATAGGATAGTTTGCCCCAAAATGGAGTTTGGTCATCATTTTTCCTTCAATTCTCAAACCTAAATGCGACTTTCTTTCTCCAGCAGAATATAAGAGAAGATAATTTGAAGAAAGTAATAAGTGTGTCAATGCAAAATGGGTGAATTTTTAAAACAGTTGTTTCAAAATATTTTTAAAGTTGTTTTAAAGACACTTCCATGTTGTTTGAGATTTACATTTGTGACAATGAACTTTTGTATAAATGCAATATGGCATTCATAGTCATGTGATGGTGCTCCATATCACCGCTGTGATTGTCTCCGGCACTCGGCCTCGTGCCTTAAACAGCCATGTTGATAAAGAGAATCATTACTCTCCTACTCGAGCCCTATTGCATTATTATAGCGTCAATACAAGGGCTGTGCAATATATTGAAGTAGTTGCAATATGCATATCGCAATAGTTCGTAATAAATTACTGACCATTTATATGTACCATATAAAAAGTATACATAAAGTTGTACTTATAAGTTGTTGGATGTAGAGATAACATTTTTGTGTGTATGATAGACCTCTGGTCCAGCAATTTATAATTTTTTTTAATGAATGCAGAAATTTGATGAAGCAAGAAAGCCGTGTAAGAACATACTTTCTCCTTGTCGTGCAGTCATACAAAATACCCAACAGCGTTATTCGGGTTCATTGAAAACAATAAACTCATCTATCAAGTGTCGGTATGACATTTCTCAAGCTAACTGGCTGCATATGTCAGACTAAAATGGATCTGGTGGTCCATTGGTTAGGTTCAGTTCCCACAGCCCACCACATCCCACCACATCCATGACCTTCTTTCTCAACATGCACATGCTCTCCCCGCTCATGAATAATTCATCACATCCTTCCAAATCCCGCCAGTTGGCCTTATTCACATGCGTAAATATTGCTTAATTAGAAATGAACAAGCCCTATATTGGCCCTCCTAAATAGGCATTATGCGCTCATTCGTGTCAGGTGTCTTACGTGCCATTGATGCCTCGCAGCAACAAAAGCCAGACATTTTATAAAGAAAAGATACATCGAATGTTTGCGTTCCGTTTGGTTAACATACTGTAATATCCATAATGTTACTGTTAATGTTACGTGACGGAATGTGCCTCCACTAAGCTCAGCGGCTCGTACCGAGGGCCGCAATATTTGACGGAGCAATTAATCACAAGGGTACGAGGACGTTTCTCAGCGTTCCTGCTGAGATAGCGCGCTCCGAGTGGGTGCCAATCATAGCGAACAAAGGAAACTCAACACTCGTTCCTAAAACTCACACTTCCCTTCAGTCAAAAGATATGAGTTACACTACCATATGGCTCAGTTCTTAAGATTTAATGATGGGGTGCATTATCTCACGTGGGGGGGGGCAGTTTGGGGTTAATCGTCCTAGTCTGCAGCCAAGTGAGAACAGAACTGGACTGGATAGTTTTGGGCAAATCAGTTCTGCATTGGTGATGTGGTGTTAGTGTGAATTGTTTCTAAATGATCAGCAGCCATAAAGGTTGAGTAAAGTTAAAGAAACAATTCAATCAAAATTCACACTTTTTTTGTATCCCAGGTTTTCTGATGTTGTGTAATGACATTTTACTGAAATTCTTATGTTTGACTGGAAATCTATGTTGAGAAGCAGTATTTCAGTAAAAAAAAAAAATGCAGTTCCACATGCAATTTATAAAAATAAATTTAATCTTTTCATAGAACCTTTAATATTTGTGTGATTCACATTTTATGAATTTATAGGAATTAAATTCACTATTAAAGCACTTTGTAACAGGTTACAAATTCTTTTAAAGGGACAGATCATGAATAATTTATTCAACCCGCAACCCTTTGTCGAACCTGTAGACTTTCTTCTGACGACCACCCGATAGATATTTAAAAAAAAAACAACAACTTACAAGCACAGGATTAGCAAAAATGTTGCTTATATAAAATGTTTCCATGTCTTTACATGCATATGAATGAACCAGCAACGCGTTTGCATGGAATAATGACATTTCTCAGGTTACTCGCAGCCAGCGATGGAGAGAGGATGAAAACGTCAGCAGGAAATATCGGTAGCTAATACATACACATACTCAGTACCATAAATCCTGTATCTCCAGAACCAACTTTTATGGGTTACTTCCTGAGACTTTTACTAATGAGCCGTCAGACATGCACACATTAACAAAACTAGATCAGAATAATTGGCAAGAAACTACCAATCAGTTATTGCTTACTTTGTTGCTTACTTTGTATTATCCGTCCCAGATAAAAAGAAAACACATTTGTTTAACACCTTCATATGACCTTACAAGTTACCAGCCTTTTAAGCATTATGAGAGTAAGGCTGTGGATGCAAATGCACTCATGGAACCTTTTTGACTTCAATGGCGTAAACACCAGCTCACATTTTTTGAAATATCTTCTTTCGTGTTCCACAGAAGAATGAGTCATATCTAGGTTTTGAGTAAGAAAACATTTCTGGAACTCTTTAAGATCAACAGAGAACTTTATGATCCAAAAACACGACTATACTGCTATTTCTCAGTAATCCAGACACACGAAACAAAGCATCGCTTAACAAAGAACCTCATTAACACAATCATCTAATAATTCTATTGTACGCGTCTCTGCTCGTGTTCATCCCAAATGCAATTCAGCTGTAAAGCAACATTTTTGGCGGGTATGTAATATTCTTTTTCTCTTTTTAGGATGCGAGCTTATCCCGTGTGTGTAATCCCCTGACACAAGCCAAATCCGCTTGTCTGTTAAGCTAAGCCCAAGAGAGCTTGCACAGTCGACACAATGGCCCAGACATATTGGTGCTAACTTAAAAAAACGCCTTGCGTGCAGACAGCCCAATGGCGGACGGTACCATACCGCACTCGCTGCCAACCAAAAGTAACACTTCCAACGGCGGCCCAGGGCCACATCAATGAAGCTCAGCGTGAATGTATGAGTGATCGACGACAGACGTATCGCCACCTCTCCTGGGACTGCCTCTCGTTCCATGGGACCTGTTAACCGTGATCTCCGAAGCTGGATGGCAGAGCCCACGCAGGGGGTTTGTCTTCCCTCAACCCCCATAACAACAGCCTGTGCTGTCTAATTAAAAAGCACATTACAGAAAGCCACGTCTCGATCTGCTGTATGGATGCACCAAAGATGGAGAAACATCCAGAGGGTGAAAATGAGACTATCGGCCCCGCACACATAACTCGGTGGAATTGAAAAGTAAATACAAATCCCATTTACATATTTATATCATGTATATTTTGTTCTGTTAGATCCCACGGCTCCTTACTGTTAACAGAGAGGAAGCTGCAAGGACAGAGAATGAAGAAGCTTGTGTGTGTGAAACAGATACCCAACACATACCCATGATAATGTGCAAAGCTGCTGTCACCACGTGTCTTTTTCCATGGACTGAGCACGCCACCACATCGGTAGAACCTATGGGAAAATTTATTTTGGAAACAATACCATCAATAATTGAAAACAATAATTATGCTTTTTAAGATTTTTGTTTTATAATCTTTCAAATGCTCTCTCTCTTGTGTTAGGCAGGGAAATCTAAACATCTTAAACAACATATTGGTGAGTGTATAATCATTTATAACTGATACCTATAAACACCCATACGCATTATAGACTTTTGTTATCAGACCATCTGAATCCAGTGGCATACGCTGTGATGATGTTATTCCTCAGAGACACTGTTTACACTCAGTAAGTGATAAGATTCTATCACGTCTTGCTACAGAAACAGACGAATGTAGCTTTGCTTTCTTATTTCCTTCAGATAAATGGCGTGTGAGGCACCTGCTTCTCATACCTAGAAGTGCACCTGTCCTTTTCTTTTCTGTTTGACCAATCACAGCTCACTGACACACTGTGTTTATAAACAGTTTGATTTGTACAGGCCCTATTCAAGATGTAAACAACTCTTGTCTTACAATGCTTCCTGTGTCAGTCAATAATACAACAACATAATGAAATTATTAAAAATGTTAGTTGAACACTAACTTATTTCAAAATAGCAAAATGAAGTCATACTTCTTTCAAAGTAGTATTCAGTTGTTCTCTCTCTCTATCTCTCTCTCTCTCTCTAAGAGTACATAAGAGTACATATGTAAATATTTATGAAAAGAATGATAAGAATAAAAGAAAAAAGAAGAAGAAGAAAGTAAAGAAAAGAAAAGAGAATGATTGTATGAAAAAACACATTAAAGAATGAAATAACATAAGAAAGGACGAACCTCTGGGAAAATAAAAGAACATGAAAAAACAAAAGATGTATTAAAGGTGTTTGTTGAGTTATACTTATAGAAACCCTGAAATAAAAAGACAAGCATCAGTATTTAAGTCAGTGTGTGAATCATGACGTGTCCTCAGATCTGGGTTTATCTCATGGATGAGACTGAGTTAATCATTACAGGATGCGGTCTTTGATAAAGAGCATTAATTTTAGTTAATATCACCTTGTGCCAATTAAGACGGTTTACCTTTCTGGCAGCATGTGATGGAAGAACAGGTGTGTGTGTATTTCTACAGATTACTGCCACAGACAAACAGCAGAGAGAGGTTTGTCCTTGTCGGGTGAGTAGGCATTTCCTTTCATGCCGTTATCTGGCCAGTGCCATCGCTCAGATCAACAGGGTACGAAAGCAAATGTCTGTTAATGAGAACAGGACGAAGGTGTTGGATCAGACAGTTCCTCTCCTAAGATGCGGCCAGGCCTACAGTGCTGGACACGAGCTCTCACACTCCGACTGAACTTGGCCGCGAGTGTGCGTGCCACTTCCCACCTACTAGGTCACTGGTAATGTAGACCTCCCTCATACACGCGTATCATCTGAGCTTCCTGGCCTCTCTGGGAGTTTCCATATGTTGTGATGATTTGAACAGAACAGCCAGGTGCTTAGCCTCAGCTATATGGCACTGTCTGACTGAAATACTGAAATATCTTGCCTTCGTGATGGCTCTGTTTCAAAACCTAGTGAGACGCCTTCATGTCTGTTGTCTACGTAGATAGCTTCTCATTTAGAAGAATAGTTTGCCCAAAAATGAAAATTCTGTCATCATTCACCCCCTTACGTCATCTAAAACTTGCATGGCTTGCAGAACACAGAAAAATATATTTTGAAGAAAGATGGTGAAGGAAAATCATTGGTCTCCATTGATCGGCATTGATTTCGTCAAAAATTTAACTTTACCAACATTTTTATGAATATCTTCTAATGCGTTCTGCATGAAAAAGAAAGTCATAAGGTTTAGAATAACAATAGGTTAATTAAATGGTGATGTAATTTTTCTGTTGGGGTAAATTGCACCTGTTGTTCTTTTAAAGTGACAGGTCTAGCCTTAGCAAAAAGCATCTTACTCATAAAATATTTGTGACTCTAACTTCAGGAACAAAGTTTAATAATTTGACTTTGATTTTTAGAGAAAACAAAACCTGGTTACCATAAGTTAATGGTAACCAAAGTTTTGTTCCACCAACAATCATCAAACTATCTTCATTGGTATGAATAAACAGCATTAGTCTTCTGTGTCTCAAATATTCTTCTTATAAACAAGGCTGAAATCTCACAAATGTCCCCACTAGAGATCTCAAAAATCTCATGTAATATGAATCAGTCTCATTTAAATTCTTCATTTATTTAACACCTTTATATTCCTCCTGAATTAAATTGTTTCACGCTTTATCTCTTTCATAGGAAGAACATCTAAAAATGATACTAAAATGAAACACAACTGAGATCTCTATCAAATTTCCTAAGCAACAAAGTGTTCAGCACACTTAAAATGCTTCATTATTCACAATGTGTTATAACCAAACAGAAATAAATCCTTCCCATAAACGACAAGGTATTTCTTTTATGTGGTGCAGTTCTTGGTTGTGTTGTGCAGAAATGAAAAGCCGTATTATAAAGCTTGGTCTAGTGCCAATTAAAAGAAATCTCATAATGAATGTGGTCTGCTTAACAGTCTCAGTGAGTGTGATATTAAAATCTCATTATCCGAATGCTAAAATTACCATTTCCAGCAAAGATCTTCAGATCAACGCATCGATGCTCAAGCCCACCTGAGGTTCGGCAAACTCTTCCACGTTAGACAATGCCCGCGCATTCAGCTTGGCACTGTTCTTTTGTAACTCGCTGGTGTTTGTATCACGCGTCATGTGTGTTAAAACTACATTTCAAACGTGCATCTGCCTCTCCCGCAAGGCTCAGAGCAACAGCCTGTGCCAACATCCTCCATATATTACACATCTCCATTCCAGAACCTGGTGAAGAATGACGCTCGGGCCCAGATATACAGACGAGGGGGGGATTTCAGAGAGAGATGTAGAGGGGGGTCGAGAAAAAAATGTCCTTGGAAGTACGAGCACTTCTGCAGAACAATTAACTTAATTAAGCAGACAGCATGAATATTCATAAGGCAGTTAATGTCTCCCTCATCCAGGCAGATGAATGTGATGCAACGACTCGCTAGTCAAGCATGTCTAAGAGTCGTGTGGAAACTGCACCAACATTTTGGTTCTTTGCCTGGAATATCAAAGAAATTAACAGTCCCCCAGAAACCCTTAAAAGCGGGCAAATTAATTAGAAGCCGGCGATTTATATGCCATACGTACCGGGAGCATATACCATTGCGCTAAGAGAAAGCTCTTAATTGGTCGGGGCGGTGCGTTTTTTTCAACATGTTTATCCTGCAACGTGTAAATAATGCATTAGGGAGGCCCTTTAGACTTGGCTATATTTGAAGAATAGATTTTTTTTCAACAATGCTAATTAGACATCAATATTGTTCCTATATGAAAGCACTTCATGTATATTTTATTGACGTGTTGATGCTGAAAAGTGTTGTTTTTCTAAAGCTCTAAAAAAGAGCACGTTCTACTCCATCCCCAAATATCGAACCCAGTCACACTTTTCAAACCTAAGGAACGTAAGAGGCGGTGGCGTTTTTTCCTCCGCATCGGTGATGGGAAGCTGTTTACAGACACTCTTCTGGGACCGGGCACTAATGGAGGGAAAGCGTGACCTCGGTACGGTCAGTTTGCGGTGGGTACGGAGTTGGAGGGCTTCCATTGCTCCTAACAACAGCACTCCATTTTGCTGCGCCTGAAATGACAAGTGAAGGTCAATCTCTTGGCCAGAAAATCAGGGCCCGGGCCTGTTACCCATCTCGCTCTCCATTCCTCTTTCCCCGGAGCTTGGCAGAGCCGAGAGGTCAGCTCCGCCACGGTAAAATCCGAGGACAATACACAAGGCCCCAAGGCCAGCGGAGTCTGTTTCAAAGGCAGGCGAGGAGACAATGTTCCATTTTCGACTCTTAAAGGCAATTAACTGGGTGTGCGAGAGGCCGTTCAGAGAGGCCTGACTGTGATTAAATCAATTTGATAATGATACACTCGCTTGCCGCTGTTATGAGCTGCTTGTTTGTTTTCGCTAGATGAGTTTCAGAACACAATCAAACTAAATCATTCTGACAGCGGAGAAACCGGAGACACAAATTACGACAGGGTTGGATTTTTAATTGGCAGCACTCGTCTGATGGAGTAAAATATAAAATGTTGCTTGAGTTAACCAGAGGGCTGTTGCTGTACATTATCATGTTTTTACTACCAGTCATATTTTGTCATCCTGTGATTATCAATTTTAAGTTTTATGTCATTTTGGGTTTGCATAAAAGTGATGTAAGCGATTTCCGACGTTCCACTGAATTACCTTCTAAGCTCTTAAACTGCCAACCCAGAAACGTGAAATGAATCACAGGTAGAGAGTTTCTGACTCCCCTTTAACTTAAAATATTTTAATACGATTCAACTACTTATTCAATTCAATCAGAACTCAATCAGAATAAATCATATTTATATCAGATTGTGGTTTTATGATTCTGCCTGTAAGACTATTCTATAAAGAGCATTTTCTACCAAACTTTCATCTTGAACTTAATTATTTACAATGCACCACAACCAAAACTGATTTCCTATATCAAATGATAAAAGGAAGAATGTTGGTAACCAAACGATACCCATTGACTTCCCATTGGTTTTTGTGCATACAATAGAAGTAAATGCATACTACTGCCACTATTCGAAATATCTTCTTTTTATGTAGAAAGTAAGTCATTTAAGTTTAAAACCACAAGTAAATGCTGAGTATATGATAATTTTTTTTCTTTTTGGTGAACTGTCACTTTAAAGGCATGTCAGTAGCTATATTGTGGACTGTATAGAGCATGTCACTTCCCAAATACATACCTTACACCATCTTTATAAGATACATTTATCTCCAGAGAGGCACTATAAGTTTTGGGCTGTACTCGGGACAGCTGCAGAAGTACAAAAGGCGCCACCCTTGATCCTCACCTGCTGGTATTATGCCGAGAGGAAGTGCTGCTTGGACAGGCGTGAAGATGGAGTCTGTGTCCCTCCCAGCGTCCATCTGGGCCCGGAGAAGCAACCCGTGGGCCACCTCAGCCACCGAGCCATCTCCCCCAACACATACCACTCTAAAATAAACCACGGAGAACAAATCAAGAGCGGTGAGTCATGTGACACAACATCATGAACAAGAGCTGGCTAACCCACATGTACATTGGGTTGTTGAACTTTCATGTGTGCATGAATGTCAGTTCATATGGAATTGAAAGATTAATACGTTTCATAATGTGCATGTTGAGTGAATGATATGGCTTAATTCCAAACCCCTTGTAGATGCTATTTTAAGGCATCTTGGGCATACTATGTTTATATTTATATTATGAATTTGGCAGACGCTTTTATCAAAATTGGCTTAAAGTATATGTATGATGATCGTTTCATGTGTATATGTGTGGCCTGGAATCAAACCAATGACATTTGGACCACAAGAACATGTAATATGTGTCACTTATGCAAAGTAAATCTATTTTAACTGTAAATTTAACAAGCTTTTTCATGTTTGAAAATATATAAAGTTTTTAATATTAAAATAATACAATAATACATTGTTAATATTATTTTTTTCGTAATAAAACATATAGTTGTCAATATAAGCACCTGGTTCCATTTCAAAAAAGTATTTCATATTCTAAATAATAATTTCAAGAATATTCCTAAACATTTTTGCATTTATCCGAGACAATCGTTAAGAGTAAAAATAACAACCAGTTGTATTTAAAATTTGTAATGTATTTTTATCATATTAATAAAATGAATTGTGAGTCTAAATGCGCATTATGTCTGAGGAGTTTAATTGCGTTTCATTGTGTTGGTTAACCTCATTTTAAGTTATGTGTTACTAAAACAAAACAACTCGGACTGCAGTTTGAAAGCAAAACTGTTTTCAGAAATGTTTAAATCTCAGATTTTGCTAATGAAGTCGTCTTATGACAGGGACATTGTTGCCCATGTAGAGAATCACAAATCTGTCTCCAAGGATTACATTTAAGTGTGCATGTTGACTTTAACTTCTGCCAACTATAGGAAATAGACCGTACCAGGGTTTTGCCTTTTTATATACAGACCACACCAGCAATACACTGCAAAAATGGCACAGTTAACATTCAGAAACTCCTTAATATGATTACAAATTCCAAGCCAGTAATTCTCTATTTAAGGAATCCATTTCAATTAATGGAAATCATCATTACCATTACATCGTATTGAGCGACAGATTAAACTATGGAAGTGTCTAGAGGGAGATAGGCTGCGTTTTCTAATTGGGAAATGTCCTATTTTAAAGAATAGCAGAAAATCTGTCAGATCTCACCATCAGAATAAATCATTAAAAACGGCTGAGCTCACTAATCTGCTTTAAGCACATTACTAATAAATGAACACAGCCTAGTAAAGCTGATTACATTTAATTCAGAAATGCCCTTTAGCAATACTGTACAATCTCACAAATAGATTTGTTTAGCAGACATAACCGTCACTAATAAACAAGCAGTGATAGCACTCCCAAAATGAGTTCTGTGACCTTGCATTCACAGGTGTTTGGGATAAATATCCTTATAATGATTTGATCCAATTTAAATGAAACTGGGTTAAGTTAAAGCATGAGCAAATTGTGATTATATATATCAGTAACACCATAACTTATTGTAATTTTATCATTTTGTTTCTTTTGTTAATTGTTTTGCAAGAGAAATGTTTCAATCTTTCAGAATTGACAGATCCATTGTGACAATTTAGCCCTAAATAATATACCCATATCTACATGATGTGTGTGTGTGTGTGTGTGTGTGTGTGTGTGTGTGTGTGTGTGTGTGTGTGTGTGTGTGTGTGTGTGTGTGTGTGTGTGTGTGTGTGTGTGTGTGTGTGTGTGTGTGTGTGTGTGTGTGTGTGTGTGTGTGTGTGTGTGTCCGTCCGTCCGTCCGTCCGTCCGTCTGTGTGTGTGTGTGTGTTATCAATATCTATATTGTGAGTTAATTCAAATATATATTGTGTGTCTGATCAATATCTATAGTGCGAGTGTGTGTTTTACACTTATATGTTTTGTGTGAGTTGTGTTTGCTTGTTTCTGTGTCTGGTTATATCTACAGTAAAGTGTGTGAGTGTCTTTTTTGGCTCTGCATTTCAAAAGATTTTCGGGGTAAGTAAAAATAGTTTTAATGTTTAATGTTTTGATGAGATAATTTTTAGATAAAGTTCCAATTGAACCTGTGTGCATGTTTGCATTTGTGATGGTGTACGCAGTGACAAACGGGTTGCTCTGACAAATTGGAAAAGTAAATAAGGAGAAATGAAAGCCAACCTGCTCACCTTTGCGTTATTAATGAAACAGTAAGCCTGACTAACCATCCAACACCTGGAAAAAACACAGACTGCTTCTTCTGTCCCAGACTGTGCCTTATCTTCAGTGACTCAAGCTCAAACCGAGAGGCCTGACCAAACACAGACACTGACACAAAGCAAAGCTTTACAGGAGTGACGGATGAGGTGGAGCCGAACATCTCCGCTTTACGTTTGACCAGTGGCTAACTGCATGTCAACATTGTTGAGATAACACACATTATCTCTTCTACTTTAATCCGTCAGTGCTGAGATAATACATTGAGTATCAAAATGACAACTTTCTATTTACAGAATTTTATTTACTGAAGGCCTACATGTAATGCATACATTAAAGGAGGTCATGTTTTGCAAAACACGGTCGAGTTGGCCGACATGAGAAGTAAAGCAAAGAATCATAACACACATCAGTCTCATTTCATGACACCTGTCTCATTTCCCCAACTATCAGCAGCCGACATGATGCCTGTAAAAACTCCACAAATAAGTTCTTTCCATTCAAGGTGCTGATAATTACGGTAAATGTGTGATGGGAATAATTGCATCCATCGCTGATGTGCCGTCACTTTGACATCTATTGTGTGCGCCCGTGACGCCGCATGACTCCACGTGAGACGCCACCGAAATAGCAGCGCTCCATTTAAACCGAGGGAAACATCAGATTGTAGAAGTAATTAATGAGTTATGATCTATTAATGAAAAAACGTGTGATCTGTATTACCTCCGAAAGAAATCTTCTGAGGTTAATTAATGGAGTTCAGAGGAATGAGGACAGGGGATTGAGTCGGCCCGTCATTCCAGAGCGATAACACGTTTCCTCTAAAGGGAAAATGTGAAAAAGCAGACTCTGATTTCTGGGGCTTTGCTGAGGTGTTGAAGATTGTGAGTTTCTCTCTGTGTTAAAACACCTTATGGTTGGTGCTGTGCTTAACAAGATCTCAAGTAATGGAAAATCAGCTGACGTTTTATTATAGCCCTGTGAAACATACTGCAGTTCTCCAGTTTTCTGGTTTAGGTATTTGCGCCATGCATACTAAAATATCTTCTACATATTTAGTTGATGCTGTCAACGGAAAGTGTTACTTAAAACACAAGTTATGAATGATTGACAGGAAAGAAAGAGTGTTTGTAGTTTTGACTGCCTACTGTGTGAACATACTGCAGCTGCGTTCTTATACACAGGATCCCTATGTAGTGTTCACTGATCCCTACACATTCAGCACAGGGTATCTATGAAGTTCACTTTACTTCATAACATGCCCTCATATCAATAAATGTAGTGATGTAAATAAATCTGAAAACTAGGATGATGTCATCATTAACTCACACTTCTGACTTTCTGTTTTCAGGCGTTGAACGTGACTTTAGTTGCCAGCTGCTAACATACTGTAGGGGTTCACCCAAAATGAAAAGTGTTTTACCGTTTACTCGTGTTCTTTTCATTTCAAATCTGCATGAACACAAAAAAGATATTTTGAAAAATGTTGATAACCGACATGTTCAGTTGTATTGTATTTTAATAAAAACAAATGCAAGTGAGTGGGTGGCATTCTTCAAAATATCTCTTATTTTGTGTTGTGCAGAAAAAGAAAGTTAAACATGTTTGAAATGAGAAATGCATGAGTAATTTATTACATTATTTTTTAGCAAACTATCACTTTAACATTTTTACATTTGTTTTTAATTAAATCAGGATAGTGTGTAATACAGGTTAGAACATCTTTAAATGAGGAAGAGAGATACTTTTTGTTGAACTTTTTATAAAATACAGTTGATTTAAATGATTTAATTATTTATGTCACTGTATATTTGAAGTCTCTGAATATCTTCTGAAGTCCACTTTAAAGGGCTAAAGGTTATGAGGTTAAAACAGTACTAACACAGATCTTCATGCTAAAAAAATATCCAGTTTGTCAAACAAAAATGAGTAATATTTCTCTTTTTTTGCCTCTGGAATAAGTAGCTTATACATCCATAATTATTTTTCATACAGACACCAATGACTTTCCAACAAAGTCAATAGAGCATCCTCTTTATACCCTCAATAAAACATAAGATTGTAAAATTGGAATGCATAGACATCTCATGACTAATATGCATATGATTCGATATGAAAGGAATAACAGTGCCTGATAACACCTGAAAAATCTAGGGATAGGAAAAGTTCACCCCAAAATTAAAATGCCATCTCTGTCTTTCATCTTGTAACCACCCACATGTCATTCAAGACTATGACTTTCTTCTGCAGAACAAAGAAGAAGAAATTTTGAAGAATGTTGGTAGCCTTAAACACGGGTCCCTATTGACTTTCATTTTAGAAACACAAAACCACTGAGGCATTTTTCAAAATATCTTCTTTCAGTTCCACAGAAGATAGAAAGTCATACACTTGGCACGGTTTAATATACACTATTATGATTTTTTCTGCTCTACCTGTCTTGCAACAACCCCAGCCAGCCAGGACAGAGCGAATGTGTTTGACCTTTCAACCCCAAACCAGACAAGCACTGTGCTGTGCTTGTCTGGTTTTGCAGACAAGCACAGCAAAGAGTTTCTGAGCAAACTCCTTCACCTAAACTATCCAACAGACCCAGATCTCTTTATTTTCTAGATCCGTACCCCTCGATACAAGCGTTCCCAACACCATACTCCACAAATTAATCACCATTCAACAAAATCCTCCTCTTCACTCGATGTTTGTCCTTGTCCCTCTGTCACCGCCGTGAACCTGCACGCTGTGTTTTTAATCAAAGACCACTGCGCCAGACCCAGCACGTCCCCTCCCGCCGAGCCCAAAGGATGCAGCCGAACAGTGGGGCGGCAGTAACGGATGAGCGTTAAGCCGGGCCGGAGATATTTAAGAGGAGCTAATTGTGAGAAGTACTGGTGCAAACGGAGAGAGAGAGAGTGTACGATTTGGTTTGAGCGATGCCCCGCGCCCACGGTCGACTGGATGGCGGTACTTCATCACTGCTTCTAGAACAGGTAATTAAGGAGCCACCTGCCGAGCCGCACCAAAGAGACCTGCTCTACCGGAGAGCATCGTGCTAGGCCCCACGGCATGCTCCAATCAAAATATTACCGCTCACTTTGTCAAATTCACCTCTCTGTCCTTATCACTTGTTTATTTATAACATGTAAACAAAACCCTCAAACCTGCATAAGATTTCTACTGCGGGACACAAAAGAAGATATTTTGAGACATAGGTTGAGTCAATGGAGGCGATTTTGCTTAGACACATCTTTCAAAACATCTCCTTTTTTGTTCTGCAGAAAAAAATGTTGGCCTGGAATATTAAATGGTGAGTAAATGGTGAAAAAAATATTTTTGGGGCAAATCAACCCTCTAAGGCAAGATGACATCTGATTTTGAATTTGTGCCATCTTCACTCTCATCTCATAGCCCAAAAATGCCACAATTTAATTGGAGCCTTCCCTAAATTATGCTTAAGCCTGTCAAGTATTTTTAAGCAAGCAGCAAAATTTAAAAGCTTTGGCATCGAGTGATATACACACAGCTATACACAAAACCCAGTAGTGTTTGGAGTTATGTCTTAATTCACTTCACAAAATCAAAAATAGTCAGTCTTAAAGACAAGACCCAAGACTCGTTTCCCATGTGGCAAACAGAACAAATTTAAAAAAGAATATCAGAAGAGAACAACATAAAAAAAAAGAGAATGCATTTTTTTTTATAAACCCCAGCACTAAATGTGTTTAAATCCAGAATCCTTAGAAAATGTGGCGTATACATACCCATCATATTCCTCCAAAGGACAGTCTTTCAGGATGGAGAGAGCATGGCCTTTCTTTTCAGTGACTGTGGAAAACAAAGAGTTAATGTATTTTTTTTGAAGAAAGCACTCCAAACTGCCTTTAGTACCCGTTTCCAGGCTTTGGCAAATGACGACAGGAGAACATATGGTCTTGGCTGTAAAGCAAAATTTATACTTGCTTGCTGTTTGCATTTTTAATCAAGAATATGAGTGCCTGTGCTTTTGTGTTTGCCTTGTTCAGGATGTGCAATATAAGGTCAGAAGGCTTTAACATTTACATTATAATGAAATGATGTACTGTACAAGGTCAAGCCGGTCAGGTGTCCAGAGGGTTTGATAAATACATGATTCTGGTTTAGGGAGAACAAAACATAACATTATCGGTTTTTACTCTAGAATGCAATTAACAGCCAGTTTATAAATATAGAAAAAGCTTTAAATCCATCTTAATACTGTAATGTCTCCGTACTGTGTTTTAGTTTTAGCTTCACACTGCAAAAACCAACCTGCCTGGCATAAGGAAATGCCACTGAATGCGGGGGAAAAGGGATGGCACGTCGCAGATGGCATTGTGCACGCCCGTGTCCCACTTAGCATTTTCTGGGGCACCTCTGCAATGAAGCGGGTCCCAGCTGTGACCACCCATCAAAGGGTTCACCGTGGCTGATGTGACACTTGCAGATGGATGTGTTTTTTGTTGTCGAGGAACGTGCTTTGCAATGCATGCGCATTGTGGCACGCCTGGCTGTGCCTGGTACCAGCTCAACTGGATGCATGCGGACTACAAAATGTGCAGACCCTCGTAAATGTAGTTTAGGTCAAGCTCGGGATATAATCAATCAGTATTTAAATTCAAGTTTATTATCTTGCAAATGCACAATTGGGAGATTTGTGCCAGACTGCATGTTTGCGTACGTGGATGGGTTCAGTCTCATCTGTTCATTGGGGTTTCTAGTGCTGACCTTTAGGTGGAGCACTATCAAATGAATGTTCTCCAAACACATCTGACCTTGTCAAACAATGGCAGGCCCTCATCCGTATCTCCCCAACATCAATTGACCATTCCGGGGCCAAGCTGCGAAGATCATTCGTTTTAGTTAAAAATTAAAACACTGCTTAATCTACGGACCCTCGCACATGAAATGCTAAATTAGACTCCTAAATGACCATGTAAGTGGGAAAAATTACATTTTCCCGCATGAGCGTCGACTATCTGTAAATAGCTCCAAATTACAGCCGGTAATTGTTTCCGAACGTGACGAATAATGCCCGAGCATCTTTCTCAATGTGGCCTGGAGCTAATTCGATCACATATATTCTCCGAGCTCAGCGTTCCTCTCCCTGGTCAGAGCTTCAGAATGAGATATTTAATTTCTATTAGGTAGAATGTTGTTTAATGGCTCCACCTCGAGCTCTCAGTCTCTGCCCTCGGGAACACATCATCAGGAATGGGATTCTATTACTGTTTAAATGGCTTCTGGAATCAGGTAGCCTTATTCATTAGCACAGATTGCCCACTTCCCTTTACAAAAGTAGGGGGCGCCTGCTGTGTAGTCTGTGTTTGTCTGTGTGGGTATAGGGTCTTTGGTGGGTGAGTGGGTGTGTGTGTGTCAGTGTTTGGAGTTGGGTAAGGAGGGGGGGTTCTGTGTTAGAACAGATGGGTGCAGTTCCTCCCCCTGGGTCAGGTTTCTGACGGAGGATACACTTCTCCTGTCATTATGAGTGTAAGATGCATTTAGAACCGTCCGCAGTAGTTTTGTACAGCTGCTACTTCCAATACAGCACACACACATACACAAGTACGCACGGCTGAGAAATAGACACAAACAAATATAAGATTTTTATTTCTTGATGTTGCGAGTTAAGAGGGTATAAATATAAGGCTGTGCTGTGTTTGAGCATTATTTTAAAAGTAATCGTTAGTAGTGATTTTCTAGAAGTGGTAATTTTGTTTAAATTCATATTTTGAAGGTTGCTATGGAAAATGGGTGGGATATTTATTATTAGTTGTTTTTATAACTTCTTTAATAACATCTTGCTTTGACTGTGACAGATTTTGAAAAGTTCGAAGCAAATTAACATCTATTATCATGTTTTATTTATTTTAATTCTTTATATTTAACATTACATATTTAGTTCTTATGGATCCAAGCCTGAACCAAAGTTAACTCCTGGTTGTGTTGTTTATCAGTTTGTCGAGTGACGAGTAATGTTTCAGCTATCATTTATTTGGACAGAAATATTCATTTTTACAAAACAATTAAATCAAGTATGATTCTTCTATGGCATCAAAAAGCACCTTTAATTTTGAAAAGGTAACAATATGAAATTACTATTTGATGTTTGTCCGTCTTGCCACTCCAAGGCTGTGCCGTCACCGGGCATTCAGTGTTCTGATTGGCTGTTAATGTGACACTATGTGGTTGCTATCGTGTTTCATTATAGGTCAAATTACAAATTTATATTATTTACAAATATTGTCAGGTTCTAGAGGTTTGCGTTTACCAAAATTGCATCACTTCTATTTTACTTCATCATTTTAACATGCATGTAGATTTGATGTTTCAGGATGCATTAAGTAAAAAAAGACAATCTCTCACCGTCAGTTTGGAAGACTGTTTGTGTGTAGGACGTTATTTGGTGAAGTTGAATAACTAAATGAGATTATATTACCATAAGAAAATTTTTGATGGTATTTTAACAAAACAAATAATAATTTCTCCTCTTCAAGTAGAATTGACATTAGTAAATATGATTCATTTGATTTTTAAGTGCATGTTGAAGTGATGAATTAGTACAGGCACCTTGACATTCCTCACCCTAAAATATTGATTTCCCATGATCTATCGCCAATGCCTAATGGCGTTAAGCACAATGTAAAGCTTGTTAGCATTTACAGAGAGATGCTGAGAAGTGAGGAATGAATCCTGAGAGCAAACAGACCCCGAGGGCAGACGCTAATGCACTTCGACCAGCAGCGAAGCCCAAGGGGGGGCCGAGATCACCTGGGCACAGTTTACCCAACATAACAGGACCTAAAGTCTTTACAGTGTACATGTGTTTGTGCGTGACGTACCAGTGACATCAACTTGTATATCAGCAAGTTTGAAGAGCGGCGCCACCTCATCCATGTAGATTTTGTGCGCCTCTTTTTTGTGGCTGACGGGGTTCACGAAGACTTTGAGAGACTTGGGACGGTTCTTGAAACCTGTAGAGAGACAAAAACGAGCAGGATGATCCCCTTGTGTCGTGAATCTCTTGAGAATTCATTTAAGTGCTTGACACTCATGTATAGACGAGTGCACATCTGCTAATGTGAGTCGAAACCCCCGTCCCACGTAATAACGATTTTCGGTGGTGAGTTCAGCTTTTGTCTGCCACCCTCGCCGTGGAACGGTTCTCTCGCAGTATGAGTTCAGTCTACACCAATTGTAAAGGTCAAATCTGTGTCTGTTGTTTACAGCGGCTGAACGTCTGCCAAAAATGAGAAGGCTTGAAGAAATACATCATGCCTTGTGCTGTTTACTTCATGAGAGTTTGAAAAGGGTTATGGATAGATGTGTGTTTTACAAAACTAGTTACAGTTTTGTATGCTTAGTATACCAGCTATAATTATAATATATAATATAAATTTAAAATAAAGCAGGCTTTCACAAGGTTGTTGGTAGACTTTGAAACACATGACACATGGAGTTAACACTTACAAGTGGACTTGGTAATAACCGAAGCTGACAAACTTGAAATGGTAAAACACCGACCACATTAGTTGGCTTGGCATAGTTCACATATTATTCACATTATTCACATTATTCACATTTTTCAGGTCAACATAAAGAAAAGCACAAATATTTACTTTTGTTACATTAAATTGCCAATGAGCCATTTTGCGTGTACTTTGACATCACCACTTAAGAAATTTTCTAGTAATGAAGCTGGTGATGATATTGTGCTGTCATCGGTGTTACCAAGAGAGTAATGTTCAAATTAAATAAAGTTAAATAAACCTTCCTTTTTCTCTAAGATGGCTCATTCATTACAATATGTTAATGGGAAAGTTCCCCTCAAAAACAAAGCAGATATTTTGAAGAATGTTTGGTAACAAGTAATACCTTTTGAATGGATCAAATAGAAAATTACATTAAACTTCCTATTTTTGGGTGGGTCCTTTATATCAAGATGTTAAAAGGAGAGCTCAACTCAAATGCAAAAAAAGATATATTGAAGTATTTGGGGTAAAAATGAGCAACTATTGACATGATAAAATTGAGAATTAAATAAATCTTCACTTTTTATTTAAGGTGGCTTTTTCATTACAATATGGTAAAGGAAGTTCACCTAAAATAGATATATAGATAAATTAAAGAATGTTGGGTAACAAGTGATACCTATTGACTTGCTAGAATTAGGAATTAAATTAAGCTTCGTTTCCTTCATGGTGGCTCTTTCATTTCAAGATGTTAAAGGAAGAGTTCACCTCAAACAAAAAAGAAGATATTATGAAGAATGTTGGGTAACAAGTGATACCTATTGACTTGCATTTACAACTGTACATTGCATGTAAAATTTATATCAATGGGTAACATAACTCTTCCGTTCCAAAATTCTTCCAAAATTCTTCAAAATATCTTATTTTGTGTTCTGTTCTACAAACAAAGTCATACACATTGGAACTAAAAAGAGCTTAATTGTAATTAATGACAGCATTTTAATTTTCGGGTGAACCATGAGACCCTTTAGAGGGAGTTCACCCTCGTCTTCCAACCTGTATGGGTTTTGTTTTTCTAGAGAACACAAAAAAAGGTATTTTGTAAAATGTTGGTAAAGGAAATCCATTGGTGCTCATTGACAAACAATGACTTTGCATTTTGGGGAAATGTCTGTTTAAGTGTCATCTTGTTTTAGATGCTTCAATTAAATAAAACAATTATGCACTTAAGACCATTTTAAAGTAGTGAATAGTTAGAATGGGCTTGGATGAACATGATGAATTATTTTGATCAATTTCATATCATAATCCAATTTTCTTCTATTAAATTTGAACCTCTTCCTATCTGTCTTTGTTTCTCTTCCGCCGATAGAATCCAGTATTGAGTAGCAGTGCATCATAATTAGCAGAAATTAGGGGGCTGTTCCCCTCCCAGCCTTCCTGGAGTGCCAGAGATCGATAGATTCTAAGGTGAGCCTCCACTCTCTCTCCTTCCTCCAGCATTTCCCTCATTACTCTAATCCGTCCCCCGAAGCTCTCGACCCTCGACCTGCTAACGAGCCGCTACCCTCGGCTTGCCCTCCGCCGGACCCCCTGCTGACATCACAGCGCAAGAGTTCCAGGGGGTGCCCAAGGTCACGGTTCAAATAGACTCGGCAAGCACGTGTGTGAGTAGATGCAGGATGCGGCATGGGGGGGCTGAGGGGATTTCGGATCTTGAAAGAAGGTTACGAGACTGATGCTGATCCCATCTCCCACCTTGCGGCTCTCAGGGACCCCAGCGCTGGGACGGCGGGGTCCATGTGGGAGCAGGTGTGGGGGCGGCACTGATGCTTCTGTTGGAGCTGTGAATGGGGCTCTGGAGGAAAAGCCACCATCATCTCCATCAGGAGGGCTGCAGGCTGAGCTTGAGCATATTGAGAATATATGCCATGATAGGCAGTTTGCATCATGGTGCAACTGATACAGAACAAACACAGATCACAATTTTATTTTCTTTAATCTCCTACTTGTCTTCTTTTTCCCAAGACTCAATGGATCTGTTTAAAAGAGTGAGCTGACTACACATGCGGCATTTTAAGACTTTTACGGTAAGAATATGTTCTTTTGGCACCTGTACCATCAAATCAGAGTTTAGATTCCAGTTGCCACCTAAGAAGACATCTGCCATGGTAGTACTCTAGGTTTGGTCAAAGCCCCCTATCACATCATATCATTACGCTGAAAGCCGAAGCTTTGTTTCTGCTTTTTTAATGATCATATCTGTGCCTCAGTTCATTGTGAATGCAAACACTACAGAGGAGAGAACAGGGAGGCCGACCGCCTGCATGAGCAATACCGTGTTACTATGGCACATAATCCCATGTTTGTGTGCGTGATGCGCATTGGCTCCCGGGAGCCCGCTGAAACACAATCCTGACCGAGAGACCACGCTCAGATTTCACCTCTGTTTGTGTTCCTGTAAAAGGCCACTGTGATTAGCGGCCTACGAGAGACTTCATAGAACCCGTCTTCACAAAAACCCTTCTGAGGGACGGAAGAGCTCATCTAAACCATGTGTTCTTGATCGTAATAACTTTTAGAGGATGTGTTTGTCATGATATTATATTGGTGCCGAGGTAAAGTTGGAAAGTCTTCCCAAAAGTTAAGGGTCAGTTACAATCATATTCTAATTATTTTTGCACATATTAGAATGATTAAAACCAATGGAATAACACAAATTGTTAATTTTGTTTATTAAAGAAAATGTTTTTTTTTTACTTTTAACATAATTTCTTACAAAATTTCAAATCAATTTATTTAATATTAAAATAAGTCCTTTCGTGCTTTCATTCTTTCACATTGCCTTTGGATGACTTTGTCACTGTTTAATTTGTTTTAGAATACTCATTTCAGTCATTTGACAGCACATTTTCTTGTTTCAAAACTCACGAGAAAAGAAGACATGATTTAAAGTAAAAAATGTCATTCTGTTTTACTTTATTCACCCACTTGTCATTTTAAACCTGTAAGACTTTACCTCTACAGAACACAGAAGAAGATATTTTACAGAATGTTGGTAACCAAATGACTGATGTGGTTACTGTTCCGCAGAAGAAAGTTCATATCTTGCATACAACAAGAGTGTGAGTAAACAACGATAAAATGTTATTTATTGGTGAACTTAAGGAGTGCCTAATGCATTGTCCAATCATTTTAAACGTTTTCTTTATATAATGTACATTATTTTGACATTCATAAACACTATTCATTTAAGACGATTCCGTGGGTCCTGTCAATATCTTTATACTGACGTCCATATTTCAGACACATGTTCCTGCCACCTGAGGACATTCCATGAGGTCAGCATGTTCCTGAGCAATGCAGCAAACATGTGACTCAGAGGCTTAAATCTGTTTCACCCCTGAGGGCTATCAAGAGCGGCTAATGTCACCCAACACACTGACTACATCTGTCTCTGTCCGGCCCCTGTCTCAGGGCACACAGGGTGCTGATGGGAAAGGTAGGAGCATCTGAATGGTGTAGCTGAGGGTCTCCCTGTGGAGAAGATGATTTGGCACAGGGGAGCACTTTTCCCATAATCAGGGCTAAATTACCTGAAAGCGGGATCGGGTTACACATTGATTTCTCAGACAAACAAAGCTCCAGGACTGCCCGTAAACACCGCCCGCTGCGCTAATGAGCAGACCTGACCATCCAATTCACGCTTTGATTTTAAAGCAATTGATGCTTCCTCCTGAGAATGTATTTATTGTTTCGATAACTGCATACAAATTTGAATGCATTTTCGTCGATAATCGGTCATCGGCTCTTCAGCAAGCAATTTGAATTTTAATCCATAATTGAATTCTTTATCAGCATCCACACTAATAGATAATAACATCATGTTAAACTTGGAAATGGATTTTAATTGTTTTTTATACAGTACAGCTATTATCCTTGAATTAGCCTTCAGGGGATAGTTCACCCAATTTTTTGATTATTTATACACCATCATGTCGTTCAAAATCTGTATGACCTTCTTTCTTCTGCAGAACACAAAAGAAGATATTTTGAAGAATGTTGGTTACCAAAAACATTGGCACCCATTGGCTTGCATTGTATGGACAGTATGCATGGATTTAATTGTAATGTTTTAATTTTTACATGTTGATAAGAATACATGAGAAAGTCTATTGGTACAAGACAAGATTCCCTCGAGCCAGGTTAAACCGCTCTGAGATTTACGCTGGGATTAATCTTAAAGATACTTTAGTTTCAGATCAAAGCTTTTAAAAAAGTAAACCCACATTGTTTCAAAAACAGTATTTTAATATGTTGACTTTGTCAAGCCACATAAAAATGGCACGAAAAACTTAATGTACTTAACACAGCCATCAAACTTCGCTTAAGTAACCCAGGTTTCATATAATGTTCCACTGGCTGAGCCCACAATACCCAAACAGGCGTTCTGGGGTGCACTGAATATTTGCTAATCCTCAAGAACAGATGTCTTATTTTTGCCATGAAATCCCTGGCTGGATAGCTGGCTTGCTGGCGAGGAGACTGGGCCCTCCAACAGATAAGCCCAGATTGGGGCCTTGCTTTGGGAAAGGTCAGGAGCGGAGAGAAGCGGAATCCGGCAGGCTCGAGGGGAGGTAAGAGTTCTGGGGACATACAGGAGATGGAGCGCTCAAGAGACAAACAGCGTCACTGGCCTACTCTGCCATCCTACCGGCCGTGACATCTCCATACGGGGGGCGAGCGAGCCGACATTTTCTTAGATCCTCTGCCAAGAGAGGAGCATCTGGCATGGTGTCAGCGACTGGCATTAGCGCGCATTAGCAGTGGGGGAGACCCAGCACTCTCCAGATTTGTCCCCTGCAGCAGCAGCATCACCAGGCAGAAGCTGCTTCAACCGCTAGACGACATGGGGAACTGGGGTGGAGATTTGGGCATTAAATCAATACACTTGCTTTCATTGGCACAATTAATTCAAACAGGCACAGTTTAAAGGGAAGGATTGCGTTGAGGCTTTGGGTATAGATTTAGATGTTCGGAAATGTTCGGACATTATTATCCATTAGGTTTATGATTGTCTCCAAAGACACTTGCTTTAAAACCCATCGCATTTGTAAAAGCAAAACTACAGTATCAAACTCGAATTACATACTTTCATTTGAATATAATAGAATTATATATAATATAATTGAGCCGGTCTCTCTCTTGCACTAAAAATCTATATAGGCTAAAAATAAAAAAGTATATAGGCTCTCACAAATTAAAACACTCACAAAATTCCCTTTAAAATAGTTCATAACGTATAATGTAAATTATTTTGTAGTCATCTGACGTTACGCAATAGGTGTGGGTGATTTTAAGTAAGCTTTGATCTGTCCTTCACACAATTATCACGTGGCTTCAAATGTTTAAAACAAATCATCTAGTTGTTGTGTGTCAGATTTTTTCTTTTCTTTACTATTCCATAAATTAAAAATGAAAATCTCAAATTAACTACGCATTGATTAAGTAATTGTTATATTTAGTCCTACAATCCTCTCTTTATTGTACACTTTACCGGCATCATAATAAAAACCATAATAAAAATTGGGCAGTAAAATATTTCACATCACGTGTTAGATGCCTCCATTATGTCTGTATTCATGTCTATTCGGGGGCAGGTGTGACAGAAAGAAATGAGGAAGATCCGCTGGGAGTACGGAAAAAAAATCACTAGCAGCATTTTGTGAAAGTGATACTGCAGTTGTACCTACAGCAGAGCCCACCGGAGCATCTGTCGTCTCTAACAGGGTTCAGGGTGGGAATCTTTAGACATCTCACGATTCAATTTCACTTGGATTAAGTGAGTATGCAAATGCAATTTTTCTTTGCTCATCTCAATGTTTCCAAATGTTGTCTGATGATAAATTGATGCCAGTCCTAGTTAATAAAAAAAACACAACATAAGTACCAAGTGCCAAGGGAAGTTTTGTTTTGTTTTGTTTTTTGATAGAGCTAAACTCTTCATTTATCTTCTTCACACATGGTCATAGTAAGCTCATCTAACTGGAGTTTGTTCTGGACAGCAACGTGTCCCACAAAGTACGAGAGCTCAAGTCAATAGGAAACACGGCCGATCTGTATCCAAGGAGCCGAGGGGAGAAAGTCGCCATGGATACGCAGGTTGACTTAATGGAAAACCTGTTAATGTGTAACATTATCCTCTCCACCATCGAGCTATTGTACAACGGCTCATGTAAATGCCGCGTAACCCCGGCCAAAGGCACGATTTGAACTTCCCTCGCATTCTTAAAATCGCGTTTGGTGGGCGTTCTCGCTGCCCCCTATTATCTTGTTAAACAACTCAATGCAATTTCATGCACGGCCCACAAGGGAATCTGTTGAGCTTTATTCCAAATTCACATATGAATTCAGATGGGGTACAAAAGCCCTTGGAGAAATAAGATAGACCTAATGCTTGACCCTGGAGCTCTCCTCTCTCTATATTTGTCGGTTCTCCACCCTTTACCGCTATAACAATAAAGTTCAGATTGATGCTGGAGTGTGACCACGCACTTTGACAAGAGCACCATGACCACATTATGCGTCCGGAGCAGGGCGCCGAGGGCTTCCAGGGCTTTGATTGACCTGCCCAGACTAATCTTTCAAAAGAAGGTTTAAGGAGGCCATTGCAGTCGAACTACACACGGCCGGCGTCTTCTCTGTGTACGGCGGTACAGGTGCTACCATTGTTGCCGGTCGTCTCCCCGTCTGCGGCCTGGCCCGACCACTCTGACCCCAGAGTTTAATCTGTCAGCTTGACGGTAACACCTCATGTGTCACCACCCATAACACGGCTTGTCAAAAACACAGCGATGCTGAGCGTGGCATTCAGAGCTCACCTTGAAAGAAATCGAAGTAGAGATTGAGGGGTTTTCTTGGCCGTTCACCTATTGTCCTGAGTGTCAGCTGCGACACACCCTCTATTGTGCCACATTATTACGGCCTTCCTGGGAAACACCAGTTCGGGATCTATCGGGCTGCTGAAACAGGTGAGCACCCCTGTAATCCAACGTGCACATTCTCCCCCCGGGCCGGGTGATTCCACAGCCAATAAAATAACAGAGATAATCCACCTATGGAAAACGCGCATCTATGTGTGTGCGTGAATTCGTGGGAGAGCATGTGCTTGGATGCTGGGGGAAAATTGGGAAATTGGGAACCTTACCAACAGCCAGGCATTATTATAAACTGTAAGAGGTATCATTTCTGCAGGTGGTTGCGTATTTACACATGAAACCAATGTAGATCAAATGGAGTCCTTACAAATAAAAATTAAATAAAAATCTGTGAAAAACAAACAGCAGATAGGATGTTAAAGGGATAGTTCACCCAAAAATGTAAAGGCTGTCATAAATGAACCTTAGGTTGTTGCAAACAATGAATATATATTGTATGTCTTTGTTCTGTTAAACACAAATGGAGATATTTTGAAGTATGTTAGAAACTGACAGTTCTGAAATATGAGTCACATAAAGGTCTATTCATTCTTATTTTGTGATCAAAAGAACAAAAATGCATGCAATAAGCTCTTCAACTAAGGTAGTCGATGGTTACCTAGAATTCTCAGTTGCTAACATTTTTCCAAATACCTTCCTTCGCATTCAACAGAACAAAGAAATGTATAAAGGTTTGAATAGAGAATTATCGTTAGTCGATGAACATTACTCTGTGTAGATGTTTAATATTTTAACATAAAGTTATAATTAACATAGGTAAATAAATACGTTTTTTATCAGCAGATATTGATTCAAATTTGCATGACTTGTGAACTAAAAATGTACACCTGCAGAACTTGAGTTAAAAACAAACTAAATATTGTGTTGCTGTATGTTTTTAAAGTTAATTAAATAAACCCATGTGTCAGAAACAGGATATAGTTAGGCCGAAAATAAAAGTTTTTATAAAGGAAGAATTTATAAAAAAGGGTCATCGGCAGGCACACTGTGAACAGACTTTAGATGATTACAGACAACTTACTGTATTAACACACAAAGCATGAGCATGTTTTAGGGAGTTAAAGTTAAAACTATCTTTTATAAGATTAGTTTTATTGTTCTTATGTAATCTTTTGTTTTTATCTCCACAGTTACATAATGTGATGTCTGACTCATAATTCAGTTGTTATAAATGATCTTATCCTGTTTTGCATCCTACGAGTTCCAAATAAGAAGAGAAAGTAATCTAAGGTAGTGCTATTCATTTGCAAAACATTTCTAAAATATTTAATTCAACAGATTATCCAAGTTACAGAATACCGTTTCTTAAACTCTTTGTTGTTATACTAGTTAATAGAAAGACAAGACTTTATGTAGGCTACTCTGTTTCGTGTCTGTAAATAAGCAGAATCCCACAGTAAATCTCATCTTTGCGTATTAATTTTTCGCCTCTCAGCAAAATGAGCATGTCGCGTCTCCTCCGGGCTCCCCCAAGGCATTTTCCTTCATTATGTTAATTAATTCATGTTCCACCCAAAGTACATCCAACCCTCACTCACAATTACTCACAAAAACAGCATATCAATCTTTAAACTTCAAACACTTCCGCAAAAACGTTCCTGTGGTTAATTGATAAAGAAACATTTCGGCGAGGACACCCTGACATGGGGGGGAGGGTTTTGATCGTAAAAAGTTGCAGGACCTGAGACAATCCCCTTAATTCCCAGTGACTAATGCACCGCCTCATAACAGCGGTTACATCACCAGTTACTCAACGCTGTAACTAAAAATCCTTGGATTAACAAACGTCGTGTTAATACAGCATTATCGCAAGTGCGTCATGGTACAAATACATTTTCCGAACGCAGCAACTCATCCCAAACTCATGGTCTGAATTTCTGTAGATATTGTGTTGTGTCTTTATACAGACACCACAGACTAAGAGTGAGTTTGGATTTTAGTGTAATTGTGACTTTACATTAAATAGTTGATAATGTGCAGAGCAGCTCTGGGATTAACTGAGATTATACATGCTCATTTTCACAAAGGCCGCATCTGAGCGCTCATACGGCTGACGAATGAAGTTTGTACCCTTGGTGATGCCAACGTAAGGCTTTTGAAATGTATGCTCTTACATAGAGAGGTTGGAAAACAATCCCTCCCTTAATCCGGTCTCGCGACCTAAAGCAGGAGTTCTGACGCATTTGGAAGGACACCTGTCTCCCACGCAGCACAGTGAAATGCTAGGCGGGCTGTGGGTCTGTCTTGGCAGTAAACTCTAGCGAGAGGAGGACAGATAATTACAAACTCCGGGGAGGCTGTAGAACCAACCTGTTCCTCTGGTCTGATCCAGCAGGTCCTCGAGGCCAACACCACCTCTTGCAAGACCCCCTCTACCCACCCCCCCACCCCTTTAAACACTACACACAGTGATACGGTCACCACACAATGAAAACGGTGACCCCCGGCTTTCACAGCAGCCTGTAATGTAGTCCGTGGAGTTCATTTATGGTAGTTAGGCTTTTTAGTTTGTCTGGGATGTTTCAGAGACATGTAGAGCCACTTAGGTTTGATAAAGTGAAATGGCCAGCATCATGTTTATAGAAATTTCTCATGCAAAGTATATGAGATGCACTTGATGTGTGGTCACAAAAATAAAATAAATCTTAAATGCTCCCTATGTTCCCTCTGGATTTTGGTAAGCATCGCAAACTCTGTAATCTTCATTCAATAAATGTCAGCAAACACAATAAAGTTTTAGTAAAGCAAATGTTGCATGGCTAATGTTTGCACAGTGAATGCCATAAAATTCACTGAAACTTAAATGTAGGTTGATATTTTGAAAAAAGGGCTTGGTTGGTTTTCTAGATGGGTGAAGTGTTAACGTACCGTTGAGGATCTCTTTCAGAGTTTTGAACCAGATCTCACAGTGATCCACGCTCAGGTTGTTGAGATGGACGGTGTGGTCCTTCAGTTTGAGGCCTTTGTTCTTGCAATAGAAAAGCGTAATGCCCAGTAGAGTGCCGCCCGTCTGCTGCCCCGCCGACCGCCGCCGCTTTACCTTTACGGCAAACACGTCCTGGAGCTCCAAGTATTCTTCCTGCTTTTTCACCTCACGCTCAGCTTAAGCAAACAAAGACAGAAGGCATTTGAAAGACATGTTAGTTCTCAGCCACATGTAGTAAAATATTACACCCAGTGTATTTTCACCGTCAACATGAATTTTGTCCTTTTTCCCAAATTACCAAAACTTTCCCACATTCATTTCTTCTTTTATAATAGTGTATACACTACTTTGAACTTAAGCCCATTCATTTTATCCAACTACTTGATGTCCCAAAATTTAAGGTTTTACTGTATAAAATAAAATAAAATAGAATGAAAACATGAAACGTTTAAATATGTATTATTTTGGACCAAAATAAAATAAACATAAATATATATATCTTATATGTATATGTATTTTACATTTTTACATTTTGCCAGAAAACATTTGAGATTTATCAGTGCATGCATTCGGAAACCAAACCCATGCTTTCAGCATTTCAAGTGTCAGACAAAATAAGTTTTTTTCTTCAAATAAGAACTACAGACAGAAATATTAAATCGTTACCTGTTTTGGTTTCTTATATGATCTTTTGAATGTTTTTGCCATAATTTTGACATGTATTGATTAATCATGTGGATTTTTGCTCTTTTCAATCCATATATACAGAAGCTAAAAAGACATGGCTACCATCCTGACAAAACAACCAAAATCAAGTTGTGACACTATGCGTCAGGTTCCGAACTCTCCATTGTCTCCTGACCTCCGCTATAAATGATTTCCCACAGGCAAACTCCAATTGAAGCTCTGAAATCTGTTTCTAACTGTCATGATGAACTAACTTTCTTTATCTCTAAATGGAAGCATCTCTTTGTGTGAAAGGCTTTCTTCATTAGGAGCACCCTGAGCCTCACCTCTGCGTTTCAGAACATTAACTACCCTCTCACATTACTGCGCAGGACACCCGCCGCCATCTGTTCGTACTCCGGCTTCTGCTCACACCCCTATATACCTCCATCACTCTATTTATTTATCTCCGGAGCTTCGTTTCATTTTGGTCACTCTACAGAAACCCAGAGTCAATTGAATTAGTGGTAATAGGAGACAATCTCTCTATGCAAAGCTTGACGTGAGACGAGGTGGCCCGTGCTATGGGCCGTGTACAGGAAGCGGTCTATGTGAGCGGTATTGGGGGATTGTGATAGAAAAAGGGGGGCTCTTCCCTACTACATTACAGTAAGCTGGCGCCCTGTCCAAATCAATCTTGGCGCATCTGCCTGATGCTGACCGTAAACAGGATTAGAGAGGGACTTATCCGCTTGATGCTAATTGTGTTGCAGTTTTTCCACATGTCCACTTTTCGAGCGTGCATTTTTCATAGAAAAACTCCAACCACTGCCCTTTTCAAGCCCTGGCCGTGATCGCACACACACCGGTGGTCAGGTTGGTCCTGGATCTCTTGTTTTGAGGTTTTGGCAATAGTCCCTAATTAGTCGCCCCAATTAAGCTCAGGATAATTGAGTTTAAATGAGCTCCACACTAAGCAGAAGCAATGAGATGCGGATTCATACGTGTGTTTCCTGCTGAATTGCTCATAAAAAGGCAACGTGTTTGGAACTTTTCTTTGTGCTGGTACTGTGTTCTTTATATTTTCGGGAAGCCATAGGTTTTTGCTTACACGGACTGTTATTCTCTATTGTGTTTTAGCCACTTTACTTTTAAGGTTGCTAATCTATTTTTGCGGAAATAATGATGCAACTACGTTAAATCGGAGGCCAAATGAATCTCTTGACGTGGCTTTGCTGATGCAATTAAAACCGGATGTTAAAATGAAATGTAAGCATGCGAGTGAAAATTATGCTTGATAAGAAAAAAGACAAAAAAGGCATTTCTCTCGAGTGATTGTTCTAGGTGTTTTGGTACAACCTGGTGTTTTAATAAAAGTTATGAAAGCAAAAAGCCCCGCAAAGCAGTTGGTTACAGTGCATTTTATAACATCTGAAGGTCATTGTGTCAAGGCTCGAAGTTTCTAAAAGATATATAAACTGTACTTGTAACCCAGTTCTTCGGGGGGATTACTGCTTTTATAAAACATATGCATGACATCATGTTGTATGAAATTAAGTTAATAAAGTGATATTTAGCCTATGGAATATGTTCAGCAGTTATAAATCAGGGTGTAAATATATATCAGACTCAACCAATCAGAATCAATAACCAAAACTGAATGTGCTTTGATTCTATTATAGTCTTTGTTTGGAATATATAGTAATATGTAGATTTCTTCTTGGTCGTCACACCTCTATGTGATCTGAACAGGATTTGAGAGTAATCCATACAATAACTTAAAGCTGGTCTTCTTGTGGTGGTTCTGCTGCAGGGCACACAAGTTCACAAATAAGATGGACCATATGTTCAGGGTCATTGGTCTAAAGGGGCTGCAACGGGCCAAATCAATATGACACGTCTGGTAACACACGAGGTCATATGACACGGGGCCCTTCTGAAGCCTGACTATGGATCTGTCGTCTCTTGAGATCTCGTCACTCTTATTGACAATTACATGCATCTCTGTGTGCAACCACCAAACACACATGCACACGGGCACATACACACATGCACACACACAGACAACCGCATACGCATACACATGCATGCACACACGCACGCACGCACGCACGCACGCACGCACACACACACACACACACGCAAACACACACACATTGGCTGTCAAACTGTGTAGCTTTTTTCTTAATTTCAACAAAAGCTGTCATGACAGTAACTGTCTGTGACTGTAAAATTACAGTTTACAGTACAAATGTCTCTTAAGAGAAAACTTGTCATTCAAAAAAAGATATTTTGAGAAATGTCTTGTTACAACCACAAACATGTAGTTTTGCATACATACAGGGAATGATATGATGGTAAGATTGCTCATGTTACATCTGATCAACCCTAAATTAAGTAATGTAAAAAATATTTATTTAGTAAAAACTGCTATATTAAAGAGTTGGTTTGGAGAAAGCAGGTAATAAAATGTACAAACCTGAAGATTAAAATTAAATTCTGTTAGCCAATTATTTTAAATTTATAATAACATACTTTACTATTAAGTTAGACAAAGACATGATTGTATTCATGATAAAGTGAGTCGTATAAAAAAGCCATAACAGTTCAGAAAGGTGCCATGTTAGTTTTTTTAACAGTTAAAAACAAATATTTTCACTGATATTATCATTTATTTATTGAATGAACTGGTAATTATTAAAGAAACATTTCCTAATATTGGGTTAAAACTTATTGGATTTGAATTCATGCAAATAAGCCCCCTTGTAAAAATTATATGAATTCCCATGAGATCAGGTTGGAACCTCTTAATTTTTTTGAATGAACAAGACTATGTTCCCTTAGAATTATTGGGCATTTGGTTGAAATAACCCAATTTTTTAAGTGTATGTGATCATCTAGTGAAAATCTGATATCGAGACAGCACAATTTTCCTTTTATTCCAATTTGACAGGATCTTACCAACTTTAAAAAGCAAATCGCTGATAAAAGCGTTAAAAACAAACCACTGGAGCTATACCAATCCAGCATGAAAGACGTTCAATGTGTCAGAAATGCCTGTTGTCAAAAAGCATTTAATTTTGGAAAATTGGTAATTAGTTAACTAGCAATGCCGCTCTGAACCTCGCGGGGCAGATATCCAGAGAGCAGAAAACAAAGCGTCTGTGGCCCCCATCTTGCCAAGTGTCATACTCTGGCGCACATGAGGTTGATTTCAGATGACAAGATGAGAACAGCCCTTCATTTGAAGCACAGTAAGACGCAGGGAGATTAAATAAAACTGTGCACTCTTCTAGAAAACTTTATTGCTTCCAGATGGATACAAGCTTCCTCTCAGCACCGTTCCGGCAAATGCGAGAGGCAGGGGGGCCGCCGTCGTGTCATCGTGCAGCTAACGTATAGACGAATCAAGTCTGCACCGGGAGTGATCTGTGCTGTTAAATTTTGTTACAGTGTGATTTCAATATGCAGTTTGTCATCTGATGCTGTCTGTGCTTGTTAAGACCAACATCACTATTGCTACCGCCCGCAGTAGCGTTTGAGATTTAAACAAACCTCATGTCCTTAGTATTATTTCTATTTGCATTTTTGAGAAGTGTGCTTCTTGTGCACAAAGACTTCCAGACATTTGTCATATAGAAACATATCTTGGCCGATCACCTACAGCCATATTGTTCTTTCTGGCAGACGGTTCCTTTGTTTTCTCTTCTTATCGCTCGTTGTTGTTGATGTGTGCTGTGCTCTTGCAGATGAAAGTAATACCATGGTTTGAAAGGGGTCCAACAGTAGAAAGCCTGTGCCAGGTCAGCAAGCATCTCTTTGCCCCCATGTTGTGCAGGGCCATGTGGTTCCCAGCATGGCGTCCGAGAGCATATTTTCCACCTGTGCCTGTGGAAGCCTATGTGCCCAGACCCACACACTAAAACTCAATATTTACATTTTTATATTGCTGTTTTCAAGCACCCCAGGATGCAAACAAAGGAGCGTCTGTTTGTTCCCTGTGTGCAATTACACTGTGACACTGTATAAGCCTATCGCAATAGAGAGAGGTCAAGCGTCTGAACTTTGACTGTTTTCAGCTGATTGTCGTACACCGGACAATCTGCATGACAAATAGCATTTCCAAGAAGCTATAGTAAGAGCTGGAATATATGCAATGTCTGCCAATCAAGGCTCTTTCATTTTTGTTCTTTTTAATATTTGGATTAAATATACTTTACTTTCACGATAATTGTATTATGATTTCAGGAATATATAAATAATATTGCACCATTTTTAAGTTTTGCCTAAAGGGCCAGAATGGTTACAAACTTTCTTCAGAATTTACTAGATATAAAATAGCAAACTTTAAGCAACAATATTGTGTAAAAACAAAATATATAAATACATAGTAAACACTATTGAGTCAAAAGTGTTTCAAATAACGAAAATTACTGCAATATTGGCAGCTGATAGCTACAGATAGCATAAAGATAACAATACAATCACATTTTCAATTCAAATGTTTGTTAAGTTATAAATGATGACTCTAGTCTATACAAACTTGATTACACTGAAATCGTGCGTGTGATTTGTTGCTATGACAAAGATAATGCAAAAATAATAATGAATTTAATCCATAACATTATTTATATTATTCATGATTTATTACATTTCATTCGATGACATGTTTGTATTATCGTGATATGTTTTGACCGCGATTATCGTGCAGTTAAAATCTGACATGACATCCCCAGCAATTGCCAATATTTTATTACTTTGGGATTCACATGCTGTATTATATTTACAGTATATTCCTGTTATTTTATATTCAAGCTTGGAAATATGTTGCTCAAAGGTTGCTCTTTTATAGGTCAGGGGACTTTGAGTACTTGGTTATGTATCATTGGTGTTTTGCAGTTGTCTCAGAAGGTTTCATCAAGACTTCTTTGGAGATATCACAACAAACATGACTTCTGTTGACAAAGTATGAATGTAGATTCTGCAAAGTTTTTGTGGATAGCAAAAGTCAGAAAATTTGGTGTAATGAATTTCAATGGGAAACTAAAACTTTTGATCAGATGTTGATATTTCTTTTGAAACTCTTCTAGAGAACATAGTCCTGTTCAGTAAAAAAAATTACGAGAATTCAAATAATTTTTTACAAAATGGGCTTATTTGCATAAAATCAGATGATGTAAAAAATAAAGCCTCTCCCTTATGTCTTTAAGATTGTGTTAGAAGTTCTTCATTTGCTTCCCATCTAATCTCATCGTTGTCTATAAAAAACAATGGTGACTTTAAAGAGATCTCATTTTGCTATTTTTCTTTCCTGCTGGTTTGCAGATGATGTATTTTTACCCTGTCATTGCGCACTTAATAGATACCCTCATGCTCCGATTTTACTTGTCAAAACAATGCAGATTAATGCCGTCTTATGACACAATGAAAAACAGTTCATCACTCTTTAGATGTCGTGCGGTGAGGTCTATATCCAGAGGCTCCTGCTCTGAGTCTCAGGTGTTGGTGAAGGAGCAGAGCATGTCTCAACATAATGACTCATTATTGATGCTAATGATGTTCTGCTCATTATTTTTAAACAGGCTCTAGAAATAAACAATTATCATCACCCTCTTTTCATTACGCTCGCGGCCAAAATCATTTGAGGATGCAAAGAAAAAAGGGGGATCTATAAGAGAGCCGAGCGCAAACAAGTAACATAACTTCATTAATGTTGCTTAATTGCTTTATTAATATAAGTTATTGTCTTTAGTAAAATCAAAGGTTCTTCATTGATTGACGGTATGAAACAAGCGTGTTGAGTTATGTATCTGCGAGTGTTACTGATGTGGAGTGACGTGGGTCTTCTGAATACCACGTGTCTGCACAACATTTTTCCATGCAGAGGATGGAGGACATGTCTGGACTAAAAAATGTCCCCCTTCTGTCCCCCGATACTTTGAAATGGGATCAAATAACCTCAGTGGTGCAATTAGCCTTGGAAATCTGAGGATGAGCCAGTCAGGCCAGTTCATACGGCTACACTGAGGCAGATGCTCCATCCTAACCGCCATGGTCAACCAAAGTCCTTAGAGTTCTGGGAAAAACAGGTCATTTCAAAGATCTATTAGAACCACAGCTTGTGTATGGTAAACCCGAAAGTAGAGTGAATAAATGGCTGAAGTAATAGATCAATAAAAGACAATCAATATGTTGAAAAGCATGTTAATATAATCTTTTTTCTGTAAAACGCAATTCATTAGATTTAAAGACAAAATTCTGTAATCATCTATTTTATATCTATGTGTGCCTCAAACCTGAAAATTAATATTTTTCTATATTTTCAGTGGTTTTGTGCCTACAAAGCGGACGTCAAATGGGATCGATTTTGTTTGTGAACTGACATTCTTCAAAACATCTTCTATTGCAGACAAAAGGTATACAGGTTTGAAATGAAACAAAGGTGAGTAAATGATGAAATGTTTATGGCCGAACTATCCCTTTAAATGAGCCTCTATACAGGACATTTAAGTAATTAGATTTTCGCATCATGTAAAAGAAAATCCCTACAATCTGATTATCTTCTTTTTGAAAATAGCAGTTTAATCCAGCCCTGTTTTGTCTGCAGAGTGGTTTTCTGGCTTCTCATTTAATGTATGGTTTCCCATTATTTGGGAAATAAAAATAGACACAAGTGAGAGGTTTAATAAATGTTGCTAACATAGAATCTGATGAGAAAGGTTTGTATTCAATGTTCACTCTTGAGTATCTTAGAAAATCTGTGCATTGTTTGAGACCCTTTCTTTACAGAATTCTGGAGAATACAGACGATGGTTGCTGGATTCAGGAAAAAGTAAGCAATACTGTGATAAGCAATAATTTTAGGAACTGCCCCCCATTCATTTGCATTGGTTTCGTCTGCACAAACACATCATACACGAATGAGTGTCGATGCTTTTTAACTGTCTTCAAAATATCTTGTGTTGTGTTCAGGAGAAGAAAGAACGTCATACATGTTGAAAAGAGGGTAAGTAAATAATTTTCCTTTTTTGGTGTATAATGACCTTAGAAAAATGTATGCATAAGCATTCATGTCACTTTTTTGTCATGAATGTTTTCTTCAAACCACAATCTTAGTTCATGCAATTTTAAGGGTAATGGAAACACAGCTCTTCTATAGTCATTAAGATTTACTTATACGGTCTTCCTTCTGAGATTAATACAACAATTCCATAATGCAAGACAAAGAATTCAGTATCAACACTGCTGGGACTTTTTAGACTAAGTTGTGTAAAACAAGTCAATGTTAATGATATGATATGCAAATGAGATCATTGGCTTAAGCTGTGGTATTTTATGTGTTAAAAACTAAAGCATACATTTGCACTCCCTGACACAAGAGCCACATGTGTACATTTACAAAGTTGAAGGTGAAAGCAACTCGAGCAATCGAAATGAACTGCACTGACTGGAGGCATGAACTGCTCTGGCACCCAGATCAAATCATGGTGTTTGTACATTCAACAGACAAACTGAAGTGAAGCCAAAGCCAATGCTAAGCAAATTCAGGGTTCAAGAAGTCAAAGCCAGATCCCTTTGGCAAACAATCCAGCTCTCCTGTGCGCTTCTGTGCTTGTGCCTTAATGAGGCCAATTCAACAGATCCTACATAAATTTTTAAGGTGGGCAAACTGGCATATTAACACTCGACAGGTCCATGGTGAGGCTTGTAAAGATCATCATTCTGCCATGTACAGATCAGTCATGTAGCCAGCTCTTGAAGAAACAAAAATGCGTCAATTTTAAACCCATGCCCATGCATGTTATTCTTCGCGTTTGAAATAACATGACATCAGTGATGGCAGAAAGTGAGTGTTCCTTTTAAAAAGTCTTTCTTCAAAGTTTTAAAAGTAGTGCACACATCAGAACACAGGTCTCAAAGATGCAACAAACAGTAACACATTAAGCAACGGTAGATGTAAACAGGGGTGTCAGATCTTCAGCCACATCCAAAGAAGAGTGTTGTCATAGAAACAAGCTCGGAAATGCCACATTGCAATCATGTAACGTGATATTGTGTTTATGCGACGTTTTCCAATCTCGCCCGCATTGAGAGATCAGGGGGAATGTTTTGATCCTTTTGCAGAAAAAAATCACATGAGCGTCAAATAGAGAACCCCAGCATATCAGGATCTCGCCGTCATTTTTTGGCATTTTCATATGAACATTTGGTAAAGGCCATAGGGGGTTATTAGATGAACGCTTTCTGTGTAATGAGAGCTCTGGCTTAATAACATTAGCTTGGATCACAGATGAAAAGTACTATCTATAAAGCTTAGGCTGACTGAATCTCGCTTTCGCTCAGAAGACCTCGTGTTTTGATGTGCTTCTGTGAAACAACAACCAAAGAACATGCCTACACTTTAAACTGCTGGATGCGTTTCAAAATTGTTTCATTTGAATTTGCTTAGTGATCAAAGTTGAAACACAAATCAGGATTTGCTTTTCTATCCACAGATTATTTGCAAAATCCATAACATCAGTTGCCATTGTCATACCTTACATATATTAGTCTATGTATGTTCGTATCTGTAAGTTTGTATTTGCCAAAATTTACACAGAGTACAATAATAATACAAATCTAATGCAAACAGAACATCAGAGGCGTAGTGTTTCACAGATATTGAATGAAATCAAATCCATCTAAAAAGTCATATGCTTATCTTCTTAGTGTAATGATACAGATGGTGGTTTTGAGTATCATTTACTTGGACATTTGCTAACTGTCCATAAGACTGACAGATGCCCTACTTTAGGTGGTCACAACAGTCAGCCGGAGTCCATTACCAACACAGCTGTTACACATGAGTTTCTGGCAGAAGTCACTTTACCCCCGTCCCCATTCACTTACATTGCTATATTGTTGTTGTTTCTCTTTTGCTTTTTTATTTTTCTTGTATTTAATGATTGCAACAATATGTATATTGGATATAGATTAAACAACACAAGAGTATAAAAGAATGCTGGATTTGCTACTATTTGTTTGTTTAATTTAATTTTGGCAATGCCACAAAATAATTTAAGACAAAATGTTTTAAATGGGATGTAACCTATTTTATAAAGCATGCACTTAAAAAAGTTCTTCAGGTTGATGCCATAGAAGAAGAACATTTTGGTTCCACAAAGAACCATTAAGAAAGAGGTTATTATGAAGGATTTCTTTCTTTCCGTTTTCTAATCTAAAAAAGCTTTTGGGAAATTGAAAGGTGTGTTTCAGATGTTAAAGCTTCCTATGGGACAAGTAAGACTCTTAAGGTTCTTCTAAGGTTTTGTTTATATCATACTTGCTTACTTCAGTGCTTTTCATAAATACGTGCTGACTTTTTGCTCAAAACACTTTCTTACTTGAGTATGGAGTAAAAATGTGTGATTGTTTTATGAATTTATTGGAATCACTTTTTTAAAATAAATAAAATGTTTATAATCCTAAAAATAGGGAAAGTTTATACTTATAAATTAAGTTTATACTTAAAACATGTCTGTTAATAAACCTGCATTGTGATTTTAACAAAAAAAATAAAAAAAAATAAAACTTGTTTGTTTGTGTGTGTGTGTGTGTGTGTGTGTGTGTGTGTGTGTGTGTGTGTGTGTGTGTGTGTGTGTGTGTGTGTGTGTGTGTGTGTGTGTGTGTGTGTGTGTGTGTGTGTGTGTGTGTTTGTTTGTTTGGTTTGTTTGTTTGGTTTGTTTGTTTGTTTGTTTGTTTGTTTTAGTTCAAAACAGCTCTGGAAGCTGTTGTAATGCATTACGTTTGTTTGAATTTGTGAATGTAACAAATGCACCCCACTTATTGGACTTATCATGAATATTTAACCATAATCAGTGTCTCTCTAGTCAACAATAAACCTCAGCCACACATTTTCCAAATATAGCGTTTAAACTTTAAATAAGATATGAGCAATGACTTTAAGTGCAAATGTATCCACCCACTTCCTTTTTTTGAACATCAAAGAATTTGAAAAGTGATGTAACTCCTGCAGAGGAAGTGAACATGAACAGTGTGCAGTCACCATGGAAACAGCAAACAGTGCGCAGCGCATCTCACCTGTAGGGGTCTCTGGTTCAATGGGGGTCCAAGTTACCCTCGTCATTGTAAGAACCACGTCATGGCTTTTCTTTCCGATCTGGAAGATTCCTCTCAAATGGGGATCATTCGACTCTTTTTGAGCATCTCCTCCTGAAGCCCAAAGGTTGTCGTCGGTGGGTAACTCAGGGGCCGAGACAGATCTCATCTCACCTCGGTGTGGTTTTCTTTTCTTCTTTCTTATCTTCATTCGTTTATCCATCCCATCTGGAGACACCGGTTGCGTCTCCTGCATCTCCTCCTGGCTCTCAGACCACGCATTGATCGATCCACGCGGGGATCCAAACATCATTTGAGTGTTTAAGGCCAAAAGTTCTTCGCCTTTGTTTGTTATTACCTGGCAATGCGCGCTCCCGGTCTCAAGGCTCCTTGGAAACTTCCTTATGCACCTCTACAAAGCGCGCACCCGATAGACTTTCTGTGCCGTGCGCGCGCGTTTTGTCCCATGTGTGGCTGGGAATGGAGCTTAGAAAGTCTTGTACTTTTATTCTCTGAATAATATTTTACTTTATTAACAATTGTGTATTCAATTTAACTGTATTCTTTAATTTGAAATTATGAAAAGAAAAAAACCTGGCATTGTTGGTGAAACTGTTAACCCCAAATGTGCCATGGGTTACCTATAATATTTCTATTGTAATCCATCAGCCTCAAAGAATATTGTAAACTTCTAATAGAAGTAAATTTGTTATTTTTTAAGGGATGAAATCTTAATAAAACAATGAAAAAAGAGGTGTAAAAAGTCTTGGATAGCACCTTGGACAGTTCCTGAACAGTTTCTTTAAATCCCATTGGATCATTTCTCAAAGGTTTGTTTAGTGTTTGTTACAGATGCTAAAGACATACATTAGAAGATAAATTCTAAAGGAAGTTATTCATAAAGGTTTATATTTGTCAATAACAAATCATGTGCTTGGACCATTTATATATAACAGGTGAACTATCTAGAAGAAGAAATGCTCAGTGATTTTAATTCGTGGAGTTGTTTTTTTTTGTAAGTCCTACACATAATTGACATGCAAAATGTGAAGTGGTTGTTAAATTAGTTAACTAAGTCCTACATTGGCATCAACCAACAAAGTTTAACTTTGTTTTACTATAGGAACCTTGTCTTCAAAATGCAGAAAAAATATTTGGAAATACAATTGATGCTTCAAAAGACATGGATACTTTAACTATAATAAAACCAAAGATAATTGTTTTACTCTTCTTTATATGCTTGCCTCATAACAGGCTATGATTTAAATATTATGTGATAAATTTGTCTAATTTGTAAGTCACTTTGGATAGAAGCATCAGCTTAATGACTAAATGTAAACGTAAATGTTAAATTAGCCTCTTGGTTATAATGGAAAAGTCTTTTTCCTTAGAGATAACAAGAATACTCGAAACACTGCTAAACACCAGCAATGAGAGTCCGGAATGTTGATTTAAATACAACCAAATTTTGAACAAATAGTGAGAATATTTCAAAGTGATTATTGTTCAGTACTTTTGCCTTTTAATTTAAAATAATTCGGAGTAAGCATGCATGTTTTTTTGAAATAAAAATGTATGTGAAAATGTGCCTGCGATATTATTGTCTTCTAGTTTTGAGGAAACTTCTAGACATCTCTGGTTACACACACACACACACACACACACACACACACACACACACACACACACACACACACACACACACACACATAGATTTTTCTGCTTTACTTTTGCTGCTGGCTGCCAAAATTCTTTTTTTTCTTACAAGAAGACCAATTATTGCCATGATATCATTTAAAACTATATGATTCCTCTAAATCTGTATTTCATACATACGTATTTAAAATCTATATCTAAAAAAAAACTTTTAGTTTGTTTCAGCTGTCAAACACACACTTTCATAAACTACAAAGTGCCACAAACCTCGTGTTACAAAATGAGAAACCAAAGTAAATATTTGTATTATATCTCAACAAATCTTTAACATACAACAGTACATTAGTTTAAGTGTTTTGTGGTTATGGTGTAATGCATTCAAATATTCTACACAGATGACTGTAATAATGGTAAAATTTCTTTTATTTCTTAAATCTCTTGAGCTGATAAACACAAACACAACAGTCTCAACAAAACTAGAACTCAAAGCCAACCAAACCTCGACTTCTTTTGGTTGCATATTTTTTCCTTGGTTTTGTTTGTTGTTCCTTCGCAAACAGTAACATTTCAGTCGAAAATAACCGAATAGTTTGATCAGACTAATTCAGTCCAATATTTATTTTCCATCTTAGAAAGACAGGCTCGTTTAGTTTGTACACAAGGTGAATTGAAAAGGTGATAGTCAAGCTTTTCTGTACAACACTGAGACTCTTCTAACACCAACACTTGTTTCCCAACACTCAAGCAATTCAACATCGTCCACTGAAAAGAAAAAGAATGGCTGAAGAGAACAGGACTTTAGATGGGACTCAATGGATTTGTGCAAGTCTGCATGATTTTACAGTATTCAATTGCTAAGGCAACGTTACAGATTCATAAGCACTTGCCTGCTGGTTACACCAAATCACAAAAACAAGAAATCAATCAGTGTTATAAAACCTTAACATGGAACTTGCATGGAATGGTGCAGGGAGTCATAAAAAATTAACTCTATACAAAACCACGAGGAAATAATTCATGGGTTAGATAAGTAGTAAAATGTAATAGGTTGAAAAATATAGCAATCTCTATTAATTTCTATGATTGGCCCAGTATTCGATTAAAAATTGCATAGTTTCCAAATTATTGCTTGTGATTTTTGTAGCATGGAGAAGTAACACATTCTGAAGAAGGTCACATCTGTTCCCACCTGTGACCCTGACATAGAAGAGCTATAGAATACAATACATAAGGGGAACGAGAATATAGAATTCTCCCTTCTCCTAAAGGCAGTACCAACAATAAATACGTACATAAGATTAAGCATATAGTGTTGTTTTGCATTGGTGATAACAGAACACCATGGCGAGCAATGCAATGAAGTCCCCAAGAATGTTCATTGGAATCATGAGTCGTGGAATATGGCGTTCAGCTGGGCGTTCATGACCCGTTCGTGATGAGAATGACCCTCATATGCCATAAGGTTGTCCATGGGTATATCACAGCGTTGCGTGGTGCCCGGGTAAAGAGAGCCATGACCCTGGGCTCCGGCCAGACCCGCCGCTTGGTAGTGCATGGTGAAGGCGAAGTTCTTCTCGAATTCCGAGGAGGGCTCATGTTTGAAGGAAAAGTTCCCATTGACGCTCAATGGTGGGCTTAGGGGTCCATCAAACGAGGGACTGGTGCAGTCCGTGAGGGCCGTCTCAAAGAAGGGCTCCAATGCGCTCCCGTACGCGTGGGGCTTCACATGAAAGATGTGAGAGCTGTCCATTGTACCATAGGGTGGACTGGGAAGACCAGGCGTTTGGTAGGAGTAGGGAAGAGAAGAAAAGGAAGCACTTGCTGTTTGCATATGAGGAGGCATCTCCTGGCTCTGCTCGGGCAGAAAAGTTCTGGGGTTCAGCTGGAGACATCCAGCAACCAAGTTGGTCGTGGGCTGAGACAACCCCTTGCACAAGGCCTGGACGAAAGACATCAAATCTGGACTTTTCCCAGACCTCAGGATCTCAGAAAGAGCCCAGATGTAGTTTTTGGCCAGTCTGAGGGTTTCGATCTTGGACAGCTTTTGAGTTTTGGAGTAGCAGGGCACCACTTTGCGCAGGCTCTCGAGGGCATCGTTGAGGCCGTGCATGCGGTTCCTCTCCCGGGCGTTCGCCTTCATGCGCCTCATCTTAAACCTCTGCAGTCGGGCTTTGGTCATCTTCTTCTTTTTGGGCCCCCGACGTTTGGGCTTTGAGTCATCGCCGTCTTCTTCCTCTTCTTCTTCATCCTCGTCGTCCTCCTCGTCCAGTCTGTTGAGTCCCATCTCGTCGTCGTCGTCGTCGTCTTCCAGATCTTTGTGCGTGGGCTCGTTCATCTTCTCCACAGCTCGCTCGTCCTGACCACTGCTGTGACACTTGTCCGTCCAGTTCGGGGTGCTTTGAGACTCAAGCATCATGCTCTCCTCGGTAAACGATTTCGTCATGGTGGAATTCTGCAAAGTTGAATATGGAACTTGTGAGTGAAGAAGCAAAAACGTTTTAACATCTTTTTATCATTGCTCACTTCTCTTTTCTCTTTTATTGTTTCATACCATATATATACTGCTATATATACACACAGGAATTACAATGTATTCTATACAATATATATATATACATTTGAATTTGAAAAAGAAAATACAATGAAAATGCTTTATTGACTTAGAATACATTTAGAATATATATTCTATATAAGTAAATTAAGACTATAAAAAATTACATACACATATATATATATATTTTTTATAAATTATACATTTGAATTTGAGAAAGAAAATACAATGAAAATGCTTAGTTGACTTAGAATATATTTAGAATATTTTCATATATATATATAAAGAATACATTCTATTTCCTGGGAATATTAATATATATTCTTTATAAGTCAATTAAGCATTTTCAATTATTTTTTTATTTTTCAAATTCAACAATATATATAACGTATATGTATATGTATATCATCTTTTATGTTACACCAGTTTTTTTTTTTTCAAACCAGACATATTATTTTATAACCAGTTGCACAATTTTAAACTATTGATGACACAAAACGAAATTGAGTCAAATATATTACTGTATCACAATATCAGAAAAATACAATAATTTTTTTAATAGTGTGTTAGTTTAAATGTAAGTTGTGGGTTCTTTCCCAAGTACACATTTTCAAACTGTCCTAAACATTTGAAACAGGCTTTGACAACAGAAGAATTAAACTCTATACAATACTCTCGAGGTGCATCTTCCATATATATGTGACTTATATTGTATACCCACCCAAACCCAACTTTCAGCCAGTTCAAGCAATGCCTTAAAACCATTAAGACGTCTTTAAAACTGAATTATCAACACACACACACAAAAACACCAACTAAAGAAAGATGAGGCCAACACATACCTGAGATTGTTGAATGCTTTTCTTAAGACAGTGTCATGCCCTTCGTGGTGTGGGAAGTCCTGTGGATTGTAGACCTGTGTGGCGGCGCCGATGGGATGCTCGGGTTATATAGTGGTGCTGATGCTGCGGGATGCGGGATGTCTGACTCTGCCTCCGCGGTCCCTCCCCACGCCCGTGATTGGCACCTGGCCCCGCCCCTTCCCCCGGCACGCGCCATATGGCCGACCACGTCAGGAAAACGGCCCCGAGCGTCACGTGATCTCGTCCATTTGTATTCGCCAGAGCTCCGTATTCCGTCCCTTTGTGGCCGAAAGAAAGTGGCCATCTGTCGCCAGTTAGAGACTCCGTGGACCTGTTTGTACCCGCAGGATGGATTAAGCATTTCAAGCGTGGGACACATTCAATCTTGAGCATCTCTTTTGTCGGAGCATCCCGTCGGATGCGACTCTCCATCCCTGTCCTGATGCGCACAATTCTTTACGAGTGTCCATCAATTAGCTCTTAATCACCGAATATGGCACATCATTATTATTGGATAGGATACGACACACATTTTGGAACAAGTGTTCTGCGTTGTGTTATAAATTATTGTTATTATGTTATATCATTTATTCATAATGTATGGACATTTTAATTTCGGAAAATAATAAACACACTTGTATGGTGTTTAAATTGTAAGGATGAGATTTTGTGTGTTTAATAAAGTGAGTTTTTAAAAAAAAATATTCTGTACGTTTTACTGTAAAAACAAAAGGTGTGGTTGCCAGAATTTTACTGTAAAAAAAGTGTTGTTGCCAGAATTTTACTGTAAAAAAAGGTGTGGTTGCCAGAATTTTACTGTAAAAAAAGGTGTGGTTGCCAGAATTTTACTGTAAAAAAAGGTGGGGTTGACAGAATTTTACTGTAAAAAAAAGGTGTGGTTGACAGAATTTTACTGTCAAAAAAGTGTTGTTGCCAGAATTTTATTGTAAAAAAAGTGTTGTTGCCAGAATTTTATTGTAAAAAAGGTGTTGTTGCCAGAATTTTATTGTAAAAAAGGTGTGGTTGCCAGAATTGTACTGTAAAAAAAAGTGTTGTTGCCAGAATTTTATTGTAAAAAAAGTGTGGTTGCCAGAATTTTACTGTAAAAAAATACAGCAACGTTCTTGTTTTGAAGGAATTGTGCTGTATATTTTACATATTTTACAACGTTTTTACATTTTTTTAACATGTGTGCAGTGACTTCTCATCTTTGTTTACAGTGTAAAATCGTGTCTATTTTCTACGTTTTTCAATATTGTAAAGATTGTTTGTAAAGTCAGGGACGAGACCCCAAAAAACACGTGTACCCCTCTTGTCAATGCCGGTGGGCACGCGAGCTGCACACGCATCAACAAAAGCGTGTTTCACGGCTCACTAACCTGATCCCAAATCTGATGGGCTCTATTCAATTTAATATGATCGCCCCCCTAAAATTAGAGATCAACATGATAACAGTTAGATGTGTACATAAATAAAGAAACATGTATAAAATCATGGAGGAATTTAAAAGCAGGTGGTGGGAATTTGGGATCTTGTATGGCATTATGTTAAATGAATGGGAAGACATTAGAGAAACACACTGTTGCATTTAAATTGCAAAAAATGACAAAATCCTGATTATGAAATTAATATTTCAGTCTTAAGCAAAATTATGCATAGCATCCTAAAATGTAAAATGATAAAGCTAAATCAGAAAAGCTCTTCTTCACGATTAGAACTTGCAAATCAAATAAAAATGAAAGATAAAAAAAATGAAAGTCAAATACAAATGAAAAATCAAATACAAATGAAAAATCAAATACAAATGAAAAATAAAATAAAATAAAAATGTAAAGATCACATCCAATTGTATAGATCTGTCTCCACCTCTCCCTCCCATGCTGTTTCTTCATGCGTGTAAAATGTTTCTTTCCATTGTTTGCCTATCTGTGGTTATCTCCCGACATCTGTTCATGGCCCACCGCAGACATCTGATAACCAGGTAACCGTGAAGTGTCCACGGACACGCGGGGGCTCTGAGTGCCGCTAATCTTTCTCATAAAAATCGACAAGTTTGCGCCGGTCAAAGGTCCGAATGAGCCTTCTGGTTGCCTGTCAGCATCTCTGCGTTGCCATGCAAACCAAAGGATGCGAGGATGTCAGCATCACTGAGAGCAACACTGAGCTGAGAGAGAGAACACACTGAGCAATGCAGAAATTCATTCACACTTAAAACATTAAAGGTTTTTTTTTAGGAACAAATAAATGTTATATATAAAAAGGTTTATTTTAGGCATTGCTTTCCTCTTTAATAGACACACACATTATATGAGGTCACATGAATTATATTTCTCAAGGATTTGACCAAACAACATCCTCTTGATATTTTCTCTCCTTTTTCTCACTTTCTCTCCTTCATTTATTGCGTCGGGTCCCGTTGCTCTCATTACTTATGCAAAAATGCAGATTTGTATTAATTAGTTTGTCCGCTGATTAGTTCTTTGGCATTTTGGCCCAATAAATCATGCAGTGGCTCTTATTTTGGCTGGTGACCCATCTGGGGTGCTCTGTGTATTCTGCTTCTCTCGTTAGGGGCCCGTTTGGGTTGCAGGTGAGCCCACCTGCTGCATATGGGGCGGGCGCGTCCCCTCGGGGCAATTGTGGGCCACCTTGAACGTGGTTTGTTTTATTTATATAACGTTAAAATGTAAAGGAAAATTAGAATTATTTAGATTAGCCGTTTATAAGTAGTGTTTTAATATTTTACTTGGTAGTTGTTAAATAAGTAAAATGTTAAATAGAGAATTTATGGGACAAATAAGGACGTTTAACGTTGTCGATATGTTACTTATTTGAATTAATAATCTGCTTCACATTATAGAATTTACTGAGTCAAAATGTTCTATATGAAACTGTAAAAATGGTGAAAATAAATTAAACACTCATAACACAAAATAAACACTCCAATATGAACAAAATAACAGAAATTAAACACTAAACATGAACAAAATAACACAAAATAAACACTCAAACATGAACAAAATATCATAAAATAAACACTCAAACATGAACAAAATATCATAAAATAAACACTCAAACATGAACAAAATATCATAAAATAAAAACTCCAACATGAACAAAGTAACACAAAATAAACACTCAAACATGAACAAAATAACACAAAATAAACACTCAAACATGAACAAAATAAACACTCAAACATGAACAAAATAACACAAAATAAACACTCAAACATGAACAAAATAACATAAAATAACACAAACTAAATACTCCAACATGAACAAAATAACACAAAATAATATAAAATAACACAAATTAAACACTCAAGCATGAACAAAATAACACAAAATAAACACTCAAACATGAACAAAATAACACAAAATAACACAAAATAAACACTCAAACATTAACAAAATAACATAAAATAACACAAATGAAACACACAAACATGAACAAAATAACACAAAATAACATAAAATAAACACTCCAAGAAGAACACGTTTAATAGCAAATGATTTGAAATTGCATTTGTAGAATTAGAAATGATTTAGAGTTAACACATTAACACAAATTATATTGCACATATGTTTTAATGTTCGAGAATGTTTTTTTGTTCCACTTCATCCTTTATGCATCTAATATTTAAACTTACAAAAAAAAGAAGCATGAGCAGCACATACATTTTGGTTATAAATTCGTTTTAGTTTCTTTATAAATCAGATATCATTCAAAATATAAATGAAAATGTTGTTGTCTGCCATTGACATTCATACTTAGTTTCTTAATCTGTGTTTGAGATCTGTGTCTTTGATTCAAAACATATTTTAGCACCTTAAAATGTTATCATTGACACAAGTGCCACCTTCTGGTCAAACAGAAAATAAGTGTTCTACTTTACACACTCCTTACATTTTCATCATGTCTGGAATAGAATAGAATAGAATAGAATAGAATATGATAGAATAGAATAAAATAGAATAGAACAGAACAGAACAGAACAGAACAGAACAGAACAGAACAGAACAGAACAGGACAGGACAGGACAGAACAGAACAGAACAGAAAGCAATGCAATGCAATGCAATGCAAGCCAATAGAATAGAATAGAATAGAATAGAATGGAATAGAAAGGAATGTTGGGATAGTCTTGCTTTAAAAATTGGCACTGTGAATTAAATCACAACATGGGAAGTTCTAAATATAATAAACTTTATTAAAATGTAGTTCTGTAGTTGAATATAACATATGCTAATATCTAATCAGGTTTTGTGCTTGTGACCTCATTTTGCTTAAAGCATACCTTTGAACTCTTATTAAATGACAAAATAAAAGTACACATTCGTGTCACCTTTCGGCCTTCAAAGGTTTAATCGTTCATATACACATATGAGATACTCCTTCAAAAATATTGACTGTGTCCATAAATCAAGTTGTAACCATCCACTGGGTAATAAGATGAACACAATACCTCTTGCCATCTGTTTTATGGTTAAGGAACAGTAATTAAGATTCCACAGAGAAATGTTGGCAATAAAATCGAATTGAATTAGCAATTATTTCAATTTTGCAGAAACCAACAAGCATCGCTGAAGCAAGTGTCAGTGAACGTATTATTTTTTAATGAATGTTTCTCAGTGAATTATTCCGGATCACTCATAATGTCATCTGACGTAATCCCATTACACATGTTTAGATATGTGTCTGATCGACATCATGCTCTTTTTATCATAATGGATGATGCTCCAACCAACATCTCGGTATGTCAAGTTTGTCCATCGTGCATTGTTAGATCTGAGGTCAATCACATCATCAGATGTCCTTGCTCAGTTATATTGTAATGTGCATGAATGATTTGCTTGAAAATATATTAATTTTCTTTAATATTCAGTGCGACAGCCGCTGTTTAGTATTGCACGCAGTACAACATCTGAGACTTTGTACATTTTTTAAATTAAAACTGAGAAAGGATGTGCCAACTATTTTAAAAGACACTAGTTTTTAATCCCCCAAATATTAATAATCATAACTCTGTTCCATAATGACCAATACCATACAACTATATAAAACTGAAATGGGCCCAATACAAACCATGTGACCCCTGTTCTGTATTTGGGATCAGTGCACTGCATGCATTCTTCCAGCAGGTCTCAGGCCAGGCGTACTTTTGGGCTGGTCTCGCCCATGTTGTGTTACTTTTCACTCTGTTTCCGGAAGCGGAAGCATTGTAACTCTTGAAGTTTTGGAATAGTTTTGGCAGATGCCTCGGTGCTGCAGATACTTTGTAACATTCAGCGCCATCGACATCCCGTCCCTTCCAGACATGGTGAGATCCAGTTTGCCTTCTTGTTTTCTTATATTTTGGAGAGGACTTGTTTTTGTTTTTTCATAATATTTGGGTTCTCGTTCCATTGGGAAGTTGTTTGACAAGGGTTGCACATTTTAAAGGTAAAGCTCTGCTGGTTCAATGTAAAAGTTCATGTTTAAAGTTTGTGGAGTTGCTTTGCATCCCAAGCCAAAACTGTGTGGCCATGTGTGGATCTGTGATGTTTTCCAGAACATAGGAAAGACTTTTATGGATATGATTGGATGCATGTTTTATAAACTGTGCACATGCTTGATATGATCACCTGACATATATCAATATATATATATATATATATATATATATATATATATATATATATATATATATATATATATACAAATCAAACTTTGTGTTAATGTTGTCTTGCTGCATTCTGTAGTTTTGCCCTTGTCTTAAGTGTCCTTGTGCTTTCTCCTTTATGTCTTCATGTGTTTTAGAATCACCTTGTGCGATGTCATATCAAGTGAAAGCAATGTTTTGATGTTTATGTTAAGACGAAATCAAAGTTTAATAATAATGACTTTGTTTGTTTTGGAGCCCTGTGTGTGTAGATGATTCAAACCTGTGTTAGTTTGTAAAGCGCTCATGCATGTTCAGTTTAGTCTAGCATTGAAGTCTCCTTAAAAAAAAGTGCATTCCACTCTTCCTTTCCTTGACTTTTACAGTTTTATGTCAGAAGCCGGGCAGGTCTGTTCAACACAAACCCTAATGTCAGGAGGGCTCTGTGTGTCTCTTAAGATAACACACGCGAGATGTAAACACAACTGACAAATGTGTGTGTGAATCTGTGGACTGTCGCATGATTGACAGCATGCCTGCAGTCACAGAGGTGAGAGGAGGGCATGCCCTAAATTCACTTAAAGGGAGAGATTTTCCCACATCGTGTTGAGCTGAATATTCTGCGTCCAATCTCATTTGTCACATTATTCATGCTTCCATCACAATGGGTCTCAGGAAATCTAAGGAGTGGTGTTTGTCCCGCGTGACGTATTGCTGTTCTGGACTGGATGCCAAAGACTAAATTGTCATTTTGGATGAACGGTTCCTTTGAGCACCGGCAGGTTGGAACACAGTTTTAGCACTAACAGGTCTTGAATGGCTTTGAAACTGTGTTAGGCAAACTAACCGAAAGGTGTGTCTCTGTTTCCTTAGCAGCAAACAGTTATTTACTGTACAGTAGAACTGTTTTAAAGGGATGGTTCACACAGAAATGAAATTCTGTCATTAGTTGATCCAAACCTGTCTTTTTGTGCTTGAACGGTTATTGCACGGATGCTTCGTAAGAACAGTTCTTGTGACAGACCATCCTAGGATTATAAAACGGTTGTCAAAATTGCAAGGTGAACTTTTCACTTTCCAACATTCTTCAAAATATCTTATGATGTGTGTGTTTTTACTGTGGTAGTCGAGGGGTCCAAGAAGCGTTGCATTCTTCCGAATATATTTTTCCTATGTTTCTTGCATGCAGATTCGGAACAACTCAAAAGTGAGTAAATGATGACAGAATGATTATTTTTGCTTTTCTCCGGTTTTGATCAAGATTGGTTTGGCCTGATGACCAGCTGTTCGAGAACCATTTATGGAAGAAATTACATAAGCCATCAGCTTTAACATACCCTTATTAGACCTGCAGAACAGCGGTTGTGTGCCGACACAGCAGATGCTGCGTTATTGTTTCGGAAAGAAAGGAAGTCTGTGTTGTTTTAATGTGTCTGTTGTGCAGGTTGAAATGTTGCTGTGCGTTTTAGCAGCTTGAGAAACACTGTGGTCTCACACGTTGCTCTGTGGAATACAAGCAACTTGCAAACAAGAAGATTAATGCAGGCGCAGTTTGTTCTTAATGGTTTGTTTTTTTGTCCTGTACGCCACTATAGAGTCACGCTGCAGAGAGAAAAGGTCCTTTGTGGGTGATGTGAATGGCTATCGGGGGCTTTGTTCACAGGAAATGAAGTTAGCCTGCAAACAGTCCCCGCTTACTAAAACCTCAAGAGGGTTTTAAGGCGAGGAACATGAAGCTGTCTTGCTGTACAGTATGTAACGTTGGAGTATGAAGCGTATTTTAACAAGCACATGCAGTATTTTGAAATACATCGAAGGAACAACAGAAAAAAGATGTGTTTTATGGATTTTGGGTATTCTGCCAAAAATGTGCAAATAAGAAAGTACTGACCTTCTTCAAAAGCCGAAATACAATTTAAAAAAGTTTTTATACACATAAGGCTGTAAAAGCTCCAATCATACTGCAATAGTATTGCTTTCTTTCTTTCAGAATTCAATCATAAAGCAAAATTAAGAAATGTCCCGGCACATGCTCGATTTTGTGACCCAAACTTAACTTTCGGCATGAACCCGCAAAGTACATAGTACCTGTAGATCAGGCCTGGGCAGTATCCAAATTTTCATACCGTCAAACCTCCTCCCTATGATACCACGGTACATGGTATTACCCTGAATAATAAAATAATTATGATGTAAGGCTTGGATACTGTCACCAAACTGAACTACATGTTCAGAAACTGAATACCAAACACTCATACTGGAACAATAACAAAATAACATGCACAACATTATTAACAACTTTAATTTGATTCTTTTTCGAGAACAGGTCACTTGGTGAGCGACTCTATCGTTCTCCTCCATGCTGTCACATGATGACAACCATTTTTAGGCATATTAAATAAATTTTATTTAATATATTTAATCCCTTTGTCCTATATAAGTGCATTGTTTTTTAATGACAGTAAAACAGTATTGAAACTGATACTGTTGCTATTTTTAGATCCTGCTATATACCGCCCAAGCCTACTGTAGATTATTTTGAAAACAAGGAAAAAAGATATGAAAATTAGATTAGCTTGCAAGTTCAAAGTATGCCTATTTAATATTTTTTTGGGGTACCAGTAGATGGACACAAACCCATTTGACTGTTTATTGTTTTTATTTTGACATGAAAGGAAATTAATTTTTATTATTATAAATATAATTTTTTTTTTTAATATATTTATATTATTAGCCACACTGATAAACTCTAATAACAGAGCAGATGTGAATCCAGTTGTTGGCTGCCAGGCAAACAGCAGCATTTCAGGCACATTTTACAACATGAATTTAGCTGCTCCTAAATTTCCTTTCCTGTCTTCACTTGAAATTTACATGGAAGTGTTGCTGTTAAATGTGCTTGTATTTCCTTGTTCTGCTTTCAAACTCTCTCATGATCTATAAGGACCTCGCGCTGAGATGTTTTTAGTACGGTTCTAAGGAAGCGTGGCCATCTGATGGATCTTTCTCGTGTTTTTCTCATCAAATTGCTCTCCATATTTCTCCCATAATCAGATCGTGAGCCCCGGCCCGAATCCTGGGATCTGAGCCAGCTGTCCTCTGGGTCCAATGTCATTGCTATTCGCGAGGGCGTGTGTGCATTTTATGATATGAAAAGTAAAACAGATTTTTTAAAGAAAACTCGGTTCCATCGCCATCGTTCACTCATCTGAAGGTCTGTACGATGCTGCGCGTCAAAAAGACCGAAAGGTATGAAATTGAAGCCTCACCTGTTTGTGACCGACTCCATGCTCAGGCTGACACCCTGAGTCCTCCATATGTTTGTTTCACACTGCGCAGATTGAAACCCTGGGAACCGCTGACCTTGTTCAGGCTAATGATTAAACACTTTATCATGTTGCTGGTACATGGTGTGTCCGTGTGGTTAGACCTTTAACAATCAAGCCCAAGCTTGTATCTTTTATTTTTGTCTCGGTTTGAGTCGTCTTGTCTGTATTTTGGATGACATTACAGTACAATCTGCAGGAAAATATTGGGGGGTTTTATTTAAAATATATTGGAATCTCTTGGAACCACAGACGCATTGGCCTACAGTTTAAATTTGTTTTCTTTTTCACAGAGATGGACATAACATTCTAACATATTTCATTTCTTTTGTTTGTCATACATTTTAAGACAAGAACAAGAACAAGAACTTGCTTCTGCTGATTCAGTAGTTAGATTACATCATGAACCCTTTCATGCCTGAGCACATATCACACTTCCCTGTTTTGATCTTTCCATTTTTGAAAATCCTTAAAACTTTTACAAAGATTTAAAGGAACATAAGTAAATAAGTTTACATTTGCAGTTTTTAAATCCATCAAGCTGTTTTCCTGAAGTGGTGATATCACTTGTAGGATAGCTTAGGATAGATCAGTGAATCCTCTTAGACCAATAGCATCGCATTCAAAAATGACACACGAGTTTCGATTTTTGTCCTGTTTAAAACGTGACTTTTCTGTAATTATATTGTACAGTGTACTAAAATCAGTGGAAATGTAAAACTGCGGTTTTCTAGGCCGATAAGATTAGAAACTACACCCCCATCCGTAACATGGTCGAAGCAGACGCAGTAATATCATACAGCGCCTGAATTTGGAAATGACCTATCTGGGAAGTTCAGGCACTGTGTGATGTTACTGCGTCTGCTTCGGTCGTGTTAGGCTGCAAACTTCCTTGACTATTAAGCCGGAATGGAAGTGTTATTCCTAATCTAATTGTAATCTTTTCTAATCATAAGTGCAAAGGATTTATAACTCTTTTTGAATGATAGTCGTTGCAGATGTCTCTTGTGTACGTCAAAATAAGGGTGCTGCGCAATACTTCTAAGGTCGCAGAATTGTGTAATTTTTGTGTGGTTTGCTAAGTGAGTTGTATAGTTCTTCATGCACGCTGCTTTATTTCTTTATAACACTGATTGTTCTTGTGCTAAATAAATATTTTCATATTTCGTTACTCATTTATTCTTTAAAGGTTTAATATAAATTGAGGCAATTGCAATGCCTTGATTTAAGTAAGGTTATAGGTATAAATGCATTGGTACTAATAATTGGCATAATTTATTCCGGTGTTTTGGTTTTGGCTTTAATGCTTGGTTCCTTCTATCTGGGTTTTCCGTTTCAGCCAAGAAATTTCATTTCGGTGCATCCTAAGTGTCTTCGATTAAAAGGAAAACCTTCTTAAAGAGGTCGTGCCAACTTATTATGCAAGTTACAGTTCTCGTGCAAGATGATAAGAAAGAAAACATTTTTAAAAACAAACAGAATGCAAACAATGCAAAGATGATCTTTATCAGATAAATACTTCTTAAGGTAAGTTTCTCTTTTGAAATAACATGTATTGTAAATGGCAGCTGCAGAAAAGCCACTGCTGAACAGAAAACATGTTTAGGAATCTATGCGTGTCTCGAGATCATCTTCATGCAACCTGGCAGTGACAAATCGCTTTCCCTTACAAGTCTTTATCCGACGAAGATGATCTGGGATTAAAATCACTCTTTTGACGGTTTAACAATATTTGTTTGTATTTCGCAATCATATTTCATGAGAACTGAGAGTTGTATAATAATTTGGCACAAGCTCTTGAAGCATCTTTTCCAGTGAACTAAGCAGACCTTTCCAACTAGTGACAAACTAGAGATTGATACCAGTTATTTATAAAGATGTAAAAAAAAATAGAACAAACAAAAATCTCAGTGTCAGTTGTGTTGAAATTCTAGCGAAATGTCGCTTGTGTAATAATTTGTATTCGTATAGATTTGTATTGTATCATGAATGTTGGGGGGTTTACATTTAATCCTTGATCGATTGATTTTCGATGACAGTTTACTCAAAAGGAATCAACGATAATCGAGTGAGGGGTCATGCAGGTGAATGCAACACATATTTAAAGTACAAAAAAATGCAATGGCTATCCAAATAATGCATTACTTGCCGACCCACCTTCATTTAGCATTTTTACTGAAATAAAAAGTTCATTTAGATAATGGACACAAGAGTTCGTAAGGCATAAGTCTTTTAGTGCAAGCAGGCACGATGATTGACAGGTCAAAGCGGAGCTGGAGAGCTTTTGTTATAAATGTTTCGTATCTTCAATTACTTAGTGTTGTCATTTTTTTTAAGATTATTTTGATATGAAATAACGACAGTCCACAAACCGTTTAAAGTAAGGGGAAAATACAAAGATCTTTGAGTTTCTTTTATTTTGTTAATAAATGTTTTGTTTCCTATATCAAGTCCGTGTAGGCTTCTTGAGTTAATAATATAAATATTATTTTCATATGCTTCAGAGTCAAACTTAGAAACCTTTTTATTTATTTAAGGAAGCAAGTTTTTTGCATGCCTTATGCGTCAATGCCACTGCTATAATATTAAGTATGTTAAGGATTAATCGATTAATTGGTTGTTAATTTTAGGATGAACGACTATGGGTATATGTCTAAATCGACAATCGCTAGTGGAATTTATATAATAGGTAGATATATAATTATCACATCACCCAGCACTGATATCAACAAGGCTTGGATCTCTCTTGACATTTTGTCAATGCTTTATGCTTTTTAAAAATAACCAGGGAGTTTCAAAGGAAAATTTGTGTAAATTGTAAGCTTTTGTTTAATTTTTTTCGATAAAGAATCGGGGTTTCATGTTGGTCAGCGACAAATTAAAAGTTAAAGTGGTAGTTTATCCCAAAATTTAAATCTGTTATCACTCCTTTACTTCGTGGAAGACCTTTTGACAAATGTCTCTGTGGTTATATGCAGTTAAAAGTCCCTCTTGGTCATTAACCAACATTCCTCAAAATATTTTTTGGTCTCATACATGCTTGGAATGATCCCCATGATGAATAAATGACGACCTTTAATAAAAAAAAATTTGGTCCTGTTAAAGAGCTTCAGTACTTTGTGCTGTTCAAGCACTGGCATGAAAGATGTAGACAGGAGTACAGCGACATAAATAACCTCTTATATTCTGAGACTTTTCATATCATTAGGTGACAGAAACTTCCTTCCGGCGTGCCAGCTGCTCAATCTCCTGCGGACAGAAGAATGTGAAGTCGTCTGAATTTATTGTCACGGTCGATCTTCTCAGTCTCGAGTGGAAAAAGACTGAAATGCAGGCGCGCCGAGAGAATTATCCAAAGTGCCATTACTGTAAGCACTGTGTCACATTTTCAAAACAAAGGATCTCCGTATCATCAGAAGAGATTGATTTTCAGCTCTCTGGGGAACACTCTTGCATAACAAAAATAATTCCTCTGGAAACGTTCTCTGCCGTTCTCCATGATCTGTTTCTATGCTATAAGAAGATAGTTTCACACATCTCACATCCGGAATTCTTTTTTTCTATATAGCGACCACATTACCATGCAGGTGTGACAGTGTGAAGGGTTCTGTCTACACAAGCTTGAATTTCTGGGTCAGTTCATGTAAATGAAAGTGGCATAGGCACACATTCTATTTTTAACTCGTGCCCTCTCCACGCCGCACCAAAGCCTTTACCCGATTGTTTTCATCTTTCTTTGCTCACCTCTGTTCATGTTCGCATTCCTAAGTGAGGAATCTGATTGTTCTTCATGCCAACACTTAATCTAAGATACAACACATTAACATTTTAAATTAAAGATGTATATCTGTGTTTTATTACCATTAGCTGCACTTTTCAACCCCGTGGGACTAATGGGAGGGGTAAATATAACCTTTTCTTTCGTGGACACCGTGATATTTGAAACAATGTCACAATGGACATTTTATAGGCCGGGCTTTTGGCTCATATTAAAGACCAATTCTAAAGGTCAGTAAGGGTGGCAATTCACCAGGGCACTGAAGCAAGCTGGATATTGTGTTTCTTACTTGGGAGGAAAACATTGCAGGTGTGGTTAAGAAAGAGCAGCTCGCTGTGCCAAAATACACAAAACCTGCTTTAAAACCGATGACATCACTGTTCGGTGGCAAGATATCGTTACTTTGATGTCTCTGTCTATTCTTTTTTGGTTGACATTATGCCATTATGTTTCACGACTTCAGTTGTAGAACTTTAAAACCTATATCTTGATGGGCTTGTTTGGAATAGATATTGTTAGTAGATCTGTGTAAGGATGGCTCACAATTGTTAGATAATTCTGAGAGCGTGCTTTGATGAGTTAGTGGCATTTTTGACATGAAGCCCCAGGCCTGTTTTTGTCCAGGGCCTTTGGGACGTGAGGACGGACACGGCGAAGAACCGGTGAGATCTAGTGTGAGAACTAGGACATCGTCATTCAGACAGAAAGAGGTCAAAGTGAGAGCATGTGTTTTAGTGTTTAAAAATAGTAGTTTTCAGATCTTTTGTTGGCAGTTTTGAGTATAGCAGCAGGGTGGGAGGAAAAGAGGAGCCGCTCATGGATAAAGTGATGACTTTCAAGGTTTTGGAGATTATACAACAGAGCAGGATGAGATGCAGTTAAAGTGATAGTTCAAGCAAAAATGAAAATTCTTACATTATTATCTCTCCCTATTGTCATTTAAACAGGTTTTCTTTTGTTTTAACACAGAAAATATATTTTGTAATAGACAGTCCCCATTCATGTGAACACAAAACCTATGCATTTCAAAGGGCACCAGTAATTTGGATTTACTTTCTCTTAAACATTGTGTTGATGTTGAAATAAAATCCTCCAGAAATGGACTGTCTTAAGAGAAAAATAGTAATTTAGTTAAACTATCTCAGGATTTACTATTACATTCTAAACCAAAATGTGTAACTTGTAAAGGCATTTTGTAACTTTAGGCATTTACTAGAAATTGCACCCACTATCTTGCAACTTTTCTGAAAAGGTCAAAATGTTTATTGTCAAAAGTCTCACGCTCTTTAAGTGATTGTTTATTTTCAGACCCCCAAAAAGATATTTTGATGAATGTCTATAACCGAGCAGTGGCATCCATCCAGTTATTGTATGGACACGAAACCAATGAAAGACAATAAGTGCTAGCTCCCGACATTCTTCAAAATATCTTCTTATGTGTTTAAAGTCAGGTTTGAAAGTAAAACTGGCAGAATCTTTTTAATACTTAAATATGAATTAAATATGAATTAAATATTTTGACAATATTAGGTTTAATATTTCGAAAACAAAGACAAACATGAAATGTGATGACTACTTTCTAAAGCAAAACATCAAACTTACCACTTAAATAAAAATGTATACAGCTAAAATTTATTTTTCTAAATGTATCATTACATACATTTTTATTGTAGGCTAGGCTTTCTATTTTATTGGGTGGATAACTATTCCAGTCCCTTATTTGTATATTTTGATCGTAAAATCATACTTATTGATGCTTTAATGTTTAATACTTCCAGAAAAACCAACACATTGTAAATATTTTATGTACTGCCCACCTGCACTCTTATATAACACAAGATACAAAACAAAATCACATTTGGATGTCTGAAGTTTTTCTGTTTACACTTCATGTGTTTGTGTGGTTGGGGAGTTTTAGTCATGACTCAGTTATCTGTTCTGTGATTGGTGGACGGACGGCATACCTTACGATGCTAAGAAGTGTTTATTTACGTTTAGGCGCTGGCTTTCCCCATCCATGCTCTTCAAGTTTACCCATTTAAAGCAGAGTATGTAACTCCGTCTGCACTGTTTACAAACCACAGGTCCAAAATGGAATGGAGAGCACGAGTTCTGTGTTTATAAATGAAACATCTCTGTTTCAGTAAAGAAACGAAACATGTTGTCCTCGTCTATTGTGTTTAACTGTTGTGGGCTTTTTATAAAGCTCAGCTCGTACTGTTTACATAGTTGTATTATTAATGTTGTATGTTGTTGCATATGATATCCCTGCATATCCTTATAAAACTTCTGACCAATAATTATATGAGGTGGATAGATGTCACTTGAGTGGCATTGTCGCCGTGTTTCACATCCTGGCAGCCAAAGTTTTGCTGACGTGATGGGTAAATTATCTTGACATTAAAGAAGGTCAGGAGTAATTTTTCACTGTATTTCATGAATAAAGTCATTTTTAAGGGGAAAAGGGTTTTTCTTGTGTAGGAGTCTAAAAATAACAAAACTTCAGAACAGATAAACATCTTGATTTCAGACTAGATTAAGTGCTGGTAATAGTTTTGTCCTGGTGGAGTTTGCTTGCTTTGTCTTATTTAAAAGAATGTTTCCTGCTCTTTCTACTCCTCAACGGCATAGTCGCCCAAAAATAAAATGTCTTTTTTCTGCAGGACACAAAAGAAGATATTTCGAAGACCAATACGATATCTGCACCCATTCACTAATATTATGGAAACAAAGTTAATGCAAATAAATGAATGGCAGTGACCAACATTCTTCAAAATATCTTATTTTGCTCTCTGCAGAATAAGTCATAAAGGTTAGAAATAACAAAAGGATGAATACACGATGACACGATCTTCATTTTTACGTCTTTCGAAATGGCAGGGCCCTCTGCATCCCCATATAATATTAATGCAATTTGGCTCGAGTAGTAGGGTGATGGCTTTTTTTTGCGATAGCAACTTGCTCGATGGGAATGATCCTAATTATTCAAGATCTGAACTATAGATTTGAAAGTGCATCGTCGTTCATGAGGAAAAAGTGCTGTTTTGTTTAAACATTTGTAAAGAAATTGTATGTACCGAACCATGCATGTCTTCATATAATTACTTTTATTTAAATAATTTGTAAGTTCAGAATAGCTCGCAGTACCCAGGGACCCTGTGTTATTAGTTTCAGCAGTTGTTATCATTGTAATAACATCTTTGAATATCGCAACGAGCCAATCAGAATCAAGTATTTCAGATTGTTTTGCACTAGATATAAAAACATCCTGTGTACTATTTTTATTTAATGAAGTACAGTATCTAAGGTTAACCACTTTCCTTTTATCCACCAGGCTTATGTGGTGCGTGCGATTCATCGTGTTTTCATTACTGTTTCTGCTTATGAAAATGAGTCTGAAAATAGTCGCATGCTATGAATAGCATTGTGTGATGTGTGGGAGACATTAAATTATAAATCTATCCCATTTGGTTAAAGTCATCTGTTCCCTCAAAAAGTGCCAGATCTCAAAACAGGAAATGACTCCGCACCGTTCCCAATCTTTCAGCTAAACAGACATTTCCTGCTCAACTTGTTTTTTAGACTTTTTGATACAACCATCTATTCCTACCCAGTCCCCTGTCTGCCCATTTTCACTTTAGAAGAACAACACTACAGTATCAAATAAATGTTGTCAGAATTTATTATGAAATTGTGACATTCCTTTTTTCGGGAGAAATACAAAAAATATTTTACAAAACAATTACGTTTGTTGAAAATGTTATGACATATCATGAAGCTATGAGCTTAAATTCGGTTTTATGCATAAAAGTCCATCTTCTATAAATTCCACCGTGTAAATGTGCAATGTGTAGAAATAATGGAATATTTATAGAAATCAAAAATAAAAAGGATTTGATCCCCTGGTGATTTTGTCTATTTGCTCGCTGACAAAGAAATGGTTCTAATGGTCGGTTTATTTCAACAGTGAGAGACGGGAAAGCAACAAAAAAAATCCAAAGAATTCCAAAAAACTACATGCAAAAAAGTTATGAACTGATTTGCATTTTAATGAGTGAAAATCCTGTTTAACCCCATCAATCTGCATTTCTGGCTACCGGATGTCTTTTAGACTTTTATTCTAAGACTTTTTTATACATATTTCGGTTGAATGGTTTGAATTTACATCATTTGAGGTAGCGTGTCATTTATTTTGTCGTTATTTGTGATAATCCAGTTCAAATTGTATCATGCAGTACTGTTAAGAGACTTCTCAATGCACTGTAGCTTTAAAGTTAGGTGTCTTGAAGACATAAACACAGGTCTGTAGCAGTTTTAACATGTAATAACAGATGTAATGGATGATAATATCAGATATCTTTTTAGTGCACTGGCTTATGTCACACATCTTCTGCAGACAAAAATCTCACGGATGGTCAAATAAATGTTCCGGAATAAAAAATTACACATTACTCTAAGTGATAATAATAACTGATTTAAAGCGGGGAAAACGTGACATCGTTGTCCTGTGTTAGCCACCTTAGTGTTCCAACAGAGGCAGCGGTGGACCGTACTGGCGGCCCTTTATTTGTTTAACAACATTATAAAAATAAGTTTTCCAATTCCCCATGTAAACAGCGTTGACTCTTGCTTCCTATAAGTCTCTTAGGGTTAAATCATCTGTCAAATGGATACATTTTAATTTAATCCAGAAACTTATTTTAATGCACACGTAGACATCATTGTCGTGACTTATCTCTGCTCACTTTGTTTTAAATCTCCATGATGGAGACAGTTTGATGTAACTAATGGAGACTGTTTAATGTACAGTGCGGGCATCTGGTCCATCACGCTCTGCTTTCCGTCGACTCTGTCGCAACTTACGTGCAAGTGATGCTTTCAAGACGTGCCTGTATATTTCTCATCTTGAAGTTTTCAAAGAAGCAACTGATGTGTGCTGGTGTGTCTGTGCTCAGCTTTCATTGCAGTTTTAGTTTACTTGTAGAGGAAGACCCGTCTGCTTTTTATGGCACGATGCCGACCTCAAGACAGATTCATTTCTCAGGCTTGGCTATTGACGTTTTATTCCGCCCCTTTTGCGTCTCTGCAGGTGAACCGCCCTCCGCTGTAGCGTCCCGTCCAAGCGAAGGACATGGAGGAGTGCGAGGCCCCCCCGGCCAGAATTAAAAGGAAGGCCTGGGCTCAGAGCCGAGACTCCTGGCAGGCTTCTGAGTCTCAGAATCAGGATCCGGAGGAGCAGCTGTCTGCTCAGCCTATGGAGGATAAGCCGTCTGCAGCCTCACAATCAGGTACTAATCTATCGGGGTTAAGATTTCTCACGGTTTGGCATTGTATATCATGGTGATGTGGTCATGGTCGGTGAATACTAGGTAAATAACACTCAGTACTTGGCAGTAGTTATATTTCATGTGGTATTGCTTTTGACCATTTTAATTGTGTATCTTGATAGTTTTGACTCAGTTTATAATATATACATTTACATCTTTCCGTTGTAGACATTGCATGTTTTATTAATCAGCAATCACTTTTCTTGTGCATTGATCATCATATTAGATCAATATTGTACATTACACTTTTATGCAAACTGTAATCTAAATGATCTGTATCATAGTCTTCTGTGTGTTTCTAGTGGGCTTTTGGGGGGTTAAAAGCTGTTCTGGAAGGTGAACTAGAAGTCGTAATGCTGCAATGGACCCAGCAGGGAGAGATTAGCGATGTTTATGTGCTTGGCACAACATTTGTTTCAGCTTCATGCATAGACCTATTAAGAGTACATAACAGTTTGATACGGGCATCGTTCTCAGCCAAGGAGAGAATGAAGAATGGCAGATCAGAGCGCTGTAGAGATGTTGTTTACTGTTTGTTTATTGTAGAAAGGAAACTCAGTTGTTTATTATGCAAGGCATTTATTCCTAGCTTTCATTTTTCATTCCCTCGTGTTTTTTTTGCCCTCAGGTCCTATTCCAAACAAAATAGTGAGCTGGCTCAGAGACTGCAGGTAAGATGCTCCTAAACTTCTAACGCAAATGGTGTGAGATCTGAATGCACGCTGTGATGTGAATTGTTAAATAAACAAATTGCCCCGAGGCTTTTAAAGCATTCTGACAAACAAGCATCCTCTGTCCTCCGCTTCAGTGTCGGTGACAAGCATTACATTTGAGAGATGGTGTGAATAGGTTTCCAGAGTCAGAAAAGTCATTCGGTTGTGTTTCTGAAGTTTTGGAGAGCGTTTGGGTCAAGTGGGGACGATTGTTGCTGAAGGTTACCCCCGAGAATCTTTCGAGTCTGTGTTTTGTTAAGATATACAATTGTTTTGCTCTAAAGCGCAGGAGGAAAAGCTGTTGCCATTGATTTACTTTGTAGATGAACATCCCTCGTGACATACATAAACCTTCCGTGTGGAAAAAAAACACAGAGATTGCAAAATTGCTCATGCGTGTCCTGCTTTTCTATTTAACAATGTTGTCACTACCTAAAGGGAATCATTAGGTTTATTTGTTTGTTTGTTTAAGCAAGGAGTAGGTTATTTCAAAAAATGATAATTCTGTCAGCATTTAATCACTTGCATTTAAGTACATTGACATTTTTTCTAATACCTTTATTGTCATTTTTATAAAATAAATTGCACGACAGTAAATTAATTTAACAATCTTTTCTTCTTCTAAATGAACCATACATAGGTTTAGAAGCTGCTGTTCATTAAGATAAATTAGATAGATAAAAATCAAATATAAACAATAATATTTGATATATACAAAATATAAATGCATATAAATACAAAATATAATAGCATATCAATATATCTAGTTGATATAAATTTATTACAATTCAATGCATTTAGTGTATATACATAAATCAAGATAAATTGACAAGGAAGGTGACTTTCTTTGGCTTTAAACATGTATTTAAAACAGAAAAAAATCTGCAAAAAAAAATACCAACAAGATTAAAATTAACTGGATTTTTAAACATTCCACAAAATAACTTGGTTACTTTTCCTGACAAGCAAATATCCAGATTTATCTATATACATATTTTTTTTTAACCATAAAACAAGACAAAAATGCTTACAAAGAAATTCCATCTGCAATAGCAATACCATACTTTCTATAACAGTAATTTCACTTCAAACATGTAAAAGTGTGTGTGTGCAAATTTCTCCATTTGTGTTCCTCACAAAGCGAATAGCATTGATAACATTATAAGTGCAAATAATATTGACAGAATTTAGATATTTGACTTTTGCTTTATCGGACTCCCCGGTATATTCCCAGCAGAACTCGTGATGCGAGGCAGATGTAGTGTTTGAGTATCGCGCCACACGCTAGGTCAATAAAAATACCTCGTGCTCCAACTATCCTAATTCCAATTCCTGCTCATTATCATAAAACACACACACTGAATAGATATCCTCCTTCAGACTTGCAGGAAATGTAAGTGTCTCGCTGTTGAGTTTGTTGGATATCCGGAGGCGACAGACCTTGGTGTCGGTTCTGCTGGCGTTGTGTAATGCAGGCAAAGCGTGAGTTATTCTTAGCGGCCGTCGTTTCGCCATTTGTTTGTTTCTCACCGCATTCACGTTTCAAGGTGTCTAGATGAAGGTGGCAGGCCGGTTTGGAAACGATATTTTGTAAGTGTTGAGACCACAAAAGTGAGTTTAATTGTGTGCACGATGTGTTGATTTTACCAGGTTCACAGAACTAAGCGACATGGCAAGGTCATGTGTTTCTGTTTGTTTTAGCTTGAATTTCGAAAAAAAAGTAAGTGTAGGAAATTTTGTTTTTGTATGTTAACAGGACTCCACTTGGGTCATCTTTGGATGAACAGAGCAGCAGCCCGTCCAGAGGTGAGTTCAGACCTAAATTTGTTTCTATGCATGTCAAGAAGATCTATATAAATAGATTTGATAAAAGAGGTATAGTTTACTCGCCCTCATGTCATTTTAAATCCATATGTTGTTGTACGATACATTGACCAATGGAGAAAACAACATTGACATTCAATAAAGAAATTTACTTGGCTCCTTTCTTTGTTAAGAGAACAGAATGTTTTTTTACGTTCTTTCTTCCTAAGTTTAAATCTAGTTCACGTTGTCACATCTATCATTTTTATATGACATATTGCATTGGCTTGTACCATTTCGTCATGAATAATTTTAACATATGTTCCTGTCGCTTGGCTGGCATAAGGTTTACAATGCATGGGTTGTGGGTTTGATGCATGGGAAACATGAAAAAATCCTCTGTGACTTTGGTTAAAGCATGGGCCAATCAATCAAATTGTAAAAGATTTCAACTAACTTTTATGATGCATTGGGTTAACATATCGTCATCGAATGACTCACGCTTCTTAACTGTTCTCTAGAAATAAGAAATAACATACGGGTTCAGAACAGCATATGGTCGAGAAAATACTGAGAGGATTCGCATGTGAACTGTTCTTTTAACCGCACTGGTCGGGAGTAGTTTTACAGTAAATAGTTACTCAACTTCTGGATGATTCTTCTCTCCACCACTCCTTGTGAACTTTGGAGCAAGATCTCTCGTGCTGCATTGCACTACAGGACACATGTACATTCCCTCACACAGACAAACACACTCTCGGGGCAAATAACAGACCCCCACACACGCACACGGACAAAAACAAGCGACCGATTAGATCAACCCTTGATACCAAATAGGACCGAAGCCAAGAGCATGAGTTTGCGTTTAAGTTATGGCTTTAGGCAGACGAAACCGCATCAGCAGTCTTTGGAATAACTTCATAGGTTATTGCAGCAAAGTGTGTAAATATTTACCTTTAACCTCCGAGTTGCGTGCAAGCGAATGCCTTAGTCGGGCTCCGGAGGTCTGCTTGGATTGTTGCGTGTGTCTTGAAGTGACTTTATGGAGAAGAACATGGGAAATGGGCACCTGTTTATCACCATGGCTCAGTGCAAACTGCTGTCTGAAAGATTTTCTCTTGACTTTCCAGGATTGTTAAAGAATGGCTGCAGTTTTGAAGATGACCTCTCCCTGGGAGCCGAGGGTAAGTGCGCTTCCCTTCATCTTTCTATTAAACGTAATGACTCTCAAGTGTGCTGGCTTGTGACGCCCATGCCCAAGTATTCCAAGTAGCTTCTTTGAGGCTAATGAACTGTTAACTCATCGGTATTTACAAACAAGAATGACTGGCGACCGGCTTACGTAATTACGTCATTTGTTTATTTTGTTCTTGAAAGACTTAATAGTCTATTGTATTTGTGCATGGTTTATGTTCTCTTGAATTACGTGCTGTCTTGATCTCGCACACAAACGCAAAGCAGCACTGTACACAGACGCATGTGACACTCGGGTTAAAATATTTGTCTTGGCACATCAAAGTGCTTTTCATATGCATGGGGACTAAAATCTATTAAAGTTGTATAGAGAAGACTTAATGATTGAAACACCTACGTGAGGTCTTTTTGACACATGCATAACAGCTGTCAGATATTTGCTTAGTAGTATTTGTTCCCAAAATGTATGCCATGCTAAATAATCCTGAAATTGAGTAACCTTGACCTATTTGTTCTACTTATCCTTGAAAGAACATCAAGGATGAAGAAACGTTTTTAAAACACTTCAACAATGTTGCTTGTGTCTTCATCAATACTTTTTCATATAATGAAGCAGTTCATGTCGGTTCTGTTCGACCACACGAAGTTCAACTTCCTACACAAACACTTGTGTCAGTGTTGTCAGACAACTTTTTTCATTTCGTTTAAATGCATAGACGAGTCGAGACAAGTTCCTCTGAATGGATCAGCCCTTATCAACTGTTCCTGACTGCTTAACAGGAATCAGGCGACACCAGTTGTGGGAACTGTGGAAACTTGTGCTCAAATATTTTCACCTGAGGCTGAACATTTACATTTACATTTACATTTAGTCATTTAGCAGACGCTTTTATCCAAAGCGACATAGAGTAGTCGAGGAGACAATGAAGCGGTAAATAGCCAATACAACAATAGGTGAACAAGTGCTACAACAAGGATGAGTCCATCTCCCTCACCTGTTATCCCGGAGAGGACTTCAGGCTAGAAAAGCTCTGGTCAATGTCCTCCACCACTTCATGTCTTCTCTCTTATTCCACTTATCCTTGGTCAACTAAGATCCGGTGTCTAATGTGATTCATAACACAAATCGTCTGCGGGTTTGAATGTCGGTACTTTAATTCCGTCATTGTGTGCTTAGAGCTGAGAGGAAAACTTTCACAATTGGGATACGAGAGTGAATGATGTTCAGCGGAATTGCTTTCGGATATTAACATTGGCGTGACGTCAACTCCCAAAGCCTCTTTGGAAAAGAATTGTGAAAGATCTTTTCTTAAATCTGCGTTTTTTTTGTGCAAAGCTAGTAACACAAAATTAAATTTGTATCTTAAATTACTTGTGTACTCAAAAATAATTTCTTTATTCACCCTCTTGCCATTCCCAACGTATATTATTTTCTTTTTTCTATGGAAGATATTTTTAAGGATGTTGGTCACTTGCAATGGTTACAATAGAAGTGAATGGGTACCTCCATTGTTTGGTTAGCTACAATTTTCAAAATATCTTCTTCCGTGTTCTGCAGAATAAAGAATAACGGTATAAATTTGAAATTATAAAAGTGCGTTATAATTGACATCCTGTTTATTTTCGGGTGAACTGTCATTTAAAAAATTGGCATCTTGAAAGACGCACTTTTACATAGTGTGCAAATAACATTTGGTTTTATGATATTTATAACATTTATCCATAATTTCATTTCAAAAATAATTTAATAATGTATTTTAGCTACATTTTTCAGCAGTATATGTGTCTTGTGAATTGAACCTATAGCTTTTGAATCAGTAACAAAGTGCATCGCAGAGACAGAGAACAGTGAGAGTCTTAATGGTAAACCTTACTTAATTTGGTAAGTATTAAGTATTAAAGGGATAGTTCACTCAAAACCAAAAATTCTATTTAAATTTACTCACCTTTGGGTTGTTACAAACTGTATAAATGTTTTTTTTCTGATAAACACAGAGAAAATATTTGGAAGAATGCTTAAAACCATGCTTTTGTTTTGTTAAACACAAAATTAGATATTTTGAAGAAGGAGAGCAAAAACTTCTGCTTCACTTTTGACTACACTTATAATTTTTCCTACATTGGTAGTAAATGGGGTCCAAAAACGGTTTGGTTTCAACCCAATCCAATTTCTCTGTGTTTAACAACTAGAGAGTAGGTAGTTCATGACATACTTTTTATTTTTGGGTTAGCTATCTCTTTTATTTGCTCTTTCACGAAAAAAGAGAAGCTTTCGTTACTGGTGTTAGAAAATTTAAATAAATGTGATTTGGCATATCATGTGCATTATGTTTTAAGGATGTTTCAATATGTTTCCTCCGCATCAGAGCTTTGAGTAGCAAGGGCTTTTATTCTGTCACATGTGCTCAACTGGTGATTACTCCGAGTGGCTTCGGTGGAATCTGATGTCAAGTTGGAGAAGAATCCAGCACATCTAACTCTCTCTCTTTGTGTTTCTTTCTCCTCAGCTAATCACCTTCAGGACAGCAGCAAACAACCAGAGGCCAATGGGTATGTTGATGCTCCAATATATTCCCGAATGTTCTGTTTCGGTCTGTCCACAGGTGAATCACTGTCTTTTATCCTCAGCTATGAACTGCCAGCCAAGGCCAGAAGGAGCCAGTTTAAACAGAAGGGCCGAAGCATGAACTCCACGGGCTCAGCAAAAAGCAGCACAACGGTGTCCAGGTACTTTACATCTCTCATGAAGTCATCAGCACATGCAAAATCTAAACACATGTGTGAAGCAGCTCAACAGATGAGGAGGTTGTTGGCCGTTTAGGTTTCTTGAAGGGTTTTATTAGCGCCAAGTTCATGTGTAAACAGTGTTTGGGGTTCAGAGTGCTTATTTACAAGTTACATCATTCAGAGTAGGAGCTTTCCAGGAGCATCTTATTGGCCAAAATTATACCTCATGTCTGAATCATCCATGAGTGAATTCAGCATTAGGGAGAAATTGACAGGCTGGCTTTTGATACTATTTTTATGTACCGAACACATTTTTTGTAAACTGGTCATGCAGGTTTGGCTTGTTTCAATATCCATCTTGCATCATTTTAATTTGTAATAAGAATAAAGACTAAATGTTTATTACAGAAATCTGATTTATGCTTCCAAAAAATCATCTTAAAACCCTAAGCCTTTTGTCACTGGTGCTGAAGTGTCAAGTTTAAACATTGGAAACTTTTAAACATTGGAAACTTTTGTGAACATGGCAATCCAAGAAGCTATATGACTGACAGGTAGCACAACCAATCCCATTTCGTTTTGTGCCACGTCATGTTTACAGGTGCAGAAATCTTTCAACAGTAACACTTTTCTTTCACAAATGTATCAAGTGACAAGGAACAACAGTTTTTGCCCGGGTACCTTGCATACTTTTAAAAATTCACCGTTTACATAATAGCGACAAATTCGTCATGCAGCTGATGTAAACCCAACAGCTGAATATTGATGCCAGATGGAATTTGTCGTTTCTGGGGCAACATTAAAGATTTCGACGTGCACGTTTCATGGAAATCCTGTAGAATCTGGTGATGACTTCCAACTCGCTTAAACGTAAAAAAAGGATTGTACAAATTCATAAGTATTAGCACACTAAAATAGAAAAATAGTTACAAATTCATGTAAGACTGCGAGAATTATAAATGGAAAATACCCTTTTACTCTTTTATTTTTAAAATATTTTACCCGCCAACCAATTTTTGATTTTACAAGTTTGAATTGTACAATGAAGAGTGAAGTAGTAGAAAAATGAAGGCGGTGTTTGAAGGTATCTGTTTGCCGTGACTATAGCGCAACGCTTAGGCAAACATTTTGTGGCCGTTAGTAGTCGATGCAGACATGTGTTTTTCACAAACGTTTGTTCTCCTGCAGTGTTTCGGAATTGCTTGACCTGTACGAGGAGGATCCAGAAGAAATTCTCTACAATCTCGGTTTTGGCCGGGAGGAGCCAGACATCGCCTCAAAAATCCCTTCCCGTTTCTTCAATACCTCATCTGGAGCCAAGGGGATCGACATCAAAGTTTACCTGGGAGCCCAGATCCAACGCATGGAGCTGGAGAACCCGAACTACGCCCTGACAAGTATGTCAACCGCTCTGTCAACACCATCCCTGACATGTGATCGTATTGCCCGCTGGCTCATCCTTCAGTGTCTGTACATGTTCATAAAGTGAACAAAGCAATAAGAAATAAATGGAGAGAGTAATTGATAGAGGCAGTTGTGCAAACCATCTGAATACCATTTAGAGGTTGCAGGGTCCTAAACATGAAGTTCAGTCCAAACACCCTCAAACTCAAAAACCTTTTCAACATTGTAAAGGAGGTTGGCATTGGGGCACAATGTGACCATTGTCCGCTGCAGGCACAGAAATGAGACTGAAGGCGAGAGAAGCTGACAAGCAGGCCGTGTCTCAGAAGAGCTGATTCAGCTATCCGCTCGCATCGGGGTTTGTCCTGTGTGTCAGTTTCTGTGCCAACTTGTGTGTTGGACTACATTTGCATGATTCTCAAAGAACCAAAGACAAAGCAGCTGTACAGGAAGAGCCCAGACGTGTGAGGTCTGTTATAAGGCCTGTTTTTGTTGACCGTAAATTACTCCGCGATGGTTTCAGCCTTTCGTTTTTGTTGCTTGGTTTTTAGTATGCGGCTGTGGGTCTTCTGTTGGCTTGTTTAACAATGAATCTTTGAGGATGTTCTGTTCCTTAGCTTAGAGAAGTTCAGAAAGACTTAGCTTGTAAATTTGGCTATTGGGAAACATGATGACAGTTTTCTTTCTCTGTGTTTTTAGTTTCACAAATATTTCACAGTTCACTTTTAAAGCTGAAATCTGTAAATAGACAGCTCACAAAAATTAAATGTCACAATGTAGTTTCCCTTACATATTTTTGATCTTTGAAATCTGATATGTGATTCACAAGTACGTTAAATTGTTTGAGCTGTGTATTTTTTATTTAAATCAAGCATTCAAAACTCCTTAGAAAATGTTTGTATGTTAAGTAATGGAATTTTATGTTTTAAACGGAGATACCAATACAGAGGCAAACAAGATAAATTTCAACATAAATAAAACTTAAACAAGTAATATTTCTTTCAGAGTACCAACGTTTGTCATACAGTCATTTAACTGTATGTAAATAAAGGTGCACTGTATGACAGTTTCGAGGATAAGCAAAACTACTTTTCGAATACGTATAAAGTCATTAAACATAATAAACCTTTTGATTTGAATTACCCCAGAAGGATTTATTTCTTTCTACATACAGCACAGGTCTTCTTACATTGAATTCACTGCCATGTTTCTACAATATCCCTAAAGAGATAAACGACTTTACAGAGTGCATATTGTAAATGTAATCCTTCTGCAAACTTTCGAAAACCTGACGTTTTTGTCCTGCGTCAGCCAACATAATGTTCGGAAGGGGAGGGGTGAGCGGTGGACTGAGCTAGATGTCACAAGCGAACTTTAAAAAAATGTCAATGGCATTCAGTAAAGTAAACAGTTTAATGACGCCCCCTATATAATGTACACTGCAATTCATTGCTTTGATATTTTCACACACATTCCATGTTTACATTTACAGTAGAACAAACCAATAGTTTACATTAATATATAGAAAAACAGCCATGTTGACCAAGAGTTGTATTTAACTATTTAACAGTGTATACATTGCTGCGAGGCACTCCGGAGACTTTTCCATATCTTGTTGACTTTTGTTACACAACGTGTGTCTCTTCCTCCCCCATGCTTCTCTGTGAGGGCTATGATGTCCCTCTCTCGCAGAAAAGCATGCTCTCTGTTCCTCTTTCTGTTTCTGGCGCATATCCTGCGAGGCGTTCTTGTGCGCTGACTCAGACTGCTGTCTGCAATGCAAGAGATAAATGAGAACTATTGATTTCAGAGCAACATGCATCACTTGCTTGTTATCACTTGTTATCATTCCTTTACATGCATGGAGAGTTGTCAAATCTTTCGTCCTCTTTGTCAGTCATAACAAAGACGTATTTAACGCTGGTATGATCTTTCCAGTCGCATAAAAGTTAAGACACTTTTAAGTGCTTTTCGCAGGAATATGCATTACTTTTTTATTAAAAACACTAAAAACATTGCATGCCATATTTTGAGCTGGATTTGATAACCCGCTGTTTGAGTGAGTTGATTGTTTTATTTGAATATGTGTTTATTATTTGAAGCCATGGTACTTTTTAATTTTATTTCTAAGTGCCCTAATTCTCTTAAGTAATTTGTTTGCTTCTTACTAGTAAAAGAGATACAATTAAAGGGATGAATCAAAATCATTTTTCATTCATTTTCATAATTTACTTTATTGACTTTCTTTGTTTTATATAAGAAGATATTTTGAATAATATTGATAACCAAAAATATTGGACTACCATTGATTTCCACTGTATAAACAAGACCATTGAGACATTTCTCCAAATACTTTCTTTTGTTTTTAACAGACAAGGGATATTTTGGTAAATAGAAAATGTTGATAATCTTTATTTTATTCTATAACAGATAAGTAAAACGATTGTTTGAGATTTTCTTTTAAAACAAGAATCGTCAGGTTTGGCTTATTTGACAAAAGTGTTTAAACAAGCTTGTATTGAGCTGTTTGTTGGGAGAACTGTTGTTTGTTGTAACTTATTTGACTAAAGTTTTACTCGTGCTTCAGGTCGTTTCCGCCAGACAGAAGTCTTGGCCACCGTGGCGAACGTCTTCTCCGAGATCTACTCCCAGGTGTCCGGAAGACCCACAGAAAAAATCGGCAACTGTGACGCAGAGACAAAAACACCCTCTTCGCTTAAAAGAAACAACTCGGCTCTAAACGCAGTCAAGATCCTGAAGAGGAACATTACGAAACACAACTTGTTGGCTCCTTCTGCCGATGCTGATGCCAAACTGCTTTCGGAGTCTGACGTAGAGGAGGTTGCGAACACCGGTGGACGAGACAAGCTGATGGACGCTCAGCAGAAAACCTTTAGGAGGAAAGATTCCTCTCTGGCCACTGTGACCGAGGAGGCCCAGCAAGGTATCACAGAAACTTCCTTTAATGGAAACGTCAGTGAGCCTTTAATAAACGGTGACCACTCGCACTCCACTGACAATTCAGTTCCGGATAAAGATATGCCCGATTCTCCGGTCCTAGTGAGCATCAGTCGTGCAAATAATGGTAGTGACCTCTCGAGAGAGACGGAACTTGAAGAACAAGGACACAAGGAAACCATCACCTCAACCCCAGACAAAGATCCACCCAACCTGCTAACCAACCCGCACATGGCCCACCTGCTCAGCCAGCCCAGAGACTCTTTTGAAATGGAGGAGGTAGGATCATTCTGCATCAGATTTAAACAAACTTACCATAACAATCCTCCCGAGCTTTCCCTCATCCGGTTCTCACGCTGACAATCATCTCCAAGCCTGTCGCAAAGATTTTCTCTCAAAAGTGGTTTTTTTGGGCTTTGTTGTGAAAACAGCGAAGGGTCGTGACATAGGAAGCTAAAAATAATTGAATGCTGGAACATTGAGGGCCTAGAGGATGGACAGGGATTATGTTTTTTTGGATTCTGATGTTAGATAGCGTATATTGTTCTCTCATTCCTTATACAACATTTATTTTTCTTTAGTAAACACTCAAATTAAATTATACAATAGAAAATAGACTATTAATACATTGTTAGAACATCAAAGATGTTATTTTGAAGAATGTTTATAACCAAACAGCTGTGACAACCATTTACTTCTGTGTCCATAAAAAAAGTGAATGAGTTCCAGGTAACAACCTTCTTCAAAGTATATTCGTTAACATTTGAAATGTAAAGAATGTTTGAAAAGAATGACAGAATTTACTCTTTAAGTGTAATTAGGATCTTAAATAGTAGCAATTCTCCAAGCCCAAGGTGTTTAAAAATAACTAAATATTTTCAGAAGTTAATTCAGGTCAGCAATATATGCTCAAGTACTCTTTTTTTATCTTTGTGTGCAGAATTTTCTTTTTTGTAGTTTGTATTCATTACTTCCTTCTCTGCAGTTACAAAGTAATGAGGATGAAGGTCTTTCAGTACCTGGAGGAATGTCCAGACCCGGAAGTGGTGAGTAGACCTGTCAAAAATCAAATTTTTATCTGTGAAACTCATCGCTTCAAACAACTTTTCTTATTCATTCATTTATTTGTATTGTTTATGTTTTTTAAATATGTTTTGCCAGCATGCTGTAGCAAGGGACCTTATAGCACCGTAGCTTATTAATGGAATTAAAAAAAAGTCTCATGAATTACTAACTCTTAAGTTGTTCTCTATAAACTTCTTTGTTTGGTTGAACCCAGAGAAATATATTTGGACTAATGTTTGTCCCCAAACAGTTCTTGAATCACATTGACTACCATAGTAGGAAAGTATCCAATAGCACAAAAGTACCTCCGAACTGTGTCCTACATTCTACAAAATATCTCTTTTTATGTTCAACAGAACAAAAGAAAGTTCTTATGTACTTTTTTCTGCTATGCTGATCAAGTGGGGTTCAGCAAGTGATTGGTTATGAGCATTCTTCCAAATATCTTTTTCTGTGTTTATCAGAACAAAGAAATGTATACAGATTTGAAACAACTGGCAGCCAAGTAAATGATTGCAGAATTTTTACTATGGGCTAACCATATTTTTAAAGTTAAAGACTTGAGCTAAAAACATGTTATATAGTGATTACAAAATGCCAGTCCATCTGTGCAAGTACTGGCGTTCAAAGTGTTTGAAAAACAAAAGCATGATCAAATAAGGACAACCTTCCCTAAAACAAAACAGAAACTTTATCCAGGAACACAGAATAAATTTTTTTTTCTTAAAACACTCACATAGCTCTGATGTTTTATCATGCTGGTCTTAAAGCCCTGCCCCAGTGAGCTCCATAGGACACAAGTGTTGTTATGTGTTACGTCTGCCCTCTTGTGGTTCTATATTCTAAACATTCACCATTCATTTTGTTTAGATAGTTAAACATTCAGTGTGTCAACAACATTTGTAGTGAGGCTGTAACAGTGGAAACACACACACACACACACACACACACACACACACACCAGACATTCCAATTCATATCGTTTATTAAACAAAGACTTCTGTTGACGTACCGTTTTTCCACTTATCTGTCATGACCTGCACACAGCAACCAGAAATGTTTTTACACGGAGCAAACTCTATACACACATTTCACCTCAGTAGCCAGAACATCTTGAAAGTTAATGAAAAATTTAAATAAATAAAAAACTACTTTTACTGCCATACAGTCTAGTGTCTATGTATTTATGTTGTAAACGGTTCATTATTGGGGTTATAACATTTTGTTATAAAGTTGCATGTCTTTTACCAATATCAAACCCAAAACTTTTCTTTTTAAGATATGTTGCAAGACTATGTTGAACAAAAAGTTTGTAATCCACTTTGAATTCAAATTGAAGATTTCAATTTGAATTGAATTGTCAACAACTGTACATTTGATTAGTAAGTTGAATTTCAATTCAATATTAAAAAAAGAGGTTTATTTTTGTTAAATTAAAAAATTTTCCAATGGAAAAACATGGAAACTGTTTGGTTTACTCTACAGAACGTTTTTTGAGGACTACAAGCCAGCAGTCTGATAGCAGCGGGTTTGCAGAGGACCCGTCCACAGATGGTTCGGGGACTCATCTGAAGGTGTGTCTGTATGCGTGTGTGTACATTTCTCTAAACTTTGTGACAAACATGACTAAACATAATAATTTGGCCCCAAATTTTAATTCTTAGAACAGTCATTTTGAATGGACAGCAGCGTTGTCATTAACATCAGTAAATTCATATAAAATGAGTTTCTTTTAGGATATGTAAATCTTTTACGTTAATTTTACACACATGCATCTTATCTCTGAATTGCTGTAAAAAGCAACCAAAATAACATTCTGAACCAATAGACCTGGAACATTGTCTGTGTTATCAAATAAAGATGATCAAATACCGATGATCTTCTTCTTACAATGACAAAATTTAAATTTAAATTTTCTAAGATTCATTTTAAAGTTTATAAAGTGAAATGTTTCTATTGTTCTGTCATCAGGTGCAGGAAAGTTCTGACAGCTGTGACAGTGAAACTACAGTCACATCACATGTTGGAGATGCCACCACACCGATCGCTTTGGAATATCCTAATTTTAATCCCAGCAGAGGCAGTTCATGCCTGAATGAAGAGAACCAGGAAATTCCTGCATTCACCAGCTTAGAAATTCCCAGTCCTAACAGTACCAACGGACCTCTCCTTTCTCTCGAGCCAAGTTCTGAAAGGCAATGCCCAGCACAGGAAGACTCTCCCGATGTTATATCTGATACGGCTGTAACACCCACAACAGATTCTGTCTCGGATGTAGTGTGTAATTCAGAAGATGTGCAAGGAAATACATCCCGGTCTGACAAAGACGTTGATTCAAAAACGCCTGAGTGTTCTGAAAACCTTTCTTCCAAATCTTCAGAATCATCCACCACTACAACTGTGGATCATGAATCATTATCTGGCAACACTCAACGGAGACTAAGTGCCCTCCACTTGACCCAACAGAGGTCGTCTTCTGTGGGTGAAGAGCGTCCCGGTCGAGTGTGGGTGAGGGATAGGAACTTGCTGAAAGCGACTGATAATCTTGACAGAAATCCTCTAAAGCGCTCCAGCTCTCTCCCCACCTCCCCGCAAAGCCCGTCCCGTGTGGTCACCTCTTTGCGCATTCAACTGGGAAGAGGTTCGGTCAAACACTGTACGCCACCCTCATACACCTATCACTACGAGGAGGGGATGCACGGAGACCGGGAAGAGGTGGATTCCATCATTGAAGAAGACGAAGACGTAGATCGTGTCGACTGTCAATCCGGCCCGTTTCGCACGGGTCCGGTGGCTGGGGACATGTCAGGGTTCGGCTATGGGATGTCACCACATCCTCTCAGCCTACCCCAACATCTGACTCGCTCGTCTAGTTCCCTTTATAGCGTACCGGCAGACTGGCCCCCGAGACCCCTAGGGGAGGGCCCGTCCTGGAGCACGTGCAGTGTACCCAATCTCCCACATTTCGCAAACCCCGCACATCCCCCTCCTCCTCCTCCTCATGGGTCCGTCTACTCGCCACAACTCAGAATGTCCCACAACTCCTCTTACCCCACTAGCCTGGCACATATTCCCCATCACAATGCTCATCCTCATGGCCCTCAATCCCTTCAGAGCAATGTCTTTACACCTCAACGCAATATGCATTTCACTCATCCTTACTACAATTCGTCAGCTTCTTTCCATTCACCCCATAACTATCCTCAGAGCGCTCCAACATTCGACCCATATCAACCTCACATCCCACACTACTACAACAATTCTTCTCATGCCCCTCCCATGCACCCATATTACCCCTCTCCATCATACCCTCTCTCTTATCAATCCCCACCTGCCCCTGCGATGGGCAGCACAGAGATGCAGCTCAGGAGAGTCCTGCATGATATCCGTGGCACGATGCAGAACCTCAACCAGGTGAGAGGCACTGCCAATGCCATGACGTGCCAGATTCTCATTATTCTTCTGTGTTGCATGACTTAATGTGATTATAATCTCATTTTTTGGTTGAGGTGAAATGACTGTTTAAACAAACGTAATCTTTGGGATTAACTCGGTCTAACGTGCACTGATTATTAAGGGCTAGACGGTGTGATAGTGTTTGCCATGTGATTGTGGAAATGTGTCAGCGGGTGGGGATTTCGCTTTTTATTTGTACTGCTGTGGATATGTTCGCATGGATATCAGCATACAAAACTAAACTGTTTTAGAACATTCGTCTTTTTGAAGTGTAGTGTGTTCAAGGTGTTTCATGCGTTTCAGCAATTAATGTTCGACTTATCTATCAGATATACAACCAAAGAAAATATTAAGAGGTCATTCTAAATTTTACTGTGGTCATTCTAGTCTAGTGTCCGTTAAATTTCAATTAAATGAAACACTAGATTGACACAAAGTCATCTGACAGCAATGTGAAAGGCACAAGAAAACTGTGATAACTTGAGGTTATTAAGTAAAAATATAACTTTGTAACTTATCTTAAATATATGTAGGTTGTACTTAATTTATAAACGTACAAATAAACCTGTTTTCTTTGCAGTTTTTGTGATCTGAAAAAAAGTATCTTTTCTGTTGTTATTTTATTTCTGCAATTAAATGAAAATAGGCAACATATTTTTGTTTGGAAATTGGAAGAAGGTTTGTAAGTAGTAGGTTATTGTACAGAACTTATAGATTGAAAATTCGGATGCTCTCTTACATTTTCTGTGGCTGTATATACGTATATTAGCATTTGTTTTACCAGGATTTTGGTTTCCATGGTAAGTTAAAACATGTTGATTTATATAAGAGACTCTAAATACATTTTATTAGATTACTCACACCATGATTTACGGTTTTGGTTAGGACACCCAGCCCTATAAGTGATAAAGTGTTTGTCAATGGCTTACATTGCATAGCTTACTAGCTTTGGTTTAAAGGCATGGTTCACCCAAAAATGCTAAATCTTTCATTATATACCCATGCTCTTAAAATCTTGTATGACTCTTTTAAGCAAACTCCAATAAGTTATTTTGTAGAATGTTGGTACAACACTGAATTCTAGTATCTCACTGAGGCCTGTCATGAAAGTCCCTTGTGTTGTTTCACAGAAAAAGTCGAACACAAGTTTAAAACCACATAAGGTTGAATAATAGATGATATCTTTTTTGATTCCGGGGGAACTCTTCCTTTAACTGACCTGTGATAACTCTTCTGCTCTTTCGTCCAGAGTCATTTCTATCTGTGTAAAGTTGAACAAGGAAGCGTGTTCCGGGTTCTCCCTCCCTCAATGCAAATATTTAGCTGAATCAGCATGCGGTTGTATCCAGAGCTCTGTTTAGACATGCTTTTCCTGTATGACTCATACTGTAAGTCATAACCGATCTGTGGTTTTGTTGGCAGGGCTCATCAGTGCACGGAGGGGACACACCCCTAGGCCAGATCAGTACGCAGCGCACCGGCCAGCCTCTTTATGAGGTACAGCTTTCCCAAAGGAAAACATGCTAGGTTATAAAAATGATAAAAATCAGTGTTATAAATTATATCATGACCCTGTCCACTTTACGCCCGTTGCAGGAGCTCCAGATGCGTCGCAGGAGTCTGAACGTGTTCCGGACTCAGATGATGGATCTGGAGTTGGCTCTCATGAGACAACAATCTATGGTCTACCATCATCTCAGTCCAGATGAGAGGTGAAGAACTGAGATGTTTTATTAAAAAGATGCTCTGTCAAATGCATAAATGTGTGCGTTTTGACATAAGCTTGAATGTATACACTGGTGGCAAAATATCAAGAACACATTTACTAAAAGTTTGAAAATGAACACAAATTTTATTTGGTTGAAGAGCCCTATTTGTGGAATCCACAAGTTAAAATTAGATTCAAAAACACCATAAACATTATCCACAATAATTGTTATATGCGTATTAGAAAAACATAAACTTTTTATTCCCTCGAAGTTTATTCAGAAACTGTGGTTACTTTAGCCTTTAGTTTGATCAGAGACACTATTCTTTTGAAGCATATTAAAATTCTTATGAAAATGAAGTGTGTTTGTTTTTAAAAACATTGTTTTTAATGATCACCCCCCCCTCTTATGTCATGTCCTTTGCATGGAATACATCAATGCATCAAAGATGTCAATAGTATTCGACTTATTGAACATCTTTGAAAATAATCGTCACTGATGTGTGGTTTTGTGATGTCTCAGACGGGAGGCCGATCAGCTGCAGACGCTGCGTACTGCAGTCAGGCAGGAGCTGCAGGAGTTGGAGCTGCAGCTGGAAGATCGACTGCTCAATCTAAATGAACAGACGCGCAGCAGCTCTCAGAGCAGCGGACTCTACCGCCAGCACATGGTTAGTGAATGCAACTGCATCTAACTTGAGTTTATTTAGTTATTTTTACAAACTGACACTTAACTGTACTTCGTTTAATGATGTGTAAACTTATTCTTTAATTTTTTCCAGTATAAAGTATATTTTTTACAATCAATAAATGTATTATTCAATCTGGCAAATTATACATGCCTTGACAATGCATGATTGTATTTAGATTTAGATTTAGATTAAGATTCAACTTTATTGTCATTGCACATGAGGGGTACAAGGCAAGAAAAGGCAGTTTGCAATTAACCAGAGGTGCAATAAGCAGAAAGTACAGAACATATGTACAATAATTATACAGAATAGATGGGTATTATGGACATAATTTACAGGTAGGTGATATGCAGATAGGTGTACAATGAACATACTATACAGATTAAACATTTTATCCAACATAAAACAAATATATATATATTTGGCACTTGGGACGCATATTGTGTTTTTCTTATTAAGGCTGGCATTACTTCACATACGATTGCTTTGTTACTTCTTGTTCTCAATGCTCCTTTTGTAAATTCATTTGTAAGTGTCTTTGGATAGGTCAAATTATTAAATGTAAATGTAAGGACATGTGATGTATGACTACATTTACATTTATCCAAAACAACTTTCAAAGAATGAAGGAAACAGTAAAGCGGTAAATAACACGGATAACAAAAGGTGAAAAGGTGCTACAACCAGTTACCAACTTAAACAAGACAAGACAAAACCTGTTAGTAGAGAAAAGGGTCATTAAACAAGTTTTTTTTTTTATTTTGAAGAGCAGAAAGAATGAAGGGGTAAGAAGAGAGCTATCACGCCGGTTTGGGTAGTTTATTATGTTTTGAAACAGAGACTTTATTTCTGTCAGCAGCTAATATATTAAATTTAACAATTAGTTCTCATGTCATTCTAAGATCTGACATCTGGAAAAGTGGAAAGAAATTTCGAAACTTGTTACTGTCACGTTTAATGGGTTGCAGAAGTGAATATTGACTTCATTATGAAAATAATGACAGTATTCACAAACTGTCATTGAAAAGTTAAAAACCTGATGACAAGAGAATGTTCAGCAAATGAATCTTGTGTAGTTTTAAATTAAGTGATAATTCATCCCAGAACGAAAGTTCTGTCATCATTTACTCAATCATGTCATTTCAACCCTTTATAACTTTCTTCCTTCTGCAAATCGTTTTGAAGATTGTGGATAAAGTGTTGTATGGACACAAATCCATGATGACCAGCAATTTAACATTTTTCAAAATATCTTCTTTTATGAAAGAAAGTCAAACTGTTTTACAGTGTCAACTTTTAGGCTTTTAATAAACCCTAATAGGTGTTATACTCCACCTATGGAAATGTTTTTTATGCTATTAACACTTCTGTTTTCCACAGGACATGCACAGAGGTCATAGCGTTGACAGCCTGTCCAATTCTTCAGCCCTGCGAGCAATGGAGCCTGTAAGTGTATCATCATCCCCTTCTTTTGAATTACAATCACAGCTATTCATAAATCAACTGCTGTTTCTGATTTATTTTTATGTGTGGCTGTGTACAGATGACAGACTTGTTGAGAGAGCAGCTGTACCTTCAGTCTGAGTTGGGATATGATGCTGCAACACCCATCTCTGGACGCTCATCGAGGGCGTCCAGCCCGGGAAGATTCAGCCGAACGCTCGAGTCCTGCTCTCCTTCTCAAAAGCAAGCTGGAGTGTACCGGGCCACCCTCAGTCTCACGCCTTCTGTTCCTCCACGGCCCGGAGTGGAGGCTCCTCGGCCTGCATCTCCAGAGCAAAGCATCTCACCTACTTCTGTGGAGTTAAATAGAGATGATGATGATGATGATGACCGAAGCATGACAGATGACCACAGTCCTGCAGAGTGGAGAAGTAGAAGTGGAGGCCACGGTGACCTGAAGCATCTTATCCAGGAGGTGAGACACGATCCTGACCAAATAATCAACAAAGATATAAATGCCAGGCAATATGAGAATTTTAATCGTTTGAATTGTATGGTTATAAATCAAATATAAAATAATGAATTAAAATATAAATCATAAATAATTATTTAAAATAAAACCATATAAATATAATAATATAGAATTAATACAATACATTTATATTAATGTTTATGTTTTTATATTTGTAAAATAAAATGTATTTATAGTATTTATATTTTTTACTGTTAATTTATCCACATTAATGTTTTTTAGATGACAGAGATTAAACAGAATCTAAAATAAATAGTTTTAAACTGTAAGATAAACATAACAGTTTAAGAATATTATATATATAGTGTGTATATAACGTGATCTAAAATAAAAAAATATATAAATAAGATGATATAAATAAGAATACAATGCAGATTTATAGAATACAATGCATTTTGTATATAGTTTTTACTTTTTATTTGGCGTAATTCATTTTTATTTATAGTATTTATGTTTTTACTGTTTATTTATTTACCTACATGTTTTTATTACAAAGATTAATCCTAAACTAAAAGAAACTGTGTAAAATAATATATAAATATTATATATAAAGAAGATTATTATTATATTAAAGTAAGGATTTTTTTCCATATATCATATATGATATATAAGCATAGAAGATTTTGGTCCTACTTCTTATACTCACTGAAGCAGTGAAAGGATGTTTCTTGTATTTGAAAGATAATGGTTTGTTCTTTATGCTCTTAAAGACAAACATTTAGTGTTTTCATGAAAGTGGAAAACTCACTTGAGTTGCACGAAGCTTTAATGGTTTTGTTGGTGTATAAGAAATGACAGATTGACTTATAAAACTTGCCTCAGATTAATCTGATTTACAAGTCTGTTGTCAGGATCAGAATTGGGTTTTTGTAGTCGCTGGATAAGTGATGTAACTGCCTGGCAAGACCTGATGTTCCTCTTCAGCGTGTCACTGTGTTTGACACTTTACACACAGTACAGCCAGTTCTTCAGCTTTTCATTTATGAAAAACACTTTTATTTTCACTCCTGTGTCGCTTTTATATTCTAGTATTGAAGCACTATAATATGATGGTAATACATCTTTTAATAGTCTTTCCAGCCTTTAACAGTTGTTTTATTTGTTCTCTCACAGATTAAAGAGAGCATTGCTTATGAAATCCGACAGGAGATTGTAAATGAGCTTTTGGCTGCTGTGTCCCCTCGGAGATCTCCGCTCCCTGCCAGAAATACCCCCATGTAAGAAGAGGCTTCAGGTTTGTTTTCACTACTGTATTATACTTAAGACACATGTGCAAATATTTTTCTGCTATGAAGTGTAAAAGTGTTAATAAGAGGGTCGTTCACTTTATAAATAATATTATCAACATCTTTAACCCATATATATATATATATATATATATATATATATATATATTTATTTTATTAAGAGTGCTGTCAATCCAATAACCGTGATTAATCACTTCCACAAAAAATGTTTACATAGTAAATATATTTGTACTGTGCATATTAATTTTGCATTCATAAAGACATATTCATATAGTATAAATGCAATATGGCTCGAGTAGGAGTGTGATGGTGCTCTATATCAGCAAGGCTGTGATTATGTCACAGGCCGATATTCGATGCAATATTTCTTTCCATTGAAAATCTTATTTTACACATCTCTGCATTCGTTCGAAAATTGTCACAGATTGCTGAACCATTGGTCCGTCATACACAAAAAATATTTGACATGTATAGACTTCATAATAATGGGTTATGGCTTGAATGCCGTATTGCGTTTATACAACAGTTCAATAGCACAAGTGTGTAGATAAATACCAAACAACATCGGAGTGTCTCTAAAACCCTAGTGGGTCTACTTTGTTCTGCGCTAAATTCCAGCACAGCTAAACCGTTAAACAAGCCTCAGATACTAATTCTACTCTGCCACTTTGTTGAAATAAATAAAGTGAAGTTAAAGAGGTAGTGTGAATGTGTGCATGAATGACTATGTGCGTAATTTGCGTGTAAATGTGTGCTTGATATACATGCAAATTAAAGACAGAGTAAAAACAACTCGCATAGAATGGATTTCCTCCTTTCATTGTTTTAATGTCATTGTCCATGCTTACAGAAAATATTATATAAATATAACATGGCGAATTCCAACCAACGGGTTCAGGTGTATACTACCATCTTGTGTAATAATCAAATTGACGCCAGCACGTCTGGAGCTTCATTCCCTGCATTTGTGTATTTGTGTTTAAGTGCTGATTTGCGGAGTAATACCAACAGTGCAACCGTTCCCATGATGACTCTGGTCTAATATCACATGGTTCTCAGCCAATCAGATTCAAGAACAAGAAGGAACTGTTGTATAATAGTATATATAAAACACTTATATATAAAAATTGTAAATCTAATAATTTATTAATGTGTTAAAATTTTATATAAATTAGAAATATACTAAATGTTGTAAATGTCAATAAATGTTTTCTTATTTCACATTTGTGAATGTGTATGTCTTTGTGTTGATTAATGCACAGCACACAGACATATATGATAAAAACACAAACTTTTATTCTGGATTTGATTAATCACGGTTAATCAACCCTAATAAGTTACCATTTATTTATTTGCCTAAACGGTTTTTTTAAATATCATAAATCTAAATAATGATATAAAATAATACGTGTATAATAATTTTAATTAAAAGGACACATTTTTATTCATATTTATTTATGTTGATATTTAAAAGGTATTAAATATAAATCATTTTAAACAATAAATAAATACTACAATACAAAAGAAATAAAACACATTTTCTCTTATAGCAGTATGTTTAGTTTTTGTTTAATTTTGAAATTGTGATTTTTTTAATGCTGTGACATTTCTCCAATTTTGAAGCTATCTAATAATAAGTCTGTAGTTCTAAAATTCAGTTCCTTTCCTGAAATCTTTTGAAGCTATACTGGCAGCGTCTTAAGCTATCATAAGTAAACTCCCGAGATGAAGGCCGTTTCATAAGTAGGCTTATTTGGCCAACATCATATGTATTCTAAAGTTAAACTTCATAATACATTTTGTCAAGCTCTGTAAAAGTAATGCACATAGTACACTTAACCGTGTCAAATCTAGTAACATTAACTAGGGCAAATATAGAGCATTCCAAATGCTTTTTATTTTCACATTTTGGGATGCTGTAGCAACAAAGGCCTTGACATGATTATCGAGCACTATCTCAAAAAGTAACATTGTTTTATTTGCTTCAACAGGTGTGAAGAAGTGAATCCTGTGAAATAGTCACATTGAACACTGGTTTAAGCCTTGCACTGAGAACGGCTCCGCGTTGAGACTCCACCGCTCCAGTCTTATGCATCAGGGTCCGGTTTCCATTCAAATGTCTGAACCTGCGGAGGGGACGTGGCTTACTGTGGTCTGGTACATATCACAGCAATGTTATGAATATCTTGGGATGTATTTAAGTATGTGATGCTGGTCTTGTTGAATGTTTGCATTGGGTGAAAAACAAGGGTGGAAAGTTGTGTGTGTTTGTTTTTGTCTGTCTAGGACAGAAATGTCTACTGTACTCTTACTGTATTCTGTTTTTCTAATGCAGCCTCTGTGAGGAACTAACTGTGCAATACATTTCATATTTTCACCCAAACTTGAACTGACCAATCACAACTACTGTTCTATAATGCACACGGCTGTCTTCATTGCCTGATCATGTCTATCACACACTGTTTGTATAGATGAGACACTTAAGCACGTTCATAGACATATGTGAGACAAAAAGCACTAAAATCTCTTTTATATGTTAGAACGCTCTCAAAATATATTTTTTACTCCTGTAGGCAGCAGCTGATAGTCTGATAAAAATCTGATTTAAAAAGCATGAAATTAAGTATTTGTTTTGCTTTTGTTTTGTGAATAAGACAGAACAGAGGGATTGTTTTACTGATGTTCGTTGTCATCTTTGTCTAAGCTGTAATGAATTCTAGTATTTGATTTATGAACATGTTCTCTTTTCACCTGGGATGCATGAGGGATAATCTTTAAAACAAATCATTAATAAAGATTTATTTATTTTGTAAGTACACTTGCCAGTTGGATTTATTTGGGTTGCTAAAAATGATGCAATGCTTTTTTAAATTGTACAAATTGCTCAATCTACAAGAATTTCAGATAGCAGTTAGACCAGGTATTTAAATAAATCACTAATTCATACTTCCAAAACCTGCAGAACACAAAAGAAGGTATTTTGAAGAATGTCGGATACCCTTTAAACAGATGTAAAACATCCAAGACATTTCTCAAAATATATTCTCTGGTGTTTCACAGAACATAGTCACAGGCCGAATAAATGATGTCAGAACTCTAAGATTATCTTGGTGACGTGTGTAACATGACAGAAGACGCATTTGAAACGGATTTAAATAATTTCCATTTGTTATGCATTTTTTTTGTAATGTTTGTCCTTCACGTTTATTATATTTAGTGCGTATGAAAATGTTAATGGCGTCCTCCCTCCCTCCCGCTGAGTTTAGCCAAGTGAGATGATGAAAATACCTGTGGGTCATAAAATTATTTGATACATAACTCAATCCAGCCCGCTGTTACCATGGAAACATGGCTCTGAGATGGCAGCAGTTTGCGGGAGAGGTTCATACTGTGGGCAAGCTTAAACATATGCAGAGGATGTCCATTAACATAAAAAGATAACATTAGCGCTGAGAAAATGTTGATATAAAACAAAAAAAGGTTACATCACACTAAATAACTCTATTTCATTCTGGCCTAGAGACACTTCAGTTTTTGTCCACAATACAGACATGACCAATATTAATGAGAATTAACTCTAAAATATGATTTTACAGTAAACAGAGGAAACAATGTGTTTCTTTTTCCTCGTGTCCAACTTCTCACTGCCTATAAACACAAGCTCATGTCCGTGTGTGTTCCTGGACGCACAGTATTTTGGACAGAACAACACCTGGCATCCACTTTTCCTTCAAAGCTTGTTTCACAATAATTTTGGCAAATGGCACGACACAAACCTCTGCTGTTCAGATTTACTGGATTCGCTGGGCAATAAAAGCATGTCTGTTAAACCTTGCGCAATGGTAACGTCATGCTTTGGGTTGTGGGTCATAAACAGTGGCTGTTTTGTACCTCCTCCGTCCTGCGTGAATCCCAAGTGATTTTTGTTAATCTCTGGTCATTTCCTTGCTGATATTAACTGACCGTAAGCCGGGATAAGGATCACGAAGACATGCCACTAGTTGTAAATGGACAGAACACAAACATCAGGTTAGGTGTTGCCATTTGGTTTGTACCAGAGGTCGACGGGGTCAACCCGCATTAGCGTCATTCTTTCTATTTTCAGTTTAACCTCCTGAATTTCTATTTAGTATTGTAACCTTATCATTTTTTAAGTTGTTTGAAAATGATTTATTTATTCATCAATTAAAAGAGAATAAAATGTATGGGTTTATATGATTTTAAGGTGCTGTTTTAAACACAACCAAGGTGAAAATAAAATACCTTCATCAATTAATCTCCCTCTTTTTATTTCAAACCTGTATGATGTTCTTCCGCAAAACACAGACAAAGATATTTTGAAGAATGTTGGAAGCTACAACCCAAAAGCGTTTGCGTAGGTTTTGATTTCATACAATAGAAGGTGCCACTGTTTCCAACATTCTTCAACATATCTTCTTTTTGTGTTCTGCAGAAGACACGCAGTTTTAAATTGACATAATGGTAGGTGAATCATGACAAAATTTTCATTAAGTGAATGTTATCGCTCCCTTGTATCTCCATTTTAAATACTTACAATATTGGTATAGTGTCCTTTATCTTCTCTATCACTTTTACATAAACGGCTTAAAACGTCCCCTTCAGGCTTTGTTTTGGACATCCAATAGACTAATGACCTATTTCAAAGCAGGCAGTTGGATCAATAGCAGTTATCTCATTGGCAGATATCCAGTGGCCTAAGCAAACAGCACAGGTGGCGTCTGTCCTAGGTTCGGGTGAGGATCAATAGACGGACACAATTTGAACCGGTCTTTACTTTGGCATTGCTTGTATTCCCTAAAGTAAGGAAATAATAAACCTGTCTGTTTTGATAATTTACATTTTTGACATCTGACATTCAGTTCTCAATTAGACAAATACAGAAATGTTTTATTCCTGTTACACTAACTTTGTGTAAGGGAAGGGTGTAGAAAATGTCATCAGCCTGCTTCAATGAAACTCTATATTATGATCCCTAATAGCACACATACACTAGATTGCCAAAGTATTCACTCACCCACCGTAATAATGAAAATCAGGTGTTTCAATCACTCTCACTCTCAACAACCATCCCATTTATTTCTCCACATAAATGGGATGGTTGTTGAGCGTGTCTCCAGCTTCAAGTTCCTGGGAACCACCATCTCCGAGAACCTGTCCTGGAACTCTAACACCTCCAGCCTGGTCAAAAAGGCTCACCAGCGCCTCTTCTTTCTCAGGACACTGAAGAAGAACCAGCTGTCTTCAGCCATCCTGGTGAACTTTTATAGGTGTACGATCGAGAGCATCCTGACCAGCTGTATCACAGCCTGGTATGGGAACTGCTCTGTGGCTGACCGCAAAGCGCTGCAGAGGGTGGTGAAAACTGCCCAACGCATCACAGGAACAACGCTTCCTGCTATTGCGGACATCCAGAGGAAGCGCTGTCTTCGTCGAGCTCGCAGCATCCTCAAGGACTCGTCTCACCCTGACCAAAGACTGTTCACCCTCCTGCCCTCTGGGAGGCGCTTCAGGAGCCTCCGGACAAGGACAACAAGACTGAGGGACAGCTTTTTCCCTAAAGCTGTCTCCTTACTGAACTCTTCCCTCTGACACCCCTCAATCACCCCCCCCCCCCATCTTATACACAGACTCCACCCCCCCCCCCCCCCTCTATAACACTACACTTGCTACTACTTATTTAAAATACTCTTCACAATAACCAGTTGTTACATGCACTACTGTTCACTCAGTAACACTGGACAATCCATTTGCACACGGAAAACAAAATTCCAATGCACTTTACCATCCACTACAATACTGTAAATTATGTTCATAGATCTGTCTATAGTGTACATACACTTTACATAATGTATAGTTTGTTCATAGCACACCTGCCTGTATATCTGCCTGTATATTAACCTGTAAATCTGTCCATAATACTTATCTATATTCATATATTCTGTATAATTATTGTATATATACATATATAACCTGTATTTACTGCTTATTGCACTTCTGGTTAGATGCTAACTGCATTTCGTTGCCTTGTATCCTACATGTACAATGACAATAAAGTTGAATCTAATCTAATCTAATCTCTGAATGCCTAGACATTTTGGACAATTTCAAGGTTCCAACTTTGTGGGAACAGTTTGGATCTGAACTCTTCCTCTTTCAACATGACATCAGTGCAGAAAGCAAGATCCACAAAGACATGAATGACAGAGTCTGTTGTGGATGAACTTGATTGGCCTGCACAGAGTCCTAAACTCGACCCAATCAGGCCTTCTCATCCAAAATCAGTGCGTGACCTCATAAAGCACTTCCGGAAGAATATAAACACACTTCTAAACCTTGTGGACAGCCTTCCCAGAAGGGTTGAAGCTGTTATAAAGGGTGGACCGACATCATATTGAACCCTATGGATTGTGAATAGGATGTCACTTAGTTCGAGTCAATGCAGGTGAGCAAATACTTTTGGCAATATAGCGAACACCTCTCCGCAAAGTATTGACATCCGCAATACATCTCTGCTGTCAGATGTCATATAGACCTCCATGAGATGTATTTATGATGTAGAAGAGCGCGGTCAAGAGGTATAGAGGATGATTGTTCACAGCCCATCTCTAGCAGACATCATAAAGATGTACCTTGGTCAGTGTCAGTCGTGGCCTGGTGGTTAGAGAGTTGGACTTGTAAGCAGAAGGTCGCGGGTTCGATCCCAGTGTCAGCAGACAATGACAGAAATGTTCTTGAGCGAGACATCTTACCCCTTGTTTGCTCTGCAGATGATTGACCACTACATAATACTTGTAACTTTGGATAAAAGTGTCAGCGAAATATATATGTGTTAATACACCTTTGCTATCTGGGTTTCCACAAAAAACCTTTCCGTCCTTACTATCTTAACGTTTAACAATTAACTCTAAACAACCCTACTGTTTATGCGTAAGTAGGTTACATTTCTTTTCTGCTTTCCTCCAAATTGAGCAAACATTTACAATACAATCCATAATACATCTCCTACTTTGCCTAAAAATAAACGCCGGCTCTCATCAGGACCATGATTAATCCCCATCTGAATAATTAAAACAGCATAAATGAAGTGCCGCCGTGATGGAGCATGTTATACATTATAAAGAACATCCTCTCGCCGCGCATCACGGCCTCGCGCAAGGATCATCCATGTGATGGGAAAACTGCCGACAGCATCCTGAATCAGTTTCATAAATAATGTAGAGAGCATCAGCAGTTCCCCACGGGGGCTTATATTGCATTGCTCTCACAGTGTTGCTAATGATAGTGAGACAGAAGGCATCCTGGATCAGACCTCGCATCCACCCGCAGTCGGGCGTGCACGGAAGGACATCTCCGCATCTTCTTTGTATGGGACACCGGACCTCAGAGAAGTGAGTGGCACAACAGAGATGCTCATAGAAGTGTCTGGTGTGTTGTCTGCGTATTTGTGACTCTATCTCTCTCCCCCCTCTCTCTCCCACTCTCTCTCTCTCTCTCTCTCTCTCTCTAGAGTAGGGGAAGGCGGGCCGTTCCAAGAGGGAGAGGAAATTGCAGGATCGGATAAGTAGGCTCCAGTTCGTCTCTCTCCATCTCTTCTCGTCATCTCGCTCTCGACATGGAGCCGAACAGTCCCAAAAAGATCCAGTTTGCCGTTCCTCTCTTCCAGAGCCAGCTGGATCCCCAAGCAGCCGAGCATGTAAGTAGAGGTCTTTTATTACATTGAGCCTGAGGATGTCTCTGGGTCTCCTGAGACTTCTTTAAAGCATCAGATGTGTGCGGATTGCTGGCAAAATCAGTTTTATGATATGATGTCATAGATGATGTGATTCTGCAGTGCTCATGCTCTTTAAATATATCACTTCCAGTCTGTGTATGTAGGTCATCTGTGCACTGACTTTGGCTTGATATTTATAGTTTGCGTCAGGCTAACTTTGATCTAGTGGATGGTTAGGATTTTGGGGCAATTGTTTTTCATTTTAAAGGGTGCGGTCATTTTTATCAGTTAAAATGTGGTTATAAAACCAGAAATGGGGTTGGAGAAATTGTGTCACAACATGGCACACGTGAGCCTTCCAAAACTATTCACGTCATGCCTTGGCACCTCAAAGTGGCACCATCCCCATGTTCAGGATGCACTGGTACCTTTTATCTCATATCACTTTTGTAAGAAGCTTTGGATGAAGTACCGGCCGAATGCATAAGTGTAAACATGAACATTACAAAAGGTGGTTTGGGACGTCCGTGCATCACAATAAAAGTGCAGAAGAATAGATGCTTCTATAGTAAAGGCTCTGGCAGCGAGGCTGAATGCCAGGCTGTAAAAGTGTTTGATGTTGAATCAGTTGCTGACAATATCACAACAGTTAAGTGCTGGAGCGGTTTTATGATGTTGCTGGATTGTCTTTCTTGTGCTGAGTAAGTCTTCTATCAGTGGAAGCTCTTTTATAAATGAAGCTGAAGCACCGCAGGTCATCTGCATGAATGTCCTCATGGTGGTTCAGGTATGTGACACATCAGCTTTGTTGGGTGTGCAGTTTCATGTTGTTCCACATGTGTTGAGCAAGCATGTTGTGATGTGTAAAAGTGATGTATCCCAGCAGCCTTCTTCAGGGAATTGATCGTATGGATGTCAAGACACATAAAGAGTTATGTCGGGTGAGACGCTGAGGATGGAGATTTTACATGCATGGTGAGACGCTGAGGATGGAGATTTTACATGCATGCACCATCTGTCACTGCACTAAAGTACCATGTTTTTTTTTACCATATATTGTGGTTAGGCCATTATGATCCTGGGTTAAAAAACTTAAAACAATAACTTTGTTAAAAATATTGTAGAGCTTCTGACAGTGAGCTGTGTGTTGATTTGGATGAAAGGGAGCAATGTTGCTTAGCAACTGCAAACAATATTCAATTAACATGACTGGCAGAAAAAATCATCATTCTTGATCCACAAAAATAGTTCATAGTTACTCATCCTGATGTCTTTCAAAACGTGACATCCTTTCTTCTACAAAGCACAAAAGGAGATGCTTTGAAAAATGTTGGTAAACAGCACTGACATGTGTTACACAAAAGAAGATATTTTGAGTAATGTCTGAGTGGTTTTTTTGGCCATGCAGTGGATGTCAATATGGTTATAGTTTTGCTTCTTCTGTGTGCTGCAGAAGAAAATCTGTTTGTCACAAAAGAAAGATATTTTGGACTTCAACATCGATTATATGGAAACTAAACCTCATTATATGATTTTAAGATGCTGTTTTTCAACACAACCAAAGTGAAAAATAAAATGCTGTCGTCAATTAATCTCCCTCTTTTTATTTCAAACCTGTATGACTTTCTTCCACTAAACACAGAATAAGATATTTTGAAGAATGTTGGAAGCTGCAACCCAAACACGTTATCAAAATATCTTCTTTTGTCTTTCACAGAATATAATCATACGCAGATACAGGTTTTGAAGGACATAATATCGAATAAACAATGACCTTTTTTTAATACGATTGATTTAATCAATGTGTCAAACAATCACTACAATACACTGAGAAAGCATATCATTAAAGCAAATTATTGAAATTTCTTTTTGTCTCTTATTTACCGCAGATTCGTAAGCGCAGACCAACTCCAGCCACACTGGTGATCTACAATGAGCCCAGTGTTTGTAAAACCACACCTAAACCTCTCCATGGAATATTACAAACTAGCATGCTTCATTTAGTGAACCTTCAGTCCGTTTAGTCGAAGAGAACAAGGACTTATTGAGAACCGGTCTCTGCGTATAAAGCAAATGGCTGGAACTTAAGATAAGAATCTTCTTTTGAACGTTCTGTCTGTCTTTATGCAGGACTTTCAGTTCTCGATGTTCATTTGCCTGACATGTTATCTGTATGTTCAACATGTTTAAAAAAAGATATTTGGGTTGTTCAAGGTTTGGTTTTGAACATGTTGTTTATGTAAAGCCGTGGGCTTACTGATTCATCTTCATTGTTACGAAAATAACCCTCTCCAATTTTCATGAACAATCATTATATGATATTGCGGGAGGCGATACGCTCTTCTGGTGTAAAGGACGACATGAGAGGTTTTGCGAGGTCATTTTCCCGGCCTGTAATGTAGCCTTGGGTCCGTCCAGCACAACACGCTGTGAATGTGGCAATGCTCAACAAGCTGCTATCAGCACAAACAAGCCTCCTATGGAGTCAGCATATGGAAACGGGCAGACTGTTGAAACGCTGTCTCTTATTGTGTTAAGCTGGACTTCGATATCTGCAGATAGGATTTATCTGGGAGGGGATTTCAGACTTATATGGGAAACAGATCCAGTTATGGTGCTGATATACATACACTGTCATACAGCAATGTAGTGGGATCCTGTGAGGGAGAAACAGTTTAGAATTGTCAAATTGTAATTAAGAAGTTAAGCCATCTGATGAACAGGCAGAAAGATATCTAGACCAATGCGTTTAACCAAACAATTCTTGGACCCCATTGACTAACATAGTAGGAAAAACACCTTTTTTGGGTCTCTCTCTCTCTCTCTCTCTCTCTCCCTCTCTCTCTCTCTCTCTCTCTCTCTCTCTCTGTCTCTTCTCTCTCTCTCTCTCTCTCTCTCTCTCTCTCTCTCTCTCTCTCTCTCTCTCTCTCTCTCTCTCTCTCCTCTCTCTCTCTCTTTCTCTTCTCTCTCTCTCTCTCTCTCTCTCTCTCTCTCTCTCTCTGGTCTCTCTCTGGTCTCTCTCTCTCTCTCTCTCTCTCTCTCTCTCTCTCTCTCTCTCTCTCTCTCTCTCTCTCTCTCTCTCTCTCTGGGTAAAATGCATGTAATTCAATACAAATTGCATTTGAAAAATTTATATTACATTCATTATGTAATGTTTCTGCATATACCTGATAGGGTGTGTGCATGATAACATGTTTAGTTGTGTTTCTGAAATACCCTATTCGAAGTCAAAGAATTTGGTTTTCAATTTTCATTTTCTGAATGACGCACATTTACAGTCAGAAGCCCTTTAAATTTCAATGCATCCAGTTGTAGTTTAATATGATGAGTTTGCCATTTAATCTTCATTATCTACAGAAAATCAAGTTGTCCACACAAGCAGAACAAAATACGTTTTCCACATTAGCCAATGTAATACTGCTTACATTAGCTTTTATACGTAAACGTGAACATCTCAGTCCAAATAAAACTGAGCGGCCCACACATGAGTATGATCTTTAACAGTTTAAATCATAGCAGAATTATATCAAATGAGATCATCAATACTCAGATCACGTTAAACCATGTCAAGGGCTTTAAGTGTAACAGTTTGTGAATAAAACAATCATGCCCAGAGAAAGTAAGGTTATGTCAAAATCAAGGTTTCATTTAAAATTAACATTTACTTTGCTTAAAGGCTTTGCAACGGTGAACTTCTCGGTGAAGTGTTCTTCATTTTATTTTGGAGGTGTTTGAGCCATAGGTCCACATTATAGAGACAATACATGCCCGTGATGTCCATGATTTGGCAGTTCTGGTGATAAAGCTTAAGCAAACCATCTTGCTTAAGCCAGCACTACCATCTGCTTTAGGAAAAAGCTTCTGAATTATATCTTTCGGTTGCCAGGCTTGTCTTATTCATCTGTGATGGCGTGATCTTCAGCAAAGCGTTCTCATTTCAGACCTGTTTATCTTACAAATAGCTTTCTTATCCTTAATACAAACTTAAGAAATAGGAAGTGGTAATAAAGTGTCAGCTGTGGTGAAAAGTTTCATGAGAGTCATCCTTGAATGTACAGCCTCGTAAAAACATAGAGATAATACTCATTTTTATTCAATCCCCTTTTTTAATATATAGACGATATGAACGTTTATTCTAGTCTACCCTTTCCTGGCCGTCCGTTTTACCTCTCTTGCTGATACTGTTCAACAAAAAGAAAGAGAACGGAACAGCCCCAGACTTATTTCGCTCCAGTAGCAAGCAATAGGCTATATATGACACGTTACAGGCAAGAGTGTTTTAAAAAGAGGGCTGGGAGTTGTACGGGATCAATATTACATTGCTCCGTATAATTCATGCTTTAAAATAGGTTTTTGATAAGCTATAAGGTGGTTATGAAAATCCACTCTTTCAAAGCATGAAATAAAGAATAAATAAAGATGTGAATAAAAAATGAAACTAATATTCATTAAGCTAAATAATAATCAATTTATGTATTTTTTTAATATTTAACAACAAATTAAATTCTGAAAAATAAATAAATAAATAAATAATACATTTCAATAAAATATACTTGAATTCAACAGATGTGTGAATTAATGCTCTCCACAAAGTTTCTAGTAAATACATAAAGACAGTCTGTGTTACCCACACTGAAGAAATCCAATAAACATTAACCAAAACCAATTAAGCGTCTTTCCTCTGGCGTCATTGACATCATTCTTTACAGTAACTAAACGCTGGCTTGTATCTATAGTATTGCGGTTTTCTCTCTTGATTTCTTCCTTCTGGTTTTGAATGTAGAAGGCAGGGGCGTGCTGAAGAGGTGGAAACACATAGAGCCGCATTCACAAAACAAGCAGCTCTTTGTTCGCTTGGCATTTCTTCTCCCATCCAAAACATTTGAAATTGGTCCCTTATGAAGATTGTTTTCAAGCCTGACTGACGTCACACGAGAGCTCCCTGTCATAAAACTTGGCTTTGGGTGGCAGAAGTTGAAGTTGTGGTGCTTGGCTGCTATTGTTGTAATGTGGTTATTCGGTGCTGGGTTTGCGGTCCAAACCTGTGGCATTGGCAGGACGTTCTGTGCTTTACATCTAAATAATATTGACCTCATGTGTTGTGCCGGTGGCATTGTAAAAGCACTCTTTTGGCTACTGTAGTTCACCGTGTACCTGGTTGTATTTAAAATCTATTCTGAGGTCACGATCCAGCATTTCTTCGACTCAATTTAGAGACTTAAGTGGCTATTAGGGGAAGTACGAGATATGCACGGTGGATTTAAGATACATAAGCTGCTTTTAAAGACTTCTTTCTTCTTTAAACAAGCATGATGTCAACCCTTGCTCCTCATGATACATAATAGTTTTATTGTGTGAACACAAACCACAGTGTTCTCCTTTATTCTTTTTATTAATTTGCTTTATTATTATTAAGTCATTTGATTATTATTTAGTTATTAAATAAAGATTTCACAATTAGGTTTCCGGGGTATTTCAAAGTAGTTTTTGTTTTAAAAAGCGACTTTATGTATTTTTAATGTAATGTAAAGGTATTAAGCGTAATTCATGACATATTGTGTATCTTCTCTAAGGATAGTAATGTAATATTTCTCAAGTAGGAGTGTGATGTTGCTCTATATCAGCATGGCTCTGATGTAGAGCACTATCACACAACCACGAGTGCAATATTGCAATTATACAACAGTTCCACGGCACAAGTTTCTATTGAAAGATTTGTGTCAATTGCTCATTATTTTTGTGATTTTTATGGGTTTAATGTTTTATGTTTAACCGCATTTATGGAACGTAACCAAAAACCCTTCCAAAAGACATAGACTTGCTGAATTGCCTCAAGGGTTTGAATAAAAAACTACATAAGATACTGTATATTTTGTTTAGATGCATCTACATAATGCCTAGATTCATACGATTTTAGATGCACTTTTAAAAAATTAAATCTAGTTATTTCTGTTGACATATGTAATGACTTTGAAAGAACCTGCCGTTGTTTGAAATAAATCCTATTGAGGTTCTTACGTCACAGCAGAATTATTTTAGTCCTGCAAATTCATTTTCCTTTAAACATCATTCTTCCAAACTGAATCATCATTCAATAACAAAATATTAGGTTTGCGCAGAATGATTCCCGATGAAATATTAGACCGAGCTTTTGAATGCTTCCCAGAAAGGCAGATCCACACCATATGCACAAATGTGCCAAACAACAAGTTGGCAGATCTTTTTGATTGAAAGTTGCATGGCGTGGAACACAATCTGTCATGTTAAATCTGGACTAATATAATATGATGAGTTGGGTTTCTAAATGAAGCCACAAAATTCTCTTAACGCCATCCGATGAACATCAAGTTGAATGAACACAATTCACACCTTCACTAATAAGAATCCCTCTTTCTTTTCTTATGTAGGAGATGACAGGCAGACTTCCGGCAGTCAGATTGAGGTGAGTGATCGAAAACAATAACACATCACTTAAAGAAGAGTTAGATTTGATCATTCCCGTCTCCCCCAGCACTCTATCAGACATCAGCAGATATTTCGGCTGTCTTAGTGGAGATGTGTAAGTTACGCCTCTGGCTTCTACTGTCCAGAGATCTCTATGTTAAGACGGGTTTTGGTACGAGATGGATGGAGCTGTGATGCAGTTCTCATTGATTACCTGCAGGAGCAAAGCTCCTGAAATAGAGTCTGCGTGAAATCAGATACCCCCCTCTCTCACGCTGTGCTTTTCCATTGTCCACGCCAGACCCCGAATGCCCAGCTGTCTCCCGCCCAGAGAAAACAGAGCGTTTACACACCACCTACAATGAGAGGTACGAGCTCGCAGCCACTCAGCTACACCATCTGCATATTCAATTATGTGACGTTACAGGCACTTATGTAACCATATGCTTCTATATGGGTCATTTCTGATAAGTAGTACCTACCTATTTCAACAATCGGTGTGCTTATGGAGTAGTATTGCAGTTTTTTTTATTTACTGCATTAGAGGAGTAGATTTCTGAGAAAACTGATCAAACTTACACCAAAATAATGTAAATATGACTTGAACCTCTGCTCAGTCAAGTTAAAGTGAAGTTTACCAAAAGTTGAAGATTTCAACGACTTACTTCCCGATAATACAAAAGAGGATATTTTGAAGAATGTTGAAACTGGCAACCATTCACTTGCATTGGTTTTGTGTCTATACAATAACAGTTAATGGACGCCCCTGCTGTGCTTGTGAGCTTTCTTCAAAATATCTCCATTGTGTTCTGCGGAATAAAAAAATAATGCAAGGGTATGAAAAGACTGGGTCAATAAATGATGACACCATTTTCAGAGCTATACCTTTAGGTTTTCAAAATCCTAAAAGTTAATTTTGCTATAATTGAAAAATAATTGAAATATTGCAATTGAATAAAAATAGCTTTGAGTTGGACTAGCTTTGGAATTTGAAAAAATCAACATAAATTTTTGAATAATTATTAATGTTTATGCTTTTGTTGTCCAGGGAAAATGTTTCTTATATGAACTCATTTTTGATGGAGGTATATTAACTATGTACTCTATTATATAAAATATATTTACATTTTTTTCCAATATGCTGTCAAGCAGTAATCCATTAATCTCCAAAACGGACACCTTTTAAGATACAAAAGTTAGATACTTTTTATTGATTACATATTTGCAAGAAAACAAAAGAAATAATAAAATTAAATTAAACAAAAAGATAAATATGGTTTCCATCTGACAGCAATTATGTATTCACAAATGTAAGATGGGGGCATGAAAGCGTACTGCATACTAGGAATGACTCATGTATGCCATTTGTGTGTATCATCTACACTTACACAATCATACCATCTTCTCCATTAACATCATTCACATTTCAGACACTGACCCACACATTCAGCCCACTCAACAGACTACGCACACTGCTCTCGGTTATGGATCCGTGGCTAAAATTAATGCAGTTCCTCCCACATACATGTACACTGTGTACAATGCACACTAGAAGTTTAAAGTTTGAAGGCAATGAACTTGTCTATTGTGAGCAGTGATTTAAAAACCAAAAACTACAGTGTGACACACTGGATCAATACAGTTAAAACCTGTTTGTTGATTTTACTTTTGTTTCAGATCATGAGTGTCTTTATTCTATCTTTTGTACTTTTGTACTTTTTGTTGGTGAGTCAAGAATTTGTAAGCGGGATTTGTATCTTGGTTTTTAGCTGCAGTGATTATATGAATATTTTATGGAGAGTTTGAAATGTTTTTAGGAAGTCGACAACTCTGAATTTAAGATAAGCTTAAGACTGCTGAAGAGGAGCATTAGTTGGAAACGTGTGTATAAATATATATATATATATATATATATATATATATATATATATATATATATATATATATATATATATATATATATAAAGAAAAACTGTACTGTCCTGGTAAAATATGTTAGATGTTGATACGTTTGTGTAATTTCGTTATTTAAACTAGCTCAAAACAACACACACACATTTATATTTATGCCTTGGGTTGATCCTTTAATCCTAAGTGACTTACATTGCATTAAACTTAAATATTTCAATCCTGCAAAGGAATCCATGGCTCTTATAAGTCAATAAATCAACATTAAGGAACACCTCATAAGAATTAACGAATTCTGTTATCAGGTATTCCTCCTGATCTTATCTCAAATTAGTATGAACTCAAGTATTTTTCTAGCGGAAAACAAAAGAAGAAATTAAAAAAAAATAGTGTTCTTACAAGTCAATAGGGTGCAGTGTTGTTTGGTTAACAACATTCTTTAAAATATCTTCGTTTTTGTTCTGCAGAAGAAATGCTGTTGGGTCTGAGTGTGAAATGAGTAAAGAATTTATGACAAATTTTCAGTCTTGGGTTAACTATATCTTTAAAACAGAAAATGTATTGCAAAAAAGTTGTATCTCATTGGCATCCAAATTATTATCAAAAAGTTCCATTCAGGAAAGTGATAGTTCACTTAAAACTAAAAATTAAATCATCATTTATCGACCCACTTATCGTTTAGCCTGTATTTGCATGACTTTCTTTTACAGAACAAGACATAAGATATTTTGAAGAATGTTGGTAACTCATTCTCTTGCATTGGATTTGTTTACACTCAATAGAAGTAAAGGTTGTTACTGCTTTTGAGTTTTAACCTACTTCAAAATATCTTCTTTTGTATTCTGCGAAAGAAAGAAGTTTGAAATCACAAGACGTACATGATGAAACAATTTGTTTCGGCTTAGCCATTACTTTAAGATCAGTTGAAGGACTTAAAATAGCTGCTCGGAGGCGTTGCAAATATGGCAACATGGTGCTGAGACTTCCTTAAGACTAGACGAAAAATTTTCAATCTTCCTCTCTTCTTCAGTGCACGTGCGGTGTTAGGCGTAGATGATGGGGGTTAGAGAGAGAGAGAGGTCGAGTCTCCCTCGCTGGCTCATAGGCCAGACCATTTCCTGGCACAGATGTGCTAAATTCACATTAGCCTGAGCTATTGATTCTAGTAAAGGGAGGAGGGGAGATACATCATTCTAGAAAGACAACTTTAAATGGACAGCCTGCCAGAGCAGTTTTTCAACAGACACTCGACATCCTTTTGAGCATCATGACTCAGAAAGAGATTTAACATGCTTAGCTTACACGTGTGACCGATGCTTGACGTGGAGTCAGAGTGTCAGATTTGTTTAAAGAATCGGTCTGGAAGTGTTTGATGGATAGGTGTGTTGAACTCTTTCCAGAAGTAAAAGGCCTAAGGATTGGTTTTGATGACTGAGCACTTGTTAGTGTAGAAGATTCTCATTTGATTTTGTGAGAGCCTGTGTACTTATGAAAATGAACCATGGTAGAGTAAAAAAAATTATTTTTATTGCATTCTATATTCCATAGAAGATACAAAGGTTTTAATTCAGTTACCACAAATGTAAAATGTTTTTAGCAAAGCAAAGAATAACCATGATATGACCCTGAACCAAAACAGTAACATCCGTAGTAATAAGTTCATAAGTTAATTTAATATTGTAGATTTTTTTTAAGACAAAATCATAAGGACATTGAGGAAAGATTATATTCCATAAATATATTTTTTAAGTGTTTTCTTCCATTAATATATATAATGTTATTACAATTTTGGACAGCACGGTTGCAATCCAAAATGCCCCAAAACACTTTTACAAACTTCTCTCGTTGATGTCGGCTCTTTAGGAATTATCTACTCGTGTTTGGTATCGATCTTCAGCAGTTATCATGTGAGTGAGAAGTGTTAGGAAGGACTTCTATTTTAAAACTAAAAGAAAAAATGATATTCTCCAGTTTCTTTATTTTTGATTGCTCAGATTCAAGATTTTTTTCAAGATTTTTTAAAATACACAGATTTCGTGGGTTGGCTAACTATTGTCCTATCCTAGTAATCCACACATATATTAAAATTTATTCAAATTTAAGATGATGCAGAAGTCCCAAAAGAAATCCGCTTAAGACACGTTTGTTGTCCAGGGTCACATTTATAAAAACCACAGTTATACAACCCTCATACAAATTAACTAGTTAAAAAAGCATGGCAGCTATAATTAAACGATGGTTTTAGTAGTATGTTAATACTAATCAATACACCATAAACACTTATTCTTTTACCACAAAAAATCATTATACATTTTCCCAAAGGAAAAGGGTAATGTCAAAAAGTAAACATTTACTTTAAAAAAAACATGGTTCATTTTCTTAAGAGTTTGTGATCTTTCTTTTCTTTCTTCCATTTTTGTCTTTTTCACACTTTTAATTATGGTAATATGTTTAATATCACATCAGACAGTGAGAAAGCTTTTACTGTAAGATGCTCTCAGAACTCTTCATGAGAGAGAGAGAGATGATGCTATATCAGTTTACAACACATTAGAGCTCTCTACTCTGAGAAATCACACAGAAATATTCTGCTGTTGATGAACAAAAACATTGACACCATAACCATTAATCTCTTATTTTCACATCCATCATCTATAGTTAAAATATAGAAATATTTTTCTATTATCTGTATTATTCATATTTCAAGTGTACAATCCATTTTCATAATCACTCATTTTACTGAATATAAAATGGCCATGACATCTATAATATTTGCAGTAAAGCTACATTATCGACAGACAATTATACATTTGAGGTTAAACTATTGGCCTTCAGTCACTACCATGTAAAACCATGTTCCTAAGGGATATTAGTATGCATGCGTCTCGTAAATCATTCATGTACACTCATTCCATACATTTGGATGGACTGCTGAGGTGTCCGTACACACACTGCACGTCTGTGCTGATAGCCTGTGCCCACTTTGTGGCACTGTGCTGTGTGTCCTGTGTTAAATGCAGAGCTGCAGCTGGTGGTGGAGCAGCACTTTCAGAGGCAGGAGCAGCAGGAGGCGGGGCTTTCTGACAGCCCAGACACGCCCAGTCCAATCACAGTACAGCATTATACCAACGCAGCTCAGTGGGCCAATCACAGCCGCTCAGAGCCCAATGGCAATGAGTCTTATGTCAGTTCCGAGGGGCAGCCAGGGAGCAGTGGGGCTGGGGGTAAGTGCAGAAGAAAATTGGGGGACAAAATTAAAAAAGGAGTTGTTATGAATAAAACGGCCTGATCCCTAATACAGTTTGTGCAAAAAGTCCAAAAATATATTGCAAAATATTATGGAGGACCAGAGTATCCCAAAAGAGGAACTTGAATTAGTAAATGAAGTCATTAGCTGTATATAAAATGAACAATTTGAAATAGGATTTGAAATAGGATATTTAATAAAGCTGTAATATATTTATTTAATACCCTCACTGTCAAAAATGTTACCTATTTCAACTTTTTAGTTGAAATAAAGTTAAATTAAATTATCATTTAATTTAACTTACAGTTTATTGAACAGACTGCTTCAATAAATATAGTTGTATTTCACTTATTTGAAAAGTTGTTAAGTGAAATACAACCTCTTTAAGTCATTCAACATTATGTTAAATTGACTTACAAAGCTAATTTGATTTAACTTATAAGTCAAAAAGCTGACTTATGTGTTTTCTTTAATATATTTATCACGTATTAAATATGCACTATTGTATATATTCAAGTACATTTTCAGATACATTTATTTTGTAATATCCATGAAAACAGAATTATTGTGTTAATATAATGCATCAACTTAAATTATAAATGTAATCTTTTATGGGCAATACAACCTTTGAGTGTATTGGTTAAAACTAGATAAATATTTTTGGAAAATATTAAAAAGTATAATAAGCTTTTTGAAATGTAAAAGATACGCAACGTTTTAATATTTCTGTTTTCATGAACTATAGCAAAATAAATTGGTGCATGTAATGTTTTAGTGATTTTCAAATAAATCAGTACATTTAATGTTTATTGATTTCATTCATTTCTGCACGCTTCAATGCTGTATGGAATATCTTGTGCATGGTTCACTACAGAGATGTAAAAAATGGCTTGGATGGAAGATCTACTAGATGTAACTGACCAGAATTTTTTGTCTCTGTCTCTCCTCCACTTTCATTTCGAATTTTCATTCCCTTCTTCCCACGATATTATTTTCAACATTATTATTGCCATTGCTTTATATATTCATATACAGGGGACACAGCAGACACCACAGGAAGCGAGCAGAAAACCTTGAGCAGCCCGTCGTCTATCTCTCGATAGCCATTATAATGTACCTGGCACACCGTAGACCCCCTCCACACATTTACACCCCCCTCCATTCTCTGGACTCTCAATAAGAAGATGTTCTTCCTCCAAATACATACATTATATTTCTCATGTCTTTCTGGCCTTTGTTACACTTTATTTGTGTAAAAAGTAAAGCTTGTTCTTCACTTTCGATCCTGTAATGAAATGGCTTGTTTTACTATTTTTGAAAAATGGCATTAGAAATATTTCCAATGTGTTCAAAATTGCGGACAGTGTAATTTTGGCACTTTCGAATCAGTTGTAACAATTTTTTGTGGGTTTGTTAATGTAGAGAGAAATAAACAATCAACTACAATATTTTGAGCTTGAAATAAAAAAACAAGGAATGATGTACATATTGTTGAGTGGGTGCTGTTTATCTTACAATACTTCTCTTATAAATCGGTGTCTAAAAATGTCAATTTAAAGTTCAAACAATCACAATGTTGGTTGATGTGTTTTTACAGTATGTGAGATTAGCCAAAGGTTTGTATCAACCGATTCAAGTCATGCAGAAATGCTTTCTAGATGTTAGCAGCACAAGTTTTTATAGTAAATATATATTTTTCCCACCGAGATGAGATGAAATCTTTTTGAACTACACAAGTGTCTTGTCAACTGATCCCAAAAAGGTAAATCCAATGTCCTTTGACACTAACTGGTGTATGCTGGGGTTCATGTTTTACTCGCCCTGCAGGAAGAGAACACACTGAAAGCCAGCAAGAGGAGAGAGAGAGCCATCATCCTCCCAGACTCTGTCAAAGAAACCTGGACACACTGTCCGAAGAGCCCGGAGACATGATACCCAGACGCAAAGATACACCTTACCAGCACCAGCCACCCTTCATACCAGGTTGAAATCTTCATGTATTTTTACAACCAGATGTTCAATGTTGTGGCATCTTAAAAATGTATTTAACTTCGATTCAAAGCGTGTGTCAATTCCAAAAATTCCCAAAGAATATTTATACTTGGGTGGGTTTAAGGACATCTGAATAAACATGTTTATTCTAGTTAATATTCACCAGCCGTCATGGTTTATCGTATGGAAAATGTGTGTCTTGCTCAAATCTGTGCTTCTTACAGGAGTGAAGGTGCTGAAAAACCAGACAGATTCTTCATCACCTTTCCAAGAGGACGAGGAGTGCAGCGATGAACTAAAAGACAGATTAAAAAAGTAAAACTGGAAGTTTATACAGAAAAGTGACGCCTTTGATAGAATTGTTCAGGAGCTTAGTTACAGCTTGTTTCCATTTTATTAAGTAACACGTTATGTTTATTATGTAACATAAATGTTGAAATTGTTTGCAGGTGAAATGTCTCAACTAGAGCAAATGCAGTTAGTTTACTCCAAAATGATGTGGAATACAATGATGTGAGACCGCATGAAAAAAACATTTTGCCCTTTTGACCTAAAAAATATAATTGAATGTGATAGAATACATTTTTTAAACTAAAATGTCACATTTTCATTGAAGCAAAAAGCAAAATAGGAAAATACAAGTACTAAAACAATATTCTCAGTTCAATTGAGCTATGGCTTTGCTGAAAATGTATTCCAATATAATGTTTAGAAATGTTAAAGTAGAAAAAAAAAATTCAGTGGTCTCAGACTTTTTGTTAATGTTCCTTATTCTCAAAAATGTCCCTATTCTTGTTTTTATTTTAACTCTGTTGTTGTATTTAGATCTTTACGGCTCTTAGGGTTTTATAGGAAATTAAAACATACTATTATACAAATACATGCAATGGAAAAACAAAAACTCAACTGATCTTGGTCTAGCAACATGAAAAAAATTGCAAAGTCAATCTCTTCTGTCATAAAAGCATTATTTTTGTAGGTATGGCTGTTTCTTATGCAGACGTGACTCTGAAGTTTCACATGGCTGTTGTACAGCTGACACTCTCATGAGTTTCTGAAATGTGGGCATCATACATAGAGTTTAAACATGTACATACTCACATGTTGTAACATACACACATTTTTTCATAAGCATTATTCAAACTGTGTCTTGAGCTGTTTTTATAAGGTGACAGTGAATGTTTTGTGCAGATCTAGAGCTCTTTAATAGCATACTATCTATTAGGGTCACCTGCAGAAATAGGGAATTTTTGTTGCTGTTGTATAATAGGTAAAACATTTTTTGAATCAAGCAAAAAATACTAAAGCTTATTTTTACGACCGTTTAAAAATACATTTGAAAAAAAAACGTGATATAGAAATGTCTTCATAGCGTATATCCATCATAGCAGTATTTCATTTATGCTTAATGTAAGTTTCATTTTTTTTTAACAAGATCATTTCAATATTCATTATCAATGCAAAAAAGTGTGTCCTACAAATACTTAATTTTCTTTCATGCCGAACATTTTCTAAACCATTTTCTTAAATGATGTTTTTCCGTTTAATAAACTTGAAATAAATGTACCTTCTACAAATGCCTTAAAATGATTTTTTTCATGTGCAAGCACATTCACATCAATCGCCTAAAAATAATGACAAGAATAAAGCTTCTTTTTGGCAGTTTATGTCATATAGAATGCAAAAAAAATGATCAGTATTTCACATAAACTTTATAAAACATGATACAGTGATTTGGTAGCGTATTAGTACCTCATGTAGGTGTTCTGAGAATAAACAGTGTGAAAATAGCTATGTTCAGAAAAAGCATACTCGTACATACTAGAACATACTAGTTCTGCAGTATCTTGTAAGTATACTACATGAAGCATGAATGAAAAACGTTAGCAGTAAACGTGCAGTACAGAACAGAGCACACAGTATCCTACAATGCATTGCGCTCGATTTCACTTTCTGTTCCCAGCGAGACAAATGAACCGGATGTAATGTCAGCTGCTATTACACACATCTTGTACAAGACATTTTACACACACCGCATTAAAATTCAAAACCATTTTGTTTTCATAACACTCACTTGATAACAGCATGAGGTCATTAGACTACTACTGTTTATGATTATTGTTGCATAATGCTTTCTGTTTTGCTCACTATTAAAGAATAGTATTAAACAGAATAAAATGCACAGTATTAAGTGAGCAAGTATTTCCATCTGAACATAGCTGCGATGTACACTACAGGTCAAAGGTTAAGGATCACTTGAGTTTCTTGAAGTTAAAAATCTTTTATTCTCAAATCAATTTTGTGGACAATATTAACTGAATATTAAAGAAGAAGAATGACAAAACAGTATAAGTTTGACAAATCCCTTTGGATTGTGCGATTCAATTTTTTATCAGTTCGATGGATATCAAAATGTAAAAAAAGACTAATTGACCTTGAACGTTTGACCCGTATTGTATGCCGCATTAAAGACCCTGCCATGTGCTATAATATTTATAGATTTAAAGGGACACAGTTCTGGATGGGTTGTTTGTATAAATGAAACATCGCCTCCATGAGAAGCTCATCCACCACCAGTGTTTATCTCTACCATCAGGTAAAACATGGCTCATTTTTTAACCAATTGCATCTCACGTTTACATCTGCACATACTACACGTCTTACAATAAAAACCTCTTTTCTAGATTGTTCTGGAAATTGTAGTGAATAACATTCAAACGTCTACAGGGACAGATGGCCGAATGCAGTCAGATATTCCTGATCTGCCGCCAGTTCCCTGGCCTAACGTGTCGTAAAAAGGCCGTAAGCATGAGCGTGTCCAGAAAGTACAAAACTAATCCCGGTGCAAAGTGTAGCTGCGCAATCTTTAATAAATAACGACACAGTCTACAAAAAACAATTTACAAAAAAATAATACTAGTCGATGAAAGAGAAAAAGCCCGGGAAGCAGATAGGTAGCGTTGCGATTCAGGGACTCGCTAAATCCTCCCCAGGAGCTGGCAGAGGGCCGTCTCCTGCAAAAACACAGTCGCCATGACAACACTGCACACTACCGTCTCCGTGACCACGCACGGAGTCGCACCGTGGACATTCCATTCGTCCAAGCCCAAGATTATGACAGCGTTACAATACAATGAGGACAATGCTATGTACATCGTCCTGGTGTTCGTGACTTAAAACACAGCGGGAGCTGCATTAAAAACATTAAGCTTGGCGCTGTCATTGTGGCGTCAGGCAGTTTTACCGTTCCAGGGCAGAGTTTCTGAGCTGTGGTCATCGGGGGAGCCGTCGACCTGTCCCTCTGTTGGGGATTGGGAACTCTGAAGATCCAAAGAGTCTTGGGAAGAGTGAGTGGAGTCTGTGTTGTTGAGTTCGTTCAGGGACTTTGACTCAGAATCGTGACTTCCTCTCGCCGGACTGCTATGGGTAAGCATGACCTCTGCGTTTCTCATTGGCTTTTTTTCCTGTTCAGAGATCCTCTCGTGTTCCTTATTGGCCAACTCTGAGGGTAAAACCGGAAGGGAGATGTTGACAGTAGCTTACTTTAAATTTGGGGACAACAATGCTTAACGTTGAGTCTTGTGTGTCTTTCGCAACAGGTTATCTCGTACTAGATTAATATATTTGAATGTATAAAACATTTATTATGATTTAACATTTATTAAAAACTAAATTTTTAACCAAAATGTGCATCACAAACACTTTTAAAGTTCATTACATTACACTTGTCATGTGTATGTTTATTAAAATGACAATTCAATCATGAGACATCCTTAAGTTGTTTAATACCTGAATACATTTCTTAGTTAAGTAAAACACAAAAAGGAGATAGTTAGAAGAATGTTAGCAACTTAAATTTCTGTGGCACCACTGCCATGGTACAAAAATTTCAATGCCATCTTATTAAAGAAGTATTTGCTTGCCTTATTCCACAAAAATATCATATTTTACGTTCACCAAAACATAAAAAAACATAAAAATTAAATTCTGCAATAGTAATCAATAGAGTCTCAGAAATTATAGTTGCAAACAATCTTCTAAATATCTCTCTGTAAGTTCAACTGAACAATGTATTATTTTTCCTTTTCTTGTTATTCTGTTGAACACAAACAAAATCTGTCTTTTAGAAGAATAAAGACAGCAACTTGTTCTGAAAAATCGTATGACCACCATTGTATTTTTTCTACTAATATAGTAAATGTTTCACATAAATCTCAGTAGCTATCATTATAAATATCTCTTATTGTGTTATTATGTGTAGACAGAATTCATGACAGAAACTTATTTTGATGAGGTGTATCCCTTTTAGAAAAACAGCCACGATGTACCCAACACATAGAGAAGCATCCTATGATACACCTCATAAAGGTTATTTTCATGCTCTACCATGATTTCCGGCATTCAATTTGGGTAATTGAATAGTTTTGATAACTTCTTCATCTAGAATGAACTATTATTAACAAACTAGATGTGTCCCAACATAGACCCACCTTGAACTGACAGCTCCTTCCATCGCTCCTTGTTGTTCTGAATGATCTCAGACAGCAGATGTCGGACTCGCTTTAGGTCGATGCTGGCAAGCGAGTAGTCCGTAGCGCCGCCCTGCTCGTCATTTGAACCTCGACCACTGTGTCTCTGTACAGACTCCACCACCGCAGCCGAGGCCCGACCCGCAGAGCTGCACAAGGGAAAACCATATTAATGATCCACAAATGTCTTCATGATGCCGAACACGTGACTGTCAACATACCTTGATCTACGGACACCATCGGATTTTATAGCTTCCTCTATGAGAGGACTAATGATCTTCTCTGTGGTGTCGACCAGGACAGAGAAGGTGGGCTCCACGATGAAATCGATGAAGCCTGGGAAGTACAATAAGTTGTCTGTCATTTATTTACCCTGCTACAAATTCACCAGCAGTAAAAGATGCTCATCCTACCAGGATGCTTGAGGTCAGAGCATCATTAAATTTGAACAATACATTTAATTTTATAATCCTTTTAAATATTGTGTTATTGTCTCTACAGCCTCATGGTGACAGTAAAGAGCTACACACAGACTCATCCTACAGCACCAAAATCAGCTTTATCTTTCTAATCTCATTTTTAGCACTGACTATCCACAATGTCATTTGGCAAGTAATGAATTCTGATTCATTTGTTCAGACAATGTGCTAAACATGTATCTACAGTGAACAGGTTGCCATAGTAATGATGTAAGCATCCGCATGATGCCAAGACGAATGATAGAGAATGTGACCGTGGAAGGAAGAAAAACTTTCATTCTAAGCCGGTCACGTCCATCTTTTGGTCATATTCAGTATCAAAAATGTTACCTTTAAGAAAAAAAAAATAATTTAATGTTTCAATGTTACCTTTAAAAAATTCGTAGTGATAGTTTACCTAAATATAAAATTCTGTTTATATTGACTTAGCTGCTTTTCATTTCTAACTCTTCCACAGAACAAAAAAGAAGAAATTTGGAAGAAAGTTGTGTACGGACACATAACCAATCCATGTGAACCGGATGCCATCTACCAACATTCTTCAAAATATCTTCTTTAATGTTCAGTGAAAGAACGAAAGCCTTTTATTTCAAATGTAATTTTCCTGTGTGTGTGTGTGTGTGTGTGTGTGTGTGTGTGTGTGTGTGTGTGTGTGTGTGTGTGTGTTTACCTATCTGAGACTGGGCAATCATCGTGGCTTTCCGATCACACAGTGGAGAAAATGGCAGCCCTAATTCTGCTTCCTTGTCACCCTGTGGAGAACACGAAAGATTTAGAAACAATTACTCCCGCTCGTCTCTTAAAAGCCTTCTGAATGTTGTGATAAAATGCTCCTTCTGCTTGAAAAGCAAAGCAGAGGAGCCTAATCAAACCCCCGCAGATTACAGAGCCAAGTGGATGAAAAATGCGACGTATGAATTAAGAAAATATTTAAAATCAATTAAAATGTTATTTTCGAGTTAAGCTGCCGAATCCTAAGACATTATTAACTATTCATCGTTGCTTGTTTCTCTGGTGTGGCACAATATGCGTAGGAGTGTGATGAGGGAAGCGAAGCATCACCTGGGATACACTTCAGTTTTTTCTGCAGCAAACCCTGAGCATTTTCTCGTCTGCTGTGTGTATATATGGCTCGTAGAGCATTGACGGCGCATTAGCAGATAAAGATCAGTATGTGGATATACCTGTCTAAAGAACTCCTCCATCAGGGCTTGTGTCCAGCGGTAGTGAAGTTTCCAGCCTTTAGCCGGGTGGCTGATATCTGCTGCGTGCAGCATCAGAGACATGGCTTTGGCCTTGTCAATTCTGAAAGTCAAATGTATGATCACACAAATTTACATTCACATCTATGTGTTTGTCAAATCCCTCTGTCCAGAATGCATTTAGGATACTTAAATAGAAGTCAAAATGTTTTTCTGGAAATTGAACAACACGAATCAAAGGTAAATGATATGTTCTATTCATGATGTATGAAACCTTATTATTGATTCACTCTTTCACCCCTTTACATGACATCCATTCACGCTTCCATATTCACATTGATGCATCTGGCATAAGCTTTCATCCAAAGTGACTTGCATTACACTCAAGGTATACATGCTATTCATTCTGGATGATCCTTGAGAAACCCACAAGCTTTCAGTCTCCTTACACACTGTGAGAGTCCGACAGAGGGCGTCACATACCCTTCAGGCTGCTGCAGTGTGTTCCTCATGGTCTTGATCTGCTGGAAGTGGCAGGACATATCTGTGCTCATAACCATCTCGATCACCAGCGTACGCAGCTCTCTGCGGGGAACAGCACAGCAGCGTATCAGATCTCCAAGCACAAATAAACACGCAGAGAGAGAACTTTCCCAGAACAGTTTATCCGTTCTTCACTAGAACTCCATGTCCAGGACTGAATGTGAGGCAGGCCAGCGTACCTCCAGTCGTCTTTCGTGAGATTGACAAGGATGTTCATCTCATCCTCCTGCATCAGTCTGTACGCAGCGCTCACGTGGTGGTTTTCCAGGACCGAGCGATCGTTGTATAGGATGGCCACCTCGGATCTGTGGAGAACACACTAATGTTTATGTATTTGACAGACAACTTTTCTACGAAGCGGGTGCCATTTTGGTCCGTTATGTACGGTATGATCAGATGCGAAAACACACAAAAATGTCAAATGGTTAATATTTAAAACAAATGGTTAGTAATTAATTGAAATTTCCTTGTAAGTGACAATATACAAGCCATAAAAATTATGTTTTACGTCATCACAGCAATATGTTTTTTAATCATGTTTTAGATTCAATGCATGTATACGTGGCCACTTGCCATATGACAAATTCACCATCATTAACTCACTCCTTGTCATTTTATAACCTTGTTTCTCCTTCAGACCCGAAAGAAGACATTTTGAAGTTTTTGCAAGTAGCATCTTTTAACATTCATTTCGGGTCCATACAGTAGAAGTGAATGGGTGCCACTACATTCTTCAAAATATCTTCTTTTGTGTCCTTTAAAAGAAAACATCCAAAGTTTGAAATGACACGGTTGCTTTAGCGACCCCACAAAAAAATAAACTTGCCGTAAGTACCGTCATCTAATATCTCCAGAAGCAAGAACACTATACTGTTTATTGTTGAGTCTTATGGGCTGTCAGCCCTCATTGACCATGGCGAATATGATGTATTTTTTATCTAATGATTGTCTATTTCATTCAGAAAGATGGACAGATAGTACTCAGGAGATTTCCTTTCAATCCTCTAGTGGAATAATCCTGAGGAGAACTATAAGATGAGGCAAAGAGATCTCAAGTGTAATGGCTTCATTTTTCCTGTCACACAAGCCTCGTCCCCACAATTCCCTGCTGATCAAGCACTCATTCAAAATAACAGTACTATCACAAACCCATCTGCACATTTCAGTCTACCATAGGAGTAAATGTGCTCCTATGAATAACAATGTGTGCGGTGGGTCATCATGAAAAATGAAGGCTGTAATAATTGTCCGTCTCAAGGATTCGTTGGCATTTATTAATGGGAATAAAAGATGCCCTAACTAACACAGTATAACAACATCAGTAGAGATTGCGAGATCACATATTCAGTTTATTCTATAATAGCAATGTTTCCGTCATCATGGTGGTGAAAGATGCATTTGCATACATGTTATTGATTTCCATTTCCAAACATTTATTCATATATATATATTTGCTTATTGACATCTTCAATAAAATTGACACTAAATACTTAATAGAGCGATCAATGAAATATAATACCTATACTATTACTAACTCACATTTTGAGTGTTGTTCATGTTTTGTATAGAGAAATTAAAAGTCCGTTAACATTTAATCAAACTCTTGTCGTTTCCAACATGTACGACTTCCTTTCTTCCACACGTCAGAAGATATTTTGTAAAAGGTTTGTAACCAAACTGCGCTACCTGTCAACTTCTGTTGTGTTGGAACAAAACCAGCGCAGGTTCAAGTGTACCACCATTGTTTAGCTAAAAGGGACATTTGTTCCAAAAATTTGAATTATGTCATGAATTACTCACTCTCTAGTTGTTCCAAACAGTTGTTTGTTTGGTTGAACACAAAGAAAGATATTTAGAGAAATGCTTGTAACCAAACAGATCTTGGACTCCACCGGTTACCAAAGTAGCAGTAATGAAAGTGTCCAACATTCCTCAAAATAGCTTATTTGTGATTAACAGAACAAAAAATATACATAAAATATTTTTTTCTACAGTGGTAGTCAATGGGCTGGAACAAATGTAGGTTAAATAATGACAGAACTATTCTTACAACAACATTCTTTCTGAATTTGTCAGAAAAGTTCTTGTCCTGATGGTCGAATAATTTATCAGGCATATATTCTTTGTTTGTAAATGTTTTTCCCTGTGTTTTCCGTACGCTTTGATATGATGCAAATTTTAAAAAGCGCTTTGAAAATTAAGTTGACTGAACTTGACATTATCTGATTCATTAACTGATTCAGACTTGGTGCGTCACAAACCTGGTCTGGATGTGGAAGTTATTGGTCGTTCCAGTGTGTTCGAAGTCGTGGATAGCAGCCGCAAACACCATGGCCAATATTTCCAGTTCAGTAAGCCAGTGCTGTGGGAGCAGACCGGTGGACCTTAACTTCATCATCATCACTACAGCATCTTTACACATCTACCCTTATGATCAGACTTTAACCATTCAGCTTCCATTAACTCTAAACAGCTTCATGTTTATGTAGGGATCGCTCACCATAACCCCGGTGTGAAGCATCAGATAGTGAGCCGTCTGTGTGACGTCAGCAGCGTGGATCAGATTGTGGTACGGGTTTCTGTGCTTGCTGTAACCCACCTCTAGAGCTTCAACGAAGGACACTAAGGAGGAAACCGGGATCTATACAAAAAAGAAAAAACAGAGAGAGACAAGTTGCATCTTTAAATATTTACTCAAAAACAAGACAATCTTTTTCAGTGAATTATGTTAAGATTCGATCCTTGTTCTCAAAGCTCTACCGGAGTACTGAACATCAGACCGAGGCCTTAAAAGTTTCTTTTCACGGCTGATACACAGAACATGTTACAGATCACTGAATGACTTCCTGTGAGGGGTTCGATACGCAGGGACGTAACATTCATGCATAATCCCACGCACTGAGAACATGTGTCGGCTGTACTTTTATTCTCATCATGGGAGAGAGGTTCAGCTCTTTGTGTGTGAATTCAGACTCTGTCATCGCTTTTGGAAAGGGTTCGAATTGATGGAAGCTGACACAATGGTGGAACACAAAGAAAGAACAGATGGAAAACGTCAGGCGGCTCATATCGAATGTATAGCGCGTGTAGATCTACTGTTACAGTGTAAAAACATACCCTGTTTTGAGAATGGCGCCCAGACCGGTCAAAGCGAAGAAAGAAGATGGAAACAACAATGGGATTCCGTGAGATGAAACGATAAGATGTAAAATAAATATTCCTAAGGAACTGGAAACCGGTTGTCAAGGTTGTCTCAAGTCAAAACAAAAAGTCAAATGATCAACATTATGATGTGAGTTTTTCCATTGTCTTTTTGAAGCTTAACATCCCTAGTCCCCATTCACATCCAGTCCCCATTCTCCTTCATTACACCAAAATTAAAATGTGTTTGTAAAATGGGTGTGTTTTTTAATGGTAGTATGAGGGATCATGGGAGTTTCCCTGTGGGCAAGCAATGTGTTCCATTTACAGTTTTTGAGGTCTCATACCCTGAAGCGGCTGATCAGGTCGTATCTGGTGAGCAGCTCGTACACCAGGAACTTTAGAGCGTGTTCACTACTTGCTTCTTGGAGCGTGAAGACGTCAAATGACCATTTATCAACATTCTGAAATGAAGAAAAAAGCCATGATACACACGTTTATTTTAGGGCAACAAACAACGTTACAATCTATACCTTTAGGGCCGCATTTACAGATGGTGGGTAGGTCAATCCCGCCATGTTTGATGTTCTTCTGTACATTCTGGAAACAAAATAACAGGAGTTTTATTACCGAATAGACGTAAAGTACTGAAATGAAAGTAAAGCAGTGTGTAGAATACCGATCCAAATATTAAACAGTAAAGACTGAAATTTAGATTTAATCGATTTGAACCAGAAATACAAAAAAAACTAAAATCTGAGGTTTGGCTCATGAACTCAAGTTCATGAACTTCAATGAAACTTAAGCAAGAAGTGTTAAGCAGATGAGTAGGGGTGATATCAATTCAAAAGAAAATTGGATTTTGACAACACTATTAAAGACAGGTGTGTGTGAGAGAGCAAGAAAAAGAGAGAAAGAGAATACTGGACGACGAAATTATAGAGATCAGAATTGCGCTTTTAGTTTCAAGCACATTTAAGTGAGAATGCTTTCAATCAAAGTGAAGAAAAGCAGAACATAATAGTAAAATTTTATTTTTCCCTTTAAATGAGCCTGGAAAAGCACTTAATAAGAAAACCTCACATGTCTGCTCACTGTCCAGATTTCCAAATATTGCAGTTATTACATTTAGTTCCTATGTTCTTATTAAACTGGCAATCTTACCCACACTTAAAAAATCTAAATTGTGAAGGTTACCATTATACATTATTCCAGGGATAGTTCACCCAAAAATAAAAATTTGGTCGTTATATACTCTCGCACTTTTATTTCAGACGTGTATGATTTTCTTATGTAGGTAATATCAAATATTTTCCAAATAAGATGTTTTGAAGAATGTTACCCATTCAATTCGATTGTATGAACACAAAACCAATTCAACTGAAAAGGCTAACATTCTTCAAAATATCTTTGCTGAGTTCTCCAGATGAAAGATACCGGCATGATAAAAAGAAGAGTCAACTATCACATCCTTTTTATTTTTGGGTGAACTATTACTATAAACTGTTGTGTTTAATGAAGATTGCATTAGATGACATCTTTACCAATATCTTTTCCTTTTCCCTTTCATAGAAAAACCTTAAAATCACAACCCAAGTGTATTTTTTTTAAATCAATAGAGTTAAAGATGTTGCACGGAACTGATGAATGAACCAACAGATTTGTTTTCCAAATCTGAAAGCCATTAATTCTGAAGCACCATTAATGTGTGCTTATTATCACACATGCACAACGATCACGGTGTCAAACGCGACAGTTGTCGGAGACATTCTGAAAGAGTTGCCATAGAAATGAAGGAAGGAGGCTGATATCATGAATTAATCACCCAGTGAAGGTTCACGACCATGAGAGACGGACTGCCTCGCAAACAAACTCAATTGAGGCATTCGTTTTCATTTACTGGAAAACATTATGGCCAACCAGTGCTTAAGAATGTGTCTTTTACGTGCAGGTAATCTTGAGAGACATTTTTCCCAGTTAGCGGGAAAATATTGGGCCGGTCTGTGAAATGAGACTGTCAGTTTGGTTCAAACTCACTTAGAGGACAAACATAAAACAAATGTTTAAATACAAACTCCATTCCGAAACCTGGCAAGCATCTTCGGTATCTATTCCCTACGTGAGAAACGTTCTTATCGAAGAGCACATTTGAAGAAGAAGGCTAAAAAAGCACTTTTTAGATGAAAATTTGTGTTAAATTCACATTATACATGAACAGATTGTCTATTCACATGATCAACATTAAGGTCAGGTGGAATGCTTTATGCATTAAAATTAGGCTGAAACAAATATCTTATAAGCCACAATATAAGATGATATGTATTTTACATGATTACGAGAACTATACTGCATTAAATTTGCATTTATTTTGGAGTATGTTCATCATTTGTCTTCATATAAAACATTATCGAATAGATAAACATAAATTATAATTCATTGTTGTGCTACTTTAACATCAACATACTATGAGATTCGTTCTACTGTTCGTGATCACAGCAAACATCAAAGTTCAATACCGTTCAACGAAGATCCCGGCTTGAACTGCGTGAACGATACTGCGGAACCGGGGCTTCTCTTCGGGACGTCTGCGCACCACACCCATCTTCCTGGTGAAGGTGGAGGCCAGCCAATCACGCACCTCCATGGGCACAGAGTCTGCCTGGATATCGCTGAGCTCATCTTCAGTGTCCAGCAGGCGTCTGGAGAACAAAACCACAGAGGATATTACTTTAGAATGAAGAGGCTACGGCAGATGAGCCTACGGCCTTTAAAACAAACACAAGATCTAGTATATACCATCTTATGAGTCATCCATGGGCAAACTGTACTGCTTTGATTGTTGTGGCATGCATAGAAATGTAGGTTTTAAACTAAACTCACATTTAAAACACCAGCAAAATATTTCAAAAGGTCACTTGGCGTATTGTTGGTGTGATCCACTTTGGATTTAAGGAAATATTGTAAAATATTGATTTAAATGCAATATAAAATACATAACTATGTCTTCACAGGTGTATAAAGATCTTATATGATGAACCATTATTTTGTATCACTTTAGAATGAGTTTTTTCGATCTACTTGGCATGGGTCTTATTGCATGGAATTCGCCATGATGTTTCTTCAGTAGCCCAAAATGCACAAACTGCACTACAAGGCTTGTTTCATTAATATATTATCATCTTCGACAAAGAAGCAAATACATGACACATCTTTATCTAGTGTCAGCCACCGAAGGGCTTTAAAGAAAGGTGGTGATAGGTGGAGCAAGCACCTCTAGAGGCTGCTAGATTTCCCGTACTGGACCTTTAATGCACATCTCTGTCCTTTTCTCTCATTAACCATGCAACAATGCAACCATTATGCAACAATTAATCACTTGGTATAGTTTTACACAGTATAAAAGCATTTTGTTTCAAAGTGTGTGTCTAGACATCAGCATCAGTTATTGATAAACCTTCAGTCTAAACCAGCATGTGGTTGACCCACAGGGATGATACCGACAGAACGATTTTCACCGCTCGACACAATTTCAAACACAATATTGTTGACCTCTCTCTGACCCTAAAGAGGTCTGAGATGAATTTTAGATTTTTTTTAATGATAAAAAATACAGACATGCCAATCTGATTGGAGACTGCAGCGTGAATTCAGATTTGTGCGTTGGAGGGTGTTACAATTCTTACAATGTGCAAAACCTGATGCAAATTTAGACAAACATTTACTCCAGCATTTTATATTTTCATGCAAAGTCAAGCATTGATAGTTAACATTTATTCTTTGCAGAATCTGAAATGTACAATAGTAATTTATTTAAAATGATGTATTTGAATTTATAATCATTCATGTTATAATGAATACGATTACACTTTATCCTGACCATTAAGAATAAGAAAAACTGTTGTTATAAAGATTATTAAAATAACAATATAAAAAAAGCATTCTTACAGCCGAGTTCAGAGCCAATGAGTCAAGCATCATGAAATGTTTATTGTTTAATACCCTCAATTTCTTGCTAAATCAAATTTCTCAATTACATTTTGGCAATTGTGACCTTGTTTTCACAAAGTTCATCCAACAAAACGTGCAGGCCTTCATCACGCTCTGCTGTTGGAGTTTCCGAGCGAGTGGAGACGAAGGGACTCATTTTCTCACAGAGCTACTGTATGACTCACCCCGCTCGCGCTCTATTGGTCAGAACGAGCAATTCAAGGCCTAAGTTCTTCGAGCGACTGGCATAAAATAAAATAAATAAGCTTTTGATGAGAAATGAAAACAGCTGAAGAATTGCAACAGTTATTGCTTAGCCTTACGAAGGCGGCCCGGCCCGCGCAGGAAATGCGACATGTTATCATAACAAATATTCGTCGACTTCCAGTAACAAGCTAAATTGCTTAAAGCTGCTACCATGGCAATACATCCTGTGCCCGTCATTAGGAAAACGTAATTAGCCGTAGCCGACTCTGTCTAAACACGGGATCATCAAACGGCAGGCTGGCACGGCTCTAGTAGGCCAACGGTAGCGCTCTGTACACGTCAGTCTTAAACACGACAGAGACACAGAGCTACAGGTCTGAGTTAATTAAAACTGAGGGCTCGACAGATACAGAGACGCGCTGACTAACTGTGTGCATCACTGCTGCGGGGAGAGAACGTGAAGAATGACATAAAGGAAACACCTTCTGCTAAATAGCTGAGAATGCTTCATAGATCATTAAATGGTTGATAAACCACTTCTATATAGACCAGTTTACAAAAGGTAAACACGTCTCTTTTCTTATTAAATAAATACAATTATTACAAAAAGGATTAAAGAGTTTTACTTAACATTTTGTTCTGTGTATAAATGTTCAATTGGTTGTTTCTGTGTGAAAAAAATGAATCAGAAAGTTCTTCTGGATCAGAGCTAAACCAGAATCATTTTGGTTTTCTGAATTGATCTACATGAATTATGGCCGTTTGAGACCCTACGGCACAATGGACAAACAAAATATATTTTTTAATACAATATCTTTATAAATAATAAAGTATATTTTATACATTGTTCATTTTATATTTCAAATATAATATAATAATGTTCCATATTATTAATTTGTAATATTTCTTTTTATATTTATATAATAATGAGCACTCTTTTCCAACTTATTTTTTCAGATTTATTAATTTTTTGCCAAAATGTTCAGCAACACTTCATTAAAAAGAACATAATATTGCATTTCCCATAGTAGGGCTTTGATACAATACCTGTCAAAAATGTTATTTACATCCATTTCGCCCCATCCATGTTTTAAGTTATTTTTCTCAGTAAACTCATGTAACTTTACTAACAAATAGAGTGGTACCCAGGACGCGATAACGAACATTGAGGGGGAATATCCCAGACGTGAGGAGGATGCTCATAGGTCTGTGGCATATCTGTCCCATAATTGCTACCGTCTACCCTATAGCATGAGGCTGCCGGCAGTCTGACTGGCTGAGCACAATAATAGAATCTTGATGAAAGTACAATTTAAACACAAAAGTATAAACCCTTAACAAATGTTCAAGCAAAGAGAAGATCAATCTTAATGTTGTCATGAAAAATGTTACTCACCGGGTTTCATCGATGTACACGGCCTCGAGAACGGAAGCTGCATATTCAATGTTCTTCCTCAGATCTACAACATTCACTTCCCCTTTATCCAGTTGCTTCACCAGACATCTCAACCTGCATAAAGAACAACAATACACTCAATGTAAATGAAATCCCTCTGATACAGGGGAAAAGATTCTGTTCACAAAAGAATGAAGGGAAAAAGACAATGCCAATTCTCCACCCACAATTACACAAATAAAACCATCAAAGATTACAGAACATAAACGCTTTAATCATCAAATCTCATGAGCCAAGGCGTTACGCTCTCTTATTCTTGTAATACATTAAAAATAAACCAAACAAATCTCCTGGCAGAGTTAATGTGAGGTAACCCGGGGAATATGTAGGGCAAGTTATAATTTGTCTTATGAATTCCATATAATCCAATCATACAGCCTTCAATTGTTTTTTAATGCAACAATTCCTTTGCACAGCTAAACATACTGTAAAATATCAAATTAAAGATATAGTTTAATTCACTGTTTTTGGGGATAATGAGAAAATTCTTAATGTTCAATATCAATATTGAAGAAAGTTTGTAACCGAGTTTGGGTCACTATTGACTTTCATTCTTTCATATTTACTTTTGTCCCATTACGGAAGACAATGGTGACCCAAAATAATTTTTCATTCCAAAAATGTTTTGTGTTCAGAGATCTTGTAACAACGGTAGGGTGATTTTTATTTTTGGGTTAACTATTCTTTCAAAACGTAACCGTTCATTTTATTTCATTTCTGTCTAAAAAACATGTGAGAGATATGAACAAAACATTGCACCCAGACTACACTCTTACGCACAACTCGATAGTGTCATGACATTTATTTCAAGGCTTTTGTACCAGATCTATTGTAGTGTCATGAGGAGGTGCTGTCAGAAACACACGTGTAATCCACAGGAACAGAAGCGTATGAGGAACGTTCCCTGTTGATCTCCTCTTTAAATATTCATCGTAAGGAGTATCAACACCCTCTTCAATCTTTTCACTATTTAACCACTTTAATAACAAGCAGATAAATATAATTGTATAATATTCATGTTTCAGTTCACACCTATGTCTGGGTGATATTTTCATCTGTTTCTCTTATCAAATCTGCCTTTAATCAGTATTAAACTAAATGCAGATCGGTTTATATATTGCAGTGGTCTGTAACATGGCAACTTGAACACAGTCCTCTTCAGCGACGTGCTTTTGACATGTGGCTGTCTGATAACACTTACGCCCAACCACAAACTGTCTGCAGGCCACACAAAAAACACGAAGAGAGATGAAAGACAAACAAGAAATACCAACACTGATTGTTATAAAAAATGATTGGAAGCTGCCTACAATCTGCAGAAAAACTAAGAACAGAAATGATTGTGCCAAGCATTGAACAAAGAGCATGTCATGTTTGTGTCAGATCTGATTGGTGTTTTTTTTAGTCTAACCTGACATCATCATCACGCTATTCCACATTCCGGCCAAGATAGGATCAGAAATGATTTCTTAAATCGTTTGCAGTCTGGGGTGGATTAGAATCGCATTTTATCTCTGATCAAGTTGTAAACCTATTCTCAAACAGCATTAGTCATTCTAACATTAATCACCAAAACAACTGTAAGGACCTATGTACTTTTGTAGCAAGTTTTCACATGTTAGTTTAAAAAAAATTGAACAAAATGTACTTTAAAAAAAAAAAAAAAACTTTAATAAATTGGTAATTTACGTATTGTGACAAGACAACGTATTTGAAGTTTCTTAATTGCAGTTAACTCCTACGAGTGCAAGGAAAATCATTTAGATGTTTTAAAAAATCAGGATGTCACAGCATTCTGTCAAATTATTGGAGAACTGTACGTTTAAACTTTTTTGCAGTTTAAAATTTGCATTGCATTGCGTTTCAGCATTAATGTAAATGTTACATGTAAAATAAATGTCTAAAGTACTGGTGGAAAATAACCAGTATATTCTCACAGTGGTAAAGGCAAAATCTATGATTTCGGGTAGTCAATGTTGACATTTGAAATCACAGCAACAGTCACACCCCTACACCAAAAGGACCTCACCCTTTTTTTATAACTCTTTTATAACATATTGGTCATCTGTCGCTCTCCCTTTCCACATCAAGAAAAGATACGCCCCTTGCTGAGGATTGGCTGTAGATTGTTTTTGGGCTTGGAACCCGCTCAACGATTTGTCCTGTCTCTTATATAAAATTAAGCGTACCTCATCATCCTATCTCAATTTACAATTCTATTTTTATAATAAAGATAATCACACAAAAATGTAAGATTTTTTTTTCAAAACAGCTTTATTTCAATCCAATTATAATGCTTAAATATTCTTGAGTACATTCATACAATATTCAGGTATAAAAAGGGTTATTTCCAAATACTTGACTTGAGCAGGTTTTAAGTATGAGCAAAGACATAATGTTTCTTAAGTAAGGGTAAGGATTACCCTTGAGCTCACATGTCAAACTATCAGTGCCTATTTATACCTGAAGTGTGTGAACGTGTGTTTGAGATGGACTCCATCTGACTCTGGAGAGAGTGGCAGTGGAGAAGGGCAGGAGATTGATAAGGGATTTAAAAACATTACGGGTGACATTAGTCCTACACACAAACTGTGTTTACGATACCCAGCAGTGACCCCCGACTTTGCCAACATGTCAAAGAGCACGTGTGTTATAAAATGTCATTGCTCAAACTCTTTCTCACACACACACACAAATACACACTTAGTCAAAATGTCACGATATGTATAATAAACACACAAGCTTCTGGTCAGAAGGACTTTCCAAAACATGATAAGAGAGTGGTCAGCGCATATACAGCAGCCTGGGAGAAGATCCAAGAGAGGATCTATAGTTTAACATGATCAAGGTCTTTAAAGACCACAATATTAATCTCTCATTAATCCGTTTGTATCCATGATTTTTTTTAAATACTATTTGGAAAAAATAAACATTAGAAAGCTCTAAAATCACAATATGTATTGTTTAATATTAGTTTAATAAAAATGGATATAATTGATATTATTATTGAAAATGATATTATTGCGATTAACATTTGTGTACTATTGATGTTGTAACTAATATCACAAAATACAATAATAAAATCATAAATATGTGACATTACTATTATATAAAATATTTTGAGACTTTTTGGTACTGGTATTTGTTTTGCAATAAGGACAGCTTGCTAAATGCCAAAATGTAAATGTAAAGGTAATGCATTCAGTTGGCATGGACTCCACGAGTTTGTTCAAAACCCTTTGAGAGATCTGGAATGATGTTCTTCCAGCAGGCTTTGAGACTGTTCTGAAGCATCTTGTGCACGTCAATGGAGAAAAGAAAATCTAATCTTATTGCAAAGGTGTTTTCAACAATCTTCAAAGTATCATCTTCTTGTTAAAACCATACATGTTTAAAAACATAAGATGGTGAGTTAATGATAACAGATTTGTCATTTTTGGGATCTCTTTCAATACTCAAAATGCTTATTTTTAATATGAAAGCTAGACTAATGTACATATAAAAGATCAGCCCTTCCCGCAACTCAACAGGCAACCAATTTAACAACATTTCAAGTTCTGTATTTTTGGACACATTTCCATGTCCATTAACAAAGCGGTCAAGCGAGGGTCTTAAGACCACCACGAGGGTTCAGAAATGAAAATAAGCATAAGCAAACGGATAAAATACACCCACACTGCTTTATATCCACCACAGGCCTCCCAGAAGCAAAAACATATCTGCTAAACCGGGCCGAGCGTCTGGTTTGAGCAGCATCCGAGAAAGACCGCTCCACCCGCATGACCTGACAGCTCCGCTGAGACCTGTTTAAACCATCTCCACCCCTGCTCCAAAGATCAGGGCCAGTGGGTGAGTCCCTATTTTCCAGATCTAGATCCACCAAGGCTTTTCATAGCTCAGCGTATCCGCTCTGGTCAGATTAGAGTTTTTGAAAAAACACTGAAAGTTGAAGAGTTCATCTCGATGTGTTGCTTGAAGAAACTTCCAGGAGTTTCATGTAGTGCATGAGAATTAAAGAGAGAGAGAGAGAGTGAGAGATACAGTATATTGAGCAATATATCCACAATTTATTTAAGTCAATTTAATTTCAGTTTGAAATGAGTATTCAATAAAAGAATATAGGTAAATATTTAGAAAAAAATTTAATTAATAAAATAGTATGTTCAAATTTGATTAAAATAACATGAATCATAGTTATATTAATAAAAATATTTTTGATTTTGTATTAATAGCACATATTAGTTAGAGAGTTTAATAAATCATTTTACATCATAGGAAGTTCTGGGAAGCACTTGAATGAAAATTATTGGCCAAAGCTGAATAATAATGAAACGGTTGTCCAAGGCTAAACATGGTTTTTTCATTTAATTTGTAAAAAAAAAAATTCCGCCACATAAATTAAAAAGCCCAGACATGTTTTCACTATTTTATTAGTAAAAAGATAATACACTTACATTTATTTATTTAACAGCTAACTTTTACTGCCAAATAATTTTGGTTGTCGAGCACTAAATAATCGACAATCAAAAAACATAAAACTGAATTTGACTGATAGCATTGTGTACTTTTATTTCTATAGATATTGTGATGGTTTCCCCATTCTATATCTTCTTGTCATGATTGTTAAAAACTTATGTTGTGGCAGGCTATTAATTATCAATATACAATCACGTGGTTAGGTTTAATAATGAATATTGTAAATAGAAAAAGACCCAGCACCAGCAGCCAGCAGGCCATCATGCCCCAGTCAGAGAAGAACATCAACCTCATACATTTTCCCATGAGTTTGCCATGGCATTTTGTGTGTAAACGTCCTAATGTCAGGGCCACTGCCGTCACTGGGTTTCAGACCAAATCTCTGGGGACCAAGCAAGGTCCCAGTGATGGAAAATAACCAAGACATGCAGCCAACCTCTAAGACAGCTTGAAATTCCTCACCCGACCAAGATGGCACCCAGAGGACCATTGACAATATTCAGGGATGAGGAGCTCGTGTTGAGCTGAGAATCAAACCAGCTCAAGAAGCAGTGTGCAAATAAAGTTGAGACGTCTGTATAACTCAACGCTAGGACGTTTCAGGGAACTAGTGCACCATTTCTTTGTACGAAAAATAAAAGAATACATCGTGATGTCTTGACAGCCCTTAAGTCCCAATACGCAGAAAAGAGCAAGAAAGAAAATCTACATCAACAGTACAGTCTGAAATGACATGCAGGTGAGCAAACGCTGAAAGAACTTTCAATTTGGGTGAATATTCCCAGCAAAATTGCATCTATAATGTGCTGTGTGCTAAAACCCCATTTCCCGCCCCATTTATTTTTACAATAAATGAACGTGTTCTCTGATGTCACAGATATCCCACTGCTAACATTACCGTTCCAAAAAATCCCTCAGCAACCGGGAAAATATTGTCACAAATTGTCCTCTGTTGACGCCAACAGTGCATACCAAATGTATTTATAGAGACCAAACGTGAACATAGGCGCAAATCTGGAAAGATGAGAATTTTCATTGTCCTTATATGATTTATACTTATATGTAAGCCACAAATAATAGTTAATTCTAAATAATTAATAATATTAATCTAGAGTCTTAAATAGTAGTTTCATTTCGTAAAATAATAAAACATTTATATATTTATCTAGTTTCTCAACTTTATTTTTAAAGACACATATTGCGTAAGATTGATGTGCATCCATTCCTGACTCACAGGTACTTTGCCAAACCCACTCTTCTATTTTTATATTTAAATACATACTGTATTTTAATAAAATATTTGAACATTTGACACAATTTACTCAATGTATTACATAATATGGGAGAAACTAACGCTTTTATGGAGTGAAATATATAAGCAATTTGTTTCAGTACAACTTTTCGTATAATGAAACCACATGCTTATATTTAAATATATTTCCATCCATTCAATATTTACCAGCAGTAAATTGTGCAGAACACTTACATTAATGTTATTTTATAATTGTAATCAGGCCAACTTTAAATGAAAAACACATTTTCCCCCTGGACGTATTCTACTGATGTTGTGGTCAATGTCCTGTGCGTCACGAGTCAGGAAAACTTTGAAGCTTGCAGGGTAGGTACAATGCTCATTTCACAGATCTTGACTCCATATATAAATATAATAGTATGTATCAGTGAAGAAACCATTAAGAGGCGACATGCGCTTTTTATCACACAACAGATTAGAGATTACATTCACTCTGTGGGTGATGGTGTTCGGGTCTAACCTTGAGCGCTTGCAGGGGTCTGGGCGTCTCTCCAGCCTGGACGTTAAGAATCTCATATTGAACAACCTATCAAGAACATCTCTGAGTGTTTGAACCGAGAAGACCTGCTGCAAGCCAGAAAACCAATATCTTTGAAAAGGTTTCATTTTCATACAGCATTATTTGTAAAAACCTGCCATCTTTTTAACATGGATAAAAATATAGACACTTTTCTTTTCCATATGATAAACTCGTTCTCAATTTATATTAAAGTGGAAATAACATTTCCTACTTGCAATAAAGAGAATTAGTTGCCTCTCATGAGTACAAACTGTCCTTGGCCTTTCATGGATTTGACCAAAGGTTCAGTTACTTTGGTGATGTGCTAAATGCGGTTTGACATAAGCAGTTTAGTATAGAGTGCCAAGGACCGATTTCCCCAGCCAAGCCGAGTTCTGAATAAACAAACACCTTATTCTTCTCAGACCTCCTCAACGGGCTCATAGTTCCGTACCCACATCCTAACGCCTTCAAAACAATGTATCTCTTAGGTTCCCATTTGTGGAAGTTAAGAAGCTCTAAGCGCTGGTTTAGTCCTGTTTTGGCCAAAAATAGCTGTTAAACCACTGTTTATGCCCCGCTAAAATGTAAACCCACCACTCGGGGATGTACACATCTTCCCTGACAGCTGAGATAAAACTGCACTAAAAACGTCATGAAGAGTAACAAAAGGAACGCAGACTTCATTCCAGTGATTTAAATCAGTTGGCTTTCTCAAAAGGTTTGTCCTTTTTCATTTGGTGAGGTTGTCTGTGGATTACATTCTCAGACCTTGAGAAATAATGTCTTGTAAGAGTGAGTTATAACATCATTAGCTCAACCAATATTTGAAATAGTTTTTATCATTTTTACAACCTCTTGTAATTTCAGACCTGTATGACCTTCTTTCATCTACAGAATACCAAAGACGATATTTCGGAAAAAAAATACACCGGCAATTATTCAACTTATATTTTTTGGACACAAAAACAATACAAGTCAATGGGTGCCAGATAACAACATACTTCAAAATATCAACCTGCAGACAAAGGTTTGACATTTCACACAGAAATGATAAATTCTATCACTTTACATTTACGTTCTGGCATTTGGCAGATGCTTTTATACAAATTGAATTACAAAGAATCAAGGAGACAATGAAGCAAAAATAGCCACGATAACAACAGACGAAAAAGTGAGTTACACAAGGCAAGACAAAACCTGCTGGGAGAGAAAAGGATAAAAGAATTATAGAAAGAGTGAGGAAGAAAGGCTTTGGTGGGTTAGGTGATGACGGAAAAGATGAGGTTTTTAGGCGTTTTAAAAAAATAAGAGACTGGGTCTGCCAAACATGTTGTAAGAGGCCGATCGTTCAATCATCGAGGAACCGATCTAGAGAATGTGCGAGACAGAGATTTCTTACCCTTATTGGACTGCACAACAAGACGTGCTCTTAAGCAGAGAGCAGAGATCCAGAGGGTGTATACCTGTGTATCAGCGAATAAAGGTGGGGGCCGATGAACCTGTGGTGGTCCTGCAGGCCATGAGCAGAGTTCTAAATTCAATGCGAGCTGCTTTGGGTAACCAATCTAACCTGTTGAAGAGAGGTGTGACATGCTGTCTTTTCAGTTCCTTGAAGATCTTCCGAAGTTCTGTAGCATCTTTAGAGGTTTGGTCGTCCAGACCTGGAGTCCAGCAAGCAGAGAATTGCAGTAGTCCATGGTCTAGACAGGACCAAAGCCTGGACTAGGATTTGTGTAGAAGGCTCCGAGAGAAAAGCTCTGATCGTCATAATGTTTTAAAGCAGAAATCTTTAGGATCTAGGCAGTGCTGGCAACATGATCTGTGAAGTTTAGCTGGTCGTCAAGAACCAATCCCAAATTTTCTCCCAAAAATACTTAACCAGGCATTCAGTTGTCTACAAACCTACTAATACAATCTGCATTTTGATAGGAACGTCTGAATATGTTCACCCTCATTCTGTACAGTGCTTTTGAGATCCTTGGGACATTAAACAATTACATTTGAGTAAAAATGATTGATTCTGCTGTCAGTGAACAAAACTGATTAAAACCCATATTTTCACTTCACAGATTTCCATTTTATTTAATATACAAAAACAATTACTAAAGAAATTAGAAAGCAACCATAAGAACCCATCCTAAATCACAGTCAAAATGCATTTGAATTAAAAAATAAGTATCTAAAAGAGTTAAAATGTGATTGTTATTTTATGTATATAAAATATAAAAAATAATTTTTTATCCATGACCAATTCAGATATAACTTTACTTATTTGTTTTTTTTCTAAAGCTCATATTTTATTAGGTGGTGTTTTGGTCATCTTGAAACCAGTTTCCAACATCACGAAGAAACCTTCAGCACATAATGACGAAGAAGTCAAACATTTATTTTCATTTATTACCTTTATAAAATGGCATGTCAGCAAATTACGAACTAATAGATGAATTTGGTAAATGAATGAGACAGCGTGTGTGCCTGTGATTAATCTGACTAATGTATGCACAGAACACTTGAGTATTTACTTAGGGAAAGTAAGCTAATCTGACAGCGATATTAATATGATAAACACTTCAGGGCTGAAATATCAGCAACACAATTACTCTGAATGTATTACTATGTCACATTCATTTCAGCAGAAGACAAATATTCAATCCGATAGATTCAGTGGCCTCATAAACCATCTGAGCCGTTGAGCGAAAATACACTTTATAACACATACACTTGTGTGTTTGGCTCTTCTGTAAATCCAGTTTAGATGAAGTATTCTGGTTGGGTAAACTATTCCTCTAACCAACACTAAAATCACAGTCTTCAATAGCTTTATACAGTCTTAATACATTGGTTTGGTCTGTTTTCAGCACTAATAAAACACTGCCAATATCCTTTCTGAAAGCAGGGGACACATTTATGAGGTCGATGTTTTGAAAGCTGACTCTCTGATGATTAATACAAAAGCATCTCTCTAGGGCAAAATGAGGCTGGGTTGTGACTGTATTTTATTTTTCATTAAATTCTTAAGTTTGACTGGATTTGACGAGAAACCCTCTGAATGAGAGGCCAAAGTTTTTCCTGACTTATTGCATGGCAATGTGTGAGACAGATTTCCTGACACCAGCGACTGTACCGCACCTTCTCAAGCAGAACCACAAATGATAGGTTATCTACTCCAGGTTGAGGTTGCGGAATGAATAAATAAGCAAGGTGCATTGCATTAAAGGTACTTTTGTGAGAAATCAAAAATATATGAATAAAGTAATTCTTTGTGGAATTGATGCACACAAAGTTCTATGTGAATCATGCTGGGACAACATGGATCAGGTTTTCTAGAGGCCACACTACCTAAGACATGCTGCTTATAAGTACTATGAAATGGTTTTATGTATTGTGCTTACGTGTGTTCCATATGAGCAGGCTATTCAGTGAAAAGTTTTATCCTCTACTGAAATCTCAGATATAAACAGTTGGTGATAAAAGACCCATGTGAGATCTCTCTATTTTTATAATTCAAGTAAGTGCTATTGTTTATGATTGTTAAATCCACAACGCTACATATTCTAAAAACTTGAGCTAATCTAATCTAATCATAAGGAAAAAGAAAGAAGGAGAGAGAGAGAGAGAGAGAGAGAGAGAGAGAGAGAGAGAGAGAGAGAGAGAGAGAGAGAGAGAGAGAGAGATAGAAATGAAAGAATGAAAAAGAAAGAAAGAAAAACAAAAAAAGAGAAAAGGAGGAAAGAGAAAGAAAAAAAGAAAAATAAGAAAAAATAAGTAAAGGAGGAAAGAAAGAAAAAAGGAAAAACAGGAAAAAAGAGAAAAGGATGAAAGAAAGAAAGAAAGAAAGATGGGAAAAGGAGGAAAGAAAGAAAGAAAGAAAGAAAGATGGGAAAAGGAGGAAAGAAGGGAAGGAAGAAAGGAATGAAGGAAGAAAGAAAGAAAGAAAGAAAGAAAGGAAGGAAGGAAGGAAGGAAGGAAGGAAGGAAGGAAGGAAGGAAGGAAGGAAGGAAGGAAGGAAGGAAGGAAGGAAGGAAGGAAGGAAGGAAGGAAGGAAGTTTTACATTTATAATCACTTACAGCTTTCACAAACTCTCTCATATAAAGTTTCACATATCCAGGATTCATAACCAGAATATCCCATGCCAATCTGTATACAGAACAACACGATACAGACTGTCCTAGCAGAGGATAGTCTTGAGTATAAATATGTACAGTAAAACTTCTGAAAGAAATTCTGGCTGAATCGGCCAAATACTTACATATAAATACAAATAGGCAAACTGACATCCATGGCATATCCTTTTATGATATAAGGTAAGGTCAGATCTGGATTTTTAAGGCTTTTCACAGATCATTTAAAACAGTATTGGCCCATACCGACGACTGAATAAGGACGTATATTACGCTTTCTTTTAATCACCTAGAATTATTTGTTGCATGATTTTAAGGAATAATGTATGTTAACTAATAAATTAAGAGAAAAAATGTGCCATGTTGCCACATTCATTTATGTTTAAAAGCTTTTATGCTTTTAGCATAGTCTTAGTTCAGGAAGTTTTAACACTTTGGGAGTTGACAACGGTCAGTTGGAGATATGAGTGATTTTTTAGGGCTCTTGAGATTCAAACAATTTACAATTTAAGGATACTTTTCAGCATATCCTCGTAAGCTAGTTTCTCCTATGAAGATCTGGCAACGCCATCACTTCAGCGGAGGACTCGTGAGAGCCGTTAGCTCCGTGTTAAACGTGCGAAAGTAAAGACAGGTCAAGCACAGCATGCTTAATATAGTGTAAAATACTTGCTCGAAGGTGATGAAATCCTCCAAAAATCTTAATCAACATACTAAGTCAAAGCATGTCATATACGAGATTCAATTCCATCATGAACTCTTAATAGCTCACAAAAGCTGTTGTCAGTTTGAACCAATGCACATATTAACATTTTCTCTTGTCGACACAATAGTTTTGGCTACACTTTCAATCTGAGAGTGTTTTGATTATTCTATTGGATCCTTGTGTCTATAACTCCTCACGAAACAATCATAGATGAGGTCAACTCTTATGAAGTTAGGGAAAAGAAGGATCACGAGTGGCAAATGTATGACTCAAAGGTTGCTCCCGAGACTTCTCAGTTATGTTTATTGTAAGAACTATATCTTAGATCATACCATGTGATGGACTGTAGATGTCATCTTGAGGTGCCGATGGGACATTACGTGATATTCACTGCAAACACATGATAGGAGAAGCCTCATTTCCACATACTCACATACAAGCTCAATAAATCTGCTACACTCGTGCAGGCCTACCAGCTCACTGATGTGGGAAAAAGCACGGAGATAAAACTTCAACTCTGAAAAGGGAATTTAGGGGTATAAAACATACCACAAAATCCACATAAATACTTCAGAAGTAACAAACATGTCCATGACTAATGTTAGAGACACAAACCCAAATATTGAATGGAAAATTGATGGCATCATTTATCTACCATCATGTGTTTGAAAACCTTTTTGTGACTTCATTGGAACACCAAATAACAATGGACATCATTGGAGTCAATGTATTTGGTTACCGACTTTCTACAAAATATCTTCTATTGTGTTATGGGGAAAAAAAACGTCATGAAGGTTTAAAATGACAAGAAGGCAGATAAATAATGGTTTTACTTTTGGTTGAACTACATAACTGCCTACACTTACAAAATAATGAATGTACCGAAGTTAATATTACAAAAATAAGAAGTTATAAAAATCTTTTAAAAACAGAAAACAGAAATGATTACAGAAAAGCAAAAATGAAAATAAAGTATAATATTCTGATTATTATCTCAAAAGTATATTTTTAGATACACCTTATATTTTGGTAAATGAATATACAAATACTGTTTAAAATGTTTCAAATATTATGTTAATTGAATCAATTCTAAAGCTTTAAAATGTTCACAGTTTTGAGTGTAATCATTTTCGAGTGTTCCCAAAAAATCACAGTTACATTTTTCTTGAGGGTACCAAAGCCTACAAACCCAAAATAGTTATTTTCTAATACATTGAGTTCATCAATTAACTTAAGAACATGTTCAATCTCCTTGGATGTTTCCCTAAATAAAAGCGTCAACACTTCAAAATCATGCAAGCTACAAAATCTATTAAAACAAAATGTAAGAGTCAGGGTTTCTGTTTAATGGTACCTATGATATTACTTGTATGTAATCAGTACACAGAACAACGTATGTCCTCTTTACGTGAAGCAAGAACTTTAAGCCCTGTTTGGAGATTTGTAAACAGACGGGTCCGCTCCCCCCCCCCCCCACCAAAGCGTGCAAAAGAACCTGTTGTACATCTGTTTCTGCTTTACATGCAACAAAGCGATTAGCAACCTGCTTGAAACAACAGAGCAAAGCAATGAACCGCTGCTTAATGTTCTGCCACTAATGTCGGCGTAACCACATCAGACAGGACGTTTAGTGAAGGTTATTTTACTCCCATTCCTTTGAAACTTGCTGAAGCTGATATCAGCACAAGCAGATTAGGGTGAAAGAGCCTCCGGGAATCAACGTCATGTTTCATACCCACCCCGGGAAAACCTATGTGCTGTTTTTGACTTTGAGGTCCAAAATTTAATCTCAAAATTCCATAGGAAAAATCACTTAAATGAATAAAAGCTTATCTATAAACAAAGCGTTAGGATAAAATATAAATTTAATTCATTTGTAATGATTGTTTGCATTTAAAGTGTTCCGTCGCAGTTTATTGATATCTCTAATAAAGCTCTGCTAGAGACACAAGTGAGATTCCCGAAGTCACGAAACAAGTCTCATAATAATCTCACAGACGTCTTTGCATAAACAGAAGACTTATTAAAGATCTCACTTGCGATATGTCTCTTTTGCCGGCACGCACTCTGTAAGAAAAATCTGCTGCACATGCAAGACGGCCACAGGGATTGGCAACTTTCTTCAGAGGCAAACTTCAAAACTTTTACCCAGACAAACTAAACTCCAAAGTAGATGTTAACTTAGAAGAACGCTCCAATAGAAGTCAAGAAAATAGCTCAAAGTCTTTCTTACCTGAAGATAGGTCTGTGAAGAAGTTTCCTTTTAATGGTCACATACTCATCCATTTAAGAGCACAAGGAGCGTAAGGACAGAGCTCTGAGCTCAAACTTTCAGTCGGTCTGTCCCCAGCTGTTGCTCACATTGCCCGATTCAGTCTCTCTCTCTCTCTCTTTCACGAACGGCCCAGTGGAAAAGGCCATGGAGGCCACATCACAGACACGCTCAGAACACCAAACGCTCAAACTCGGAGGGTGCCAGGCGCCCGGCGGAGCTCCAGAGTTCAACTCTGCACTGTGTTTACAGTGTGTTTTAGATCTGCTTCTTATCTCTGCCTGGTTCCTCACGCAAAACAAGCCGGAAAGGAAAAGCTTCCTCATGCCTGTCTCTTCTCCAAGTCATCTTCTGTACAGCCTCTTTCTCCTGCAGAAAAGCTGTCGAATTAACGTTGGCGGACATGGCCTGGTCCAAAAAAAAGAGGGCTGGACCCATGACAGGAAACAGTAATTATATCACTATCTGGCTTTATTTTACTGTGATGTGTGGACAATGTTATGAAAAGCAGAGAGGTTCTTGCTCTGGAGCGAGATGGACGTTCAAATAAGTCATGTCATGAGGAATCACATGATTCTTGGTGTTGTGAGATCAGGAGGTCATAGTACTGTCAATTAGAGAGTAGAATCTTCATTTGCAGTGTAAAGAAACAAATAAAACTTAATTGCAAATATATCTTCTATATATTTTCTCGTTTCTTCTAAACATTTGAATAAAATCGTCTGCTAAATGCCTTAATGCAAATGTAACTTAAACACATGATCATGCCGATCTACGCTTCAATAATGGAATAAAGTATTCATGTATTCATTGTCATGTCATTAGCAGATCTTTTTCTTATCATATACAGTTTTTGAACAACATGAGAGTAAATAAAGACATTCTTTTTGTTGAACATCCCTTTAAACTTTCACATTTTTGGATTTATCTTTTTCAGATCATCTGTTACTACAGGTAACACACCTCAACCAAAGACACAAAGCCGTTCACTTGAATCACATTCTTGCTTTTCAAAGACATCTGGACAGAATGAAGCAGAATGGAACAAAACACAAGGCTTTCGAGATGAACTGTGCTTTTCACAGATGAACTATTTTTACCTCAAATGCCATCTTAAAGCTCAGATGTTGTGGCGAGAGACTCAGAAAAACAGACATTGCCCAACAGTCAATAAAAACCTCTGGACTTTAGAGAAGATGTACAATATATTTGTTAAAGGACTCTTGTTAAAGATGCTATATGTACCTTTTTTTGTTAAAAATAAACAAAATTAAGTTGAGCTTCAATCCACAAAAGAGTATGGAAAGAAACCACATCTGTTTATAATGCTCAATTTTCACATTCTACTCAATATACAAAAAAGTCTTTGTGCTTTTAAAGAGAATCTTACGAAGATCTCAATGCACCTAACTTTGCTATTTTGAGAAACCAATAGAAGCATTATAGAGTATATTTTGAGTATATGAGATGCAAGTCAAGTCAAAAAAAGTTTTAGTGATCTACTTTTAAAAATAGTTTTAAATAGAGACTATGAGACTTGTAAAACTGCGGATAAAATCTTTAAAGAAGTTTAATAATGAAAAGAACGGACATATAGTCAATAAAGACTAATATGATCTTCAATGTCACTTAAACCATGAACAAACAAATGAAGAAACATCAAACAGATATATGAAAAAAATTATATTCTTAGATGAGAGAAAAACAGGTTTTTAAAAAAGCCATATTTTAAAGAAACAATAATATGTTGATGTACTAAAAGAAAATCAGATCAAGACAAGTTGATAAAAAACAGTTATGTTTTTTATACATTTGTGATGTTTAAATGGGTAAGATTCACATTGTAGTATACATATATAAAACATTTTATTATTCAACGTTATTTAAAAAAAAAGCAGAATGCCTTGCATTCAATAAGAGCACAGAGTCACGCGTTTAATAATATTAACTTTAACGTTTTGGCTCCTTTTCTCCATTTTGATATTTACCAGTTATATCCCCCGACTGCCAATAATAAAGCCTTGAAGAAGTCAAACTTAAAGGTCCCTTTCCTCTTTTGGTAAGAAAGGTAGACCCATGTTTACGCCATATAAACCATAATCCCTATGGACAGAATGACGTCAGCACAGCGCTACAAGGCCCTCAAGTGTGCATCTGGGGGCGTCACAGCAGACGTCTGCAACGTTCTTTACAAGTTCGGAAAAATGATCACTGAGATAATAAATATTCAGACACAACATGCAATGTTGAAATTAGGCCACCTTTAGAGACAAACTCAATCAATCAAACAGCCACGACATAAATAAAAATTCTCTATAAAACACGGGCATGTCATGTTAACATGGGGAAGAGGAGAGAAAGCGTGACGTGTCCTAATAAGGCAGTGGGCACATGATGCCAAAAATATAAAAACACTGATGAGCCAAGCAGGAATAACAGAAGAAAAAAAAACATGTCTTGTCCACGATCAAGCACAAGGGCAAAGAAAAACAAGCACTATATTGTAGACACAACCCAAAGAACATTTTCCTACAAAAAGTTTTATGATGACTACAACTTTTTAATTTAAAAATGACTTTTCATATGCAGAAGAACTTATAACGCTGGACAGTTGGATTGAGGAATATATTCGTGATATATTGACAATGACTGTGTTTACATCGTCTCTGATTTAAGGTTCAGAGGCAAAAACTGACATCAATTCCAAGTAGCCGAACTCCTCTGATCAAAACTATAAAACAACAAGACGTACTTTAAATATATCATCAACAAGATGCAATGTTTAACTATTCGATCTCAGCCTTCTGTGCAGGGCTTAAACAGGTTGGAAAATTTATGCCGTCAAATTTACCTGTGTGAAACTCAACATGAAGGATACATCTGCTTAAAATCACCATTACTTTAAGATAAACAGATTCCAGGGTGCTTTCGGGTAACTCTGGTTATGGATGGAAGCATATACCGGACAGTGTGTAAACATTGTCTCTTGTAAATTTCTCTCGCCACACAAACGTATCCAAACATACTTTTAAGGATAAAGACGACCTAAACTTGCCATAAGAGATTTACTTCTCTTGACACATTTAGAGAGTTTACAGGTGTCGTAAAATAGATTTAGTTTGTAGACTGCCCATGACAACAACGCCTCTTAAATATCGGTTAGGCCTCAGGAAGAGGGGATGAGTTGGTCCCGTAGCCTACCCTCTGCTGGTTGATGGCATAAATACAATATCTGGGTCCTGAAAATTGAAAAACGTTCACAGGGAGCCATGTTTTGTACATGACACAAACATTTTTAGAAAAATGCAATAAAAAATCCTGCAATACACATCATGTTGAACGATCACAGCTCATCATGTTGCTTGTCAACGGTTTGAGACTAAGCCCACTCTTGCCACTCAATCATCATTGTCATGACATCACTGCCGGTGACATCCTCAGCACGATTATTTACATGACATTTCAAATCTATATGATGCAAAACTAGCTCCACATCATAATATAGACATGAGGTTTTGTGTAACATTTAGGCTGAAGGTGTGACTTTGATTGACCAAGAGCAAACTTGGAGGCCTTCCGACTGACATATAAAACAACCAATCCCAGTTCAGCTTTGTTTCCAAGTGGTCCAAAAAAGAATGCCACTTGCATATCTCCTTCAAATATTGCCAAGCTCCTCCAGACTGACTTTAGACCTCCTGAAGTGTTTCCAGCTTTGTGATCCATATGCATCAGACTGACAGCCAACATCCGCCTTAGATCTTAGGCCGTGAGTAATACAGACCATACAAAGTACTGTATAATATTATTGAGTTTTTTCTAAATAATCTACTGCTATTACTTAGAACACAAAATGCAACCAAAATGATCGTGGTCCTGAAACAGAAGCTACTGAAACCTCTCTTTATGAAACTCTTAATATAGAATCATCCAGCCATGACAAATATGTCACGCAAGCATCACATGGATGACGTAGAAATTACACATTTTACACCTTCTGAAGAATATCCTGAATAGAAGATGATATTCAATGATTCAATAAAGAGATCAAGGATAAATCTAACAACCAATGAAAGCCTTCAGCTACTGTATCTATAGCAACAGACTTCACAAACCACAATACAGGAGATATTCAAAAGGACAACACAGACTTAAAGGATTATTTGACAGCTATACAGGGAATGTTTAAAGCACAGAAGAAACGTTTGCTTTGTCTTTCCTCTGTGGGTACCACACCAAAGCTGGCATTTTCAAAATATTACATTTGTCTGTGCTCTTGTTTTTCTCATTGATCAATGTGGAAGACCTCCTCAAGACAAGAGACAGAGGTCAAAGGTGACCACCTTCCAGCATCAGAAACATCAAGAAGCAATGATACACTTTCAATCTTTATCTGAAAATCAAACGCATTGCACCAGTTAGTGCCTTTGGTCTCTATAGCAACAAACTCCAGCTGCTGTCTCTGCGTTGCTGTTTGAAAAGACTTCATCACCTCATGATGTTTAACATTATTTTCATAATACAAAATTCGCTCTCCATTGAATGACTTGCCATTGTGTTTTAATAGAGAGAGGAAATGTGAATAAAATCTCACTCGGAGACCCGGACATCCATTCAAAGATGACAATTGTAAATACACAGTTTATATATAATTGTTCACACACTGAGACGTTTGCATTCTTTTTCGGGATTTTCTTCCGATGAAAACACAAGAGAAAGAAGATAATTGAAGTTTAGTTATCGTTCCGATGGAGACATCTTCCAGAGCTTCTTCAGATGTGTGTCTGAATCTCCCACATTCATGTCTCTTTCTATAGGTGTCTTTCAAACTTTGGTTTCCTGCAGCAACAGCAAGTCTCGTGAAAATGAGATTTTCTGGTGTCTTGGAAGTATCTTGGAAGATATAATAAGTATTGTATAGCTGTGCCAATACATTTTGAATCAAATATTCTTTTGGACATTTGTTATAAGTTTTATTTTGATAGAAAAATATAAATATTAATAAACAATTTTCTGTGAAAAAAAACTGAAGTTTGAGTGACAGATTCATATCGTTATTTTTACAATATATGAGAGTTTTGTATCTTGATTTTAACAAAATCGTGATGCGCTCGCTGAACCAAGAACTTTGTATTAAACCAAATCCAGAGCAAAATGATTAATTCCCCTCTAGTTTATGGTCTAATGATATTTAAAATTTCTTCTGCCTGTGTCCTATGGTTATTTATACAACTGATAATTCCCACTTAGTAAAAAACTACACGAAATGCTAATAAGCATACTACACAACAACCTGTAAATGCGCGTGCTTTTAATGTATGAAGTTGCTATGCAACCCTTCGCCGCCTACACTAATCCTTGTGAATTATTTAGTAGTTTCTGGAAAAATTATTTTTACGCCTTAAACTATTAATTCAACACTTGTCTCTTCTGTCATTGCTTTTGCCAGCAACAATGATTCACCTACGTCACCAAAAGCTTAGAATAAATGAATTTAAAGAATTCATGTTTTAACATACAGTAATGCACCAAACTGCTATTTTACATCACCCATTTGGCCACACTTATACACGTATTCAATCCATGCATTATTATATATCAGTATGTGCATTTCTCAAGGAATAACTGAGAAATGTAAAAGGTTCACCCTGTACTTTGCAGCGTCATGGCACAGATGCGTGTCTTCAGTAAGTGACCTGAATGAAAAACAATGCTGAGCTGTGTTGCGTTCACATAAGTGGCAGAAGTGTTATAGTGGGGCAGTGGAACATAAAGCTGGGAGACGGCACAGCGTACGTTTAATTAGTGTGCAGATGCAAACACGTTGATAATTAGCTTGTCTGCGGTGCATTCTGTTAAAACTGAGCGTGGCTGAAAGCCCTCGGGTGGCATGAGTCATTCGCCGCGGGAGGCTGGGGAAAACATCACTCACAACTCTTTTGCATTGCTCCTGTCATTATAAAGCGAAAAAGATTGTTGCTCGTGGTAACAGCTTGTTTTATAGCATTTCTTTGATTATATTATGAGAATTGATTTAACATTTCAAGAATTTGGCTTTTTTCAAAAGCTTCAAACACGTACGGTAATATTAAACGAATATTGGGCCTAAGGATGTTTGAAGGGTGTTTATTAATGCTAATGGGGTGTTTAGCTTTTGACTGAACATCTGATTGGGAAGAAAATGATCTTATTAGCATGTCAATTGAGAAAATATTAGCTCTTCATGGTTGAATTGGAATTGCATTTCCAAGACATCATTCACAGAGGACTTTGATCTGACCGCACTTTGAACATTAAATGAGATTGGGGTACGAAATAAGTCAAAGAAACACACACAGGAGATCTCTTGAACGGTAATGCGATGAAATGTAAGAAATTATAGACAGATTCAGTTGAAGTATGGCATCTATGATAATAGTCTAAGTGATGTGTATGTTATTTACTGTACACTGTAAGTAAAATCTGTAAAAAAAAAAAAAAAATAATAAAGCACATAATAAAAATGTTATTAATTTTGGGTGAAATAACCATTTATAACTTTACTGAACAAAAATAAAAGGTACCCACTCAGCTGGAATTTGTTTCTCCTGTAGGTAAAGTCTGTCTCCCTCTCTCTCTCTCTCTCCCCCTCTCTCTCTCTCTCTCTCTCTCCTCTCTCTCTCTCCCCCTCTCTCTCTCTCTCTCTCTCTCTCTCTTCTCCCCCACTCTCTCTCCTCTCTCTCTCTCCCTCTCTCTCTCTCTCTTCTCACTCCTCTCTTCCCTCTCTCTCTCTCTCTCTCTCCTCTCCTCTTCTCCCCCACTCTCTCTCTCTCTCTCTCTCTCCACTCTCCTCTCTCTCTCTCTCTCTCTCTCTCTCTCTCTCCTCTCTCTTCTCTCTCTCTCTCATCTCCTCTCTCATCTCTCTCTCTCTCTCTCTCTCTCTCTCTCTCTCTCTCTCTCTCTCTTCTCTCTCTCTCTCTCAGAAGAACCGCAGCCAGGACGATCAGATTGAGTGTGCGAAATAAAATTGCTGCACAATCATTTTTGAATCTGGTGTTCATCTTCTTGACAGACCTTGTCTGCTTGTGGGCACCAAAATCTTAACGATGTCATGGAAGGAAAAGCAAATAAAAAATTGTCACATGAAGATGCTGGAAACTTACTGCTAGTTTTCTCGCCGTGGAAAGCAAAACATACTCCAAGTTTAATTCTGGTAAAGTACAGTTTAAGTATTGCAAGCATCATGGTAAAAAGTAAGAAATCTTATTTGAGTAAAACTGTAGCTATTGATTTTACTCAAAGAAAACATTCTCAGATATCCCGAATTGGTTTTGGCCCATCGGTGGCGAAAATCATTTTCAAATATGTAAGCATTTAAGACACACAAAGATGTTTAAACTCTGTGCAAATGTAAAGAGCATATTGCCGAGTCCTGCTCACAGCTATTCACAGATGGAAGGTTAAAAAATAATTGCATGGCAGATTATTGAATTCAGTTGACATGTGTTTTTCTCAGTGCTCTCTACATAAAGCCATGTATTGATGATGTTTTCATGTGACTTTGAATCTTCTGCTATAACACACAAGCACACAATATGGCTTCAAAGCCCACTTTAAAAGATAGGATTCGGTCAATGACCGAAATAATTAAAGGCCCAGTGCATTTGTTGATTGAATGTAAGAATTTTGTGATTGCATTGCTACGCTTTCATTTTCAGGCAGAACTATTCGTCACAAAGCTGCCCTTTTTCAGACCACAATCTAATCAAGTCAAAGTCAAGCGGCCCTATTGAGTCAGTCAACATCAGAGAGATACACAACTCAAAGTAATAGAGGCAAAAATAACGAAAAGCAGAAGGGATGGAAATTATGCAAGCATGGACGAATAATGCCCTTAATTGCTCTAGGGAAATTGCTTAGATCGCTGAACGGCTTTTAAACATGGACACAGACAACCGTCTGCGAGCCTTTTGTTATGGACCAACATATGGCACAAGATTTCAAAGATCTGGCATTTCAGTCCAATTAACAATTGTTCAGCTGGCAGACATATTAAATTGCACTTTACCATATGAATCTCAATTCCTAACTCTTTTATCTAGGATTGGGTAACCTCGCTTATAGGTAAAATAACATTTATCCTTGTCGTTTTGTGACCTATGAGGACCAATTTCTTGTGTATATGAGGTTTGAACTCTTGGTTACTGCTGATGTAAACTCCAACTTTTGCAAATAAAACTATTGAAATAAAACTATTGAAATAAAACTATTGAAATAAAACTTTTTGACTAGACCTATATATATATATATATATATATATATATATATATAAAATTAAATTTTATCAAAATTTCTTGCAGCACAAATTAAGTCAAAACAATCGACTTAATATTTATCTTAAGATGTGTTAAAGTTATAGAGATTTTAGCACAGATCTTTGAATATCTGCTCAACGATTTATTAGACCATTCTGCCTGATTTAAACGCTGGTCCAGAAGCACTGCCTGCTTCTTTTTCTTAACACTAAACAAAACACAACCAACAAAAAGTTTCCAGTTAAATTTAAAAATTAAATACACACCTTTCAGACGCAATTAATGTGAAATACAAAAAAAACCAATGCTAAAAGTTTGTTTTACGTAATCGTCACGCCGCAAGATTCTACGTTTAGCTGGATTTTATTATATATATTGAGGCTTGTTTTTCCCACCTTTTCGCCGTTTGAGACGCCTTGTCAAATAGGGATGTTTGAAATACACAGGAAGTGGACAAAAAATAACTGATTCATTCCCTCCACATGGTGAGTGGGGCTTATTTCTGACAAGAAGCAGAAACAACCTCTCGCTCTTGGCATGTTCGTGGTCGCCTCTCTCGGCACCTTAGAAGCAAAGGTGGATTAATAGAATACACGTTCCCAAACAAGCCGAGATCATGTGACACAATGAAAGACCCGCGAGCCTCTTTGCCCCCGGGTTCTGTGGTCTGTTCGTTAACATCTGCCAATTTCTGAGAGCTTGAAATGAATACAGAGCCAGCAAACAGGAAACAGACTGTTGCCAGGAGACATCATCAGTGGGTTTTGGTGCATGCGCTGCTGGAGAAATAGTTCGAGGACCAGAATGGAACTTGTTGACAGTAGTGCCCACACAACACAAAGCAGAAATATACAGAAAGTCTATTGAGCAGATGTCATATTGTCTTTCTCGAGTAAGCACCAGTTTTTATATTAATTCAATAATTAAGTTTTACTCACCCTTGTGTCATTTGTCATTTGTCAACCTTTCTGAATTCTGCATTGTAAAAAAGGATGATATTTTGTAGAATGTTGGTAAGCAAACAACACCGAACCAATGAACCTTCCACGCTACAGACACAAAACCATTTTCTCAAAATATCTTCTTCTGTGTTCGCCATAAGAAATAGTCTCTAACTTATTAAATGAATTGAGGGTGAATAAAGGATGTCAGAATTCTTTATTGTCCCTCTAAGGAGTTTGCCCTTAGTTTAAATGTGAATAAACAGATTCTTGAGAAATGTAATATCAGACAAACCCAATGCACCTTCATGTGTGAGAAAACAGATCATTGCTTTTGTTTCTCTGTTCATTCTTCTTTAGACAGTGAGAAAATCAAGATATTGAAAAGCAAGACACAATGTCTGATGCCAACAAAACACAAAGAAACCTTTCACGACCAACCTGAAAACTTGCTAATAAAAGACACGGACTTTATTAAGAGACTACAAGTACGTGAGTGAAGTGACGTGTGATGTAAAGTCATACGGTATATAGTTTATGTACTATGAATACTATAAAAACAAAATAGAAAAAATTAGTCTGACATTTTCTGTTTTATGGTGCTCATGGAAATCCACTGCGTTTTAATGTTCTTTATAAAGAAAGTCCTTCATACATGGACATTCAGTGTTAAGCTCTTAACACTCTCGTACACACTCAACACCCTTCTGAACAGCTGTTGCTCTAATACTGAAGGTCAGTCCACTTTTGATGTCCCTGAAGTGACAGCACTTTGTGTTCGCTAAAATACTGATCTGGGAAAGTGTGTGTTCAGTTCTGAATTTGTGAATACATTTAGGGCAATTCCAGCACCACTGACAGATCCAATATACTGTGACGGTTTTATTTTAAGAATAAGACTTTGTTGAAACTGAAAAATCACATAAGATGCATCAATGTCCATCGGGACAGTTTAATGGGGGCCTCTAGTGGATATTTATCTGTACATTTTGTCAAGAACATAATTTCTAAAACAGTATTTCGGTTTTGGGAAGTTCAACCCGAAAGATCGTTTTAAGACATCATTTGTTCACCCTTATGTAATTTCAAAGCAGAACAAAATAAGATGTTTGGAAGAACAACGCACTAAAACTTCTTTCAGACTTCAATGCGACATTTTTCAAAATAGCTTCTTCGTGTTATGCAGATGAAAGAGTCATCTTCAGGCTTTGAACAACATGAACGTAAATAAATGATCTAATTATTTTTTTGTTTTTGGTTGAACTTTGAAAGTAATAAAAAGTTTTGCAATTTATATTTGAGGCACACACATATTGATTAAAAACCCTTGATCCGTAAAACCCTTGCAATCCGTTAAACCTTAAGGTAAATTGAAGAATATATAAGACAAAAATTCTTCCCTTTGAGATGAAATGAGAGTGTCAGTGAGACGGCAATTTTTCATAATTACACAAACCCATCAAACCTTCTGGACATGCCTGATTTCGACACATGAATTACTGATCCACGCGTTTCCTGAGCTGAATACTGATGGAGAGAAATGCTGTCCTCTTCAGAGATGTTCCAAAACACACACCTAACTGACAGCGGAGAGCTGTGCTTTGAAGGAAAGGCAATTGTTGAATAGAACCTCTCAGCATGCGTCATATAAATGCGGGCCTGTTACTGAGGGCAGACGAGTGTTTAGCATCACAGGCAGTAATGTGGGGGTGTGTGAGAGCCACTTCACCCCATGTACATGGTTCTGATTGGCCTGCACATAAGAGCTTGATGGAGGCTTCCACATGTGGGCCAGTGATGGTATCACGGCCCTTTAAAGTCAGTAGTGCCTTTGTGTCGCGAGGGAGAAAATGTGTTATTTATTCACCGCTGTGTAAGTACCTTGTACGCTTTGGCACTCATTATTAATTCATTAGACCTACTATTAATCACTTAACATGATTTACTACTTTCTATTTGTGTTTTTGAAGAATACCAGACCAGCAAAGACCAGAGGGCAGTGAACTGGAAACAATTGTTACATGATTATACAAATAGTATATTCATTTATTATACTACTTATAAAATAAATGTATACATTTGTTAAGGTTTAATTTAGTCCACTATAATATATGAAACATACATAAAATAGATGGTATATATAATATACTATATGACATATGTATCCCTTATGTATCAAACCAATGACATACCATATAAGCTATAAAGCATTTCAGAAAGCATTAACAAAACGGTCCACAAGAATACTCGATTAAAGTTTTTAAAACTAATATATTTAATTGGCTTAAGCCAATATCACAAAAATAAATCGATTTAGTTACTTAATAAAATGTTTTAAAATATTGAATACATCTTTTCCAGTGGACAGTGTATAGATATTTATATTTGACTCCAACAGTTAAGATAGAGTTAAGTAGGTAAAGTATTTGTTAAATAAATATTAATTTATATATAATATACAATAAAACTTTGGGCAATCCTAGAAATGTTTGAATTAATCAGATCTTTTTATTATTTAATTATTTATATCTAATTATTTATTACCTATATTAGTTGTATTACTGTGTATTTAATTAATTTTAAATTTTTAAAATTACATATAACCATTTCAATAAAATACTACAACCAAAGCAGTAGGGTTTTGGGGCTACATCAATTTCACAGCTCAATTTTAGGTTGAGTGTTTTTAGAACAAACCAGAACGCCCTGAAGACTATCAATACAGCACTGCCATGCAAACACTATAATAATCTCTTCAGCAATCCATTCCAGAGCTGGCCCAGTTTTGTAATCTGTACAACATAACACACTGAACATCAGACAGTCAATGCAGTTCTTTTTGTTGGATGTAAAAAGAAACGATTCCCTTTAACTAAGGTGAAAGAACACTAGTGGCCAACAGTCAATGTCTTTATAAACATCCAGGGCCCATCTTTCAGAAACACTGTTCTAAAGTTGTTAAGATATAGACAGACACACTTCGAGCTTTATAGGTAATTGTGATGCCAATAATTCTCAATCTCCCTAACAAGTTCTTCTAATTAGGATTTAAGCTTCAACCTTCGCAGTAGCACTACTACGCAAACCCCACATGACAGGGTTGATGATGAAACCATTAGTGACCCAGCTGGAGTGATAAATCTGTGGTTAGAACCGTTGCGCCCGCATTACTTGTCATGCATGAAATGTTCACTGATGCTCTTGCCCAATGAACTCCTGTGACACAAATGGAAACCAACTTTGGACTTACCTTTGGGATGTGCTTTTGTACTTCTGCCTGTAAAACACAAAAATGGAAGTATATTAGCTCGCACATTCTGGTGGATAAGATCTCTCTATAAAAGTTTTAAATGTTTGTGATCGGTTTTCGATGACGGGAATACAGATACAAAATGTTGTATTGTTACATTCTCCAAACAGGTTTTTTATTCCATATGATAAAATAATTGAGACGCACAGCATCCATTCACTTTGCATACATGCTTTTATTTCAACGCAATCTAATATTGTAATTTTGTGAGAGTGAATAAATTATGTTACAGCTTACATTATCTTATAATCAACCCAAAACATTACAGCTGTGATTTCTCATACCTACAAGTACTTTAAAACAGCGGCGTCACTTTTCAGCATGAACAATGCCAGGGTCTTAAAAATACAGGAATTCACACTGCAATGAATTAGTCATCAGATGAAGCTTCTGTTATCAGTTTGAATCCAGAGCTCTCTCAAAGCACACGCGCACTGAGAAAGCGATGCAAAAACATAAAAATCATTAGCAAATTGATTTTATACTTAACAGTATCCATAATTCATTTTATTCCAAGAAACAACTGCAGGGTATTTAAAGTGACAGCGCTCACGTCAACACAACCTTGACACTGTTCACCTCAAATATGAGGGTCCATTCAGAATGAATGAATGAGTGTGATTGGTTTGTAAGGATAGAGCGAGCTCATCAAAAAGGCTTGAATGAGCTTTGAGGAGGATGCTGGAGGTGGACCGCTTTAAATCCAGGGATCAGCCATTTGGTACTGGCTTCCACAGATGGACATTCGTCTTTTACTTCAACCCAATTTCTTTTAACATCAGATGGACTGGAGATGAGGTTTTAGGGACAATTTAGAACAGGAGAAGACTGTTTAATGGTTTTATTTACAAACTGATAAAGCTGATATCAAACATTGAATTAATCTTTAAAACGAATCTATCTGTTATTAAAGGTACAGTTCACCCAAATTTTTACGAATCCTCATGTCTTTGCAAATCTTCATGGCTTTCTGTTTTCTGCAGAATTTTTTTATGAAGAATGTTGGTACTGTAAGCAAACAACAACATGAAGCTGGCACTTATATGCATTGCAGCTTACAAATGAAGTAAACAAAAGAAGCAATTCGTACAACACAAGGCAACAAAGTATACATACGCGCAATAACACAGGTCATTTATTTAAGTGCAATCATTTATAAAATGTTTTAATTTTCCCATCGTACAGACAGAAAACTTCATCTCAAAATATCTTTTGTGTTCCACAGAAGAAAAACTGATACAAGTTTGGAACAACATGAGGATAAATATGAGAACTTTGTTATATTTGGAGTATGAGTCAAACTCAAAAGAGATTGCTGTCAAATAGTTTTGTTTAGTTAGACGTAAAACAGACCTAATAAAACGCATGTTCAACACTTTACAATTTTGGGAATGTAGTTGCACAATAAGTTTTACTAGTCCAGACCACAAAATAAGCATGAACAAAATGTCCCATGATTTGTTTTCGGTTGGATTAATAAACCAGAACTGTGATCCGTAGCAAGTGTGTTAACAGTCACATCTAGTGAGTAAGGTTAATAGTCTCATTAGTATTACATTCACACACTTTCTGCCCCATGAGTCAAGAATCACCCACTCAGGGTCGATCCTATCGTACAGAGAGCACAGCCCTACAACACCAATCCTTCCCATAATGTTTGATATTTCCAATCATGCCAGTGCTGATGACCAAACCTGAAACAACAAACCAAATCACTTACATTCCTTTGAGCCTCATCCACATCTTCTCCGTCTGATCGCACTTGGAGTACTTCAAGGAGTTCTCCAATCCGTCCGTATCGTTGGCCAGAGAATCCATGGTTGGCGTGTGCGCTGGTGTTTGTGTTTTAAGATGCAGAGGAATACGCAGGTATGCCGTTCAACACGTGCAGCGACGAGCCCCGGGTCTTCAGAGCATCTCTTGCAGGTTGAGCCGTCTCCCAAAGGGTCCTGCTCGAGCCACCAGAGCGCATGAGTCCGCTGAAGTGAGTGTCAGCGCGCAGCGAGAGAACGCTGTCACACACACTCACGTCACACCAATGTTTCTCTCTCTCTTTCTCTACGAACGGAAAAGCAGCGCTGCGCTTGATGAGTATCTATCTATCACCCTCTGTGCATCTGAAAATTTGCCAGATCCCTCTACCTCGTCCTCTCCCTGTTGGATTGTTTTCTTGATCTCCTCTTGTTTTTCCTCCCAGCCAATCAATCTACGATGTAGGCAGTGCCGTCTCCTCACGAGCATCTTTAATCTCGCGCAGTAGGTGGGTATTTATACCCCTGTGAATGCACACATACGCACACACATACCTTTATAACATCCACCTGTGTGCGTCGTATCATGGCTGGGATGGAAGCCGTCGGTTGGAGACGGAATAGACCGAAGGATCTGGCGGATGTCCCCTCCTCCTCCTGCTAAACCGCAGCTGTAGAAACGCAGCTTTCGGGGATGGAGAATGATCTCCTCACATCCTCAAGAGCATCATTATTACACCTGCCATCTACCCCCTCGTGCCCGGATTCAAAAAGATGTGACATGAAGCTGGCTGTTTGAGTTGTACTTTACCGCGGTGTGAATCTCTGGACTTGTATTGGGTGGCTGAGAAACCCCCCCCCCCCCCCCAGGCGGCCATTCTGGCGTGTTAATGAAAGTACCCAGCGCGATGGGGTCCCGCGTTTGCCAGCCGTTCGACTCACTCTAATCCCCTCATTCCAAAGCAGCTGCGAGGGGCAGCACCCTGATGAAAATTTCATGATTGTTTGCCAAGTACAAAGGGTTTTATTAGGCAGGCTCACACTATAAGAGCCTGAAAACCTTTTTTTAGTAAATATATACTAACCAAATCTATATTCACATTTATCAATACACAAGACCAGCAATATCAGATTAATCTAATTTATGTGAATATAAAAGAACATTCTTTTTGGAAAAGGGGGTTAAGCTGCAGCCCGACATGGCTGGTTGTCATTGTTAAGGGGAAGGGCCGATCAACTCCTGTCTGTTGGACTATTAAGACATAAATTGACTAAATCACAATAATCATAAATTTAAAGTTATAGGTAAGGTAGCAAAAATTAGGTATAAGGTATAGGTATTAACACTTTACAATGTTGCAGTCATTCCGTCGTTTAAATAAAAGCAAAATTGCCGTTTTGTATAACGTAGTATCTGCATATGATTATTTCTTGGAATCTCAACAGAAAGTTGAGAAATTCAAACATGCCAACAAATGCACACGTATTTTCCCACATATACACTTTTATTATTATTATTCTAAATAGTAAAGTCTTTTTAGAAATATTATTATTTTAATGGTTTTATTAATAATTGTTATTTGGCTATTTTATATTGGTTGTTGTAATTAAAAAGTTTTTAATCCCAAAAAATACCCTTCATGCAGGATTTTTTAAGCTAAATTTCAAGTGAAATTTAATTCATATCCTGTATTGACATTTTACAAATCACTGAAATTTCATTACATAAAAAACAAAACAACCCATCATCTTTATTTATGTATGATATTAGCATGCGTGTTGACAGAGTCAGGAGTACGCAACGAGGGGTTGAGCAGGACAATTTGTTACACAAAACTGTTTCAATGAGTGGAAACACATAACGGGACAGCGCGCTTTCCCCGGCAGTGTAAATAAAACATTATTCATACTCACTTTCGACACTAAAATGGTGATTGATGAAAGGTGTTGTCATGGCAACACCGTGCCATACCGATGGCTTTGAAGGGAATGATTACAGCTGTAAAAGAATGGCTCGAAGGCCTGAGAGACAGACAGACCTACAAGTAAAACAACAAACACTACAAATATTAAATGTACTGGGTTTTTCCTTATCAGTCCACTTCCCCACTTCGTTAAGGGTTATTATAAACTGAAAGACAACCCAAAAAACAGATTCCACAAAATTGGTCATCAGCATCAGGGAACCAGGGTGGTTTTGTGCTCGTTGGCTACTGAGCAATTGGATTGGATTGTGAGATACAAAAGCGTATGAGAATGTTCAGGTTGTAACAAACGCACATCTAGAACCTCCTGCACCACAGTAACAAATGAAGTCGAACCCCTGACAGCACAGGACGCCACTACATTAACCAAACACAATGCTGTTCCAAAACCTTACAAGTTGCCTGTCCACTGCCTTCTACGGTAGCGTTCTTAGTGGAATGCCATATATAAGCATTAACTCACAAACTGCAGCATCGCAGTCTCACAATCTTGCCAAGGTCTGGTCAACAGGCATGCAATTTAGTGGGCGCTTTTATCCAAAGCGACTTCAATTTTTCTTAAACCCACAACCTTTGCTTTGCTAATGCAATTCTCTATCAATTGAGCTAGAGAGAACAAAGTTCATGGCACTCTCATTCAAGGCTTTGTGCTCCGACAGAAACACACATCTGATACGGGGGTGGAAACAGGTCACGTGTAAACAGCCGTCACTCAAGTGTGCTAATAGCTCCGGCATTAAAATCCGAGACGTTAAACCCCTGGGCTTGCTGTTAGACAAAGACAGTCCAGCATGAGGGTCCAAGGCAATACATTTTGCGATATGTTTTTGGAAAATTTTCCAAAAAATATTATTTTATAATATGAAATCAAAAGTGTTAAATAGTATAAATAAATAGTATAAATAAATAGTATAAATAAATAGTATAAATAAATAGTATTAATAAATTATAATCATTTTATTAAACAATCAAAAGTAGAATATTATATAAAAAATTTAAATATTCTCAAAAATAGGTATATAAACTATAAAGTTTTTACACTGAAAAAATCACACTGGTTGGTTGGAATTACATAATTATATCATATGGAACTAATGTCCATGATGAAATTAAGTTGTTTTAACATAATGTTTTTATATTTCAAGAAAAAATATGTTAAATCAACCTCAAAGATAAAATTAAGCAATTCCGACAACCCATTTTTTTCAGAGTACTACAGTAATGAGAATCATTCGAGAAATAAGACCTTCCACATGCATTACACTAATGAAAATCCCGTAATGCAAAAATGTCCTGAGCTTTCATTAAAACTGCATGAAAACCTTAATGTAAACAATGGTCATCATTAGTTTTATGCAAAATTTAACCTTTTCCTTTGGCTGCGTGACCTTGACATTTCTTTTAGATTCCCGCATGATCCTGTCATGTTCAAACACGTTTTTAATCTTGACTGCTTGGATTCATGGACACACTCTTTATCAGAGAACAATCATCATCAAGCGTGTTATTGTTGTATTAAAGCGGGTGTGTGACCTTTTAATTAAATGGAGTTTAAAGAGGCAAAAGCTTTAGGCAATATTCATCCCCAGAGCCGTATGACGTATGCTTTATAACACATAAGCGGCTCTAGTTTATTTGGAATAAATTCCGACAAGATGTTTTTTTTTTTGCTTTTGCATCAGGCAAAACTGAAAATGCACTTGATTTTTTGGACAATGATCAGATGAAGCTCAACTTCAGCAAAACAGACAATCAGACTAATAAATCTAACAGAACTTAATACAAACATAACAGCATATAAATGACTATCATACAGCACGATAAACCACAGTAAACCATCCCATAGAGAGATTTGACCAGTCACCGGAGCCTAATAAACGGATGATACATCTTTATTCTGACCGCCTAATGCAGAGGCCAAAGACTGTCACCATGGATACCTCACATGGAGACGGCAAAGAGTAAATAACAAATACCGTGAATGTCACGATTGTGGGGGCATGCTGCAGCATCTCACAGAAGCATGCGAATGACAATCAGTACGGCGGGTTACGGATGCTGTAGGAACATTATAAATCTCCCTGACAGATGCATGAATTCAGTTGTTGGTATAGATCCATGTTAATAGAAAAGAAATTCAAGGCAACAGGCTCGCTCTGCAACCCTGCGGATCGTAAGCCTAAACAACACATACAAAGGGAATCAAAAGTTGTATAACAAAAACTTCCTTTTGTCAATTTGGCAGAAAGGAAATACGGCTATCGCTTCCATTCGTTTCCAGGGTCACGGGTGAAATGGTGCACAGATGTACCCAATCATATAGTGTAGTTGTGTTTTTGTATGACACTCAATGGATGCAAACACTGTCTGGTCTGTGTCACATTTAACAAGAGAGCGGCCGAAAGACTCCGCCTACATCTCATTAGTTATTGATAGAGGTTCTCTTCCAAACGACACTTTAAACCGCTGTCACTCAGTGCCGCTCATATTAAAGCAAAGAAACAGATACAGTTTGAAAGGCTTTTTTGTTATGTCAGACAACCATTCGGGGGATTCAACAGCAGAGCTGAACATGTATAAAAAAGAGATGAATGGTTTTTATTATTTATTAAAAGTTTTTATTATAAGAGTAATTCTATTAAATTGGTGCCTGTTGAGTCTGCAAGGTTTGATAAGGTGCATATGGCACACAAGTGTTCAAAATAGTGTTTCCAAAGTTTAAAAGTGATTCAAGTGTTCTTGTTAAAGATTCATAATAAAATATTATTCTCAAGGAAAAACATTATTATAATTATTGGTACATTGGTACATATCCGTGGTAACAAACTTCACATTGCATTGCATTACTTTTGCATCTAAAATATCCAGAATAATCTTTGTTTTCCCCTTTTTTAACGCAAGGACTATGTGTGTGTTTATGTTTACATAAATATATCTATGAAGAGCTCTTTTCCAAAATAAGATAAGTGCCAAATTTTAAAAAAATTTGAGTTTTATCATGGCATTTTGTTGTGTAGTGAACCTATTCTATGCTCCATCAATGTTTCATGTCATATGAATATAACAAGATACAGTTTTTTCCAAAACGCTAAAAATTCTGAAACTGTTTTCAGTCTTATTGCAATATGTCCTCTCGCCCAATAATAATTTCATAAATTCAATGTAATCCAACATGGCACTGCTTTAATGAGTGCTTTAAACTGTTAAAACACTTTGAATGGCCTGGATGAGCCAGTGAGATCTACACCTGGGGTCAAATAGGCTGACTGGACATTTGTATTTATTTGATTTATATCCCTGATGTCACGCATTTCATGTTTTTGTTTTTTTGTAAGCAATAAACCAACATTTTTAAAACAAAAAAGGATGGATTTGTGGATAATGAAAAAACGTAACTTTGAATTTATAATCTATAATATTGTTGTCTTAATTAACAATATTGTTTTAACATGTTCAGACTGAGCCAACAGATAATTTTAACAAAATGAAAGAGTAACAAAATGTATGGGTGCAGGTAAAACCAAAACTACTTAAATGGATTTATCTTGTTTTGGGAAAGAGCTTTTCATATATACATCTAAATATATACATATCCACATACACATCTTTGCTGTTTTTTATGTTAGGCAGGGTCCACCAAGCTTGAACCACCGCACTGTTACACAGAATAAATAGGAAAAATCTCATCTAATCTTAATCTGTAGTTGCTGTTTATTTAAATTTGTTCTAAAAGATTTTTTTGAAAATTGCCAAGCGAAATGGCCTGTTTTATAGAATAGCTCATAAATGATTGCTGTGCTTCTTATTATAAGCGATTTTTTAATCAGTTCTGGTATTAAAATTAAAAAATTCATACATGATCATTATTTGCCTTGATATTGTAATTGTGATAATTATTTTGGATTAATATAGAGGTTTGGAAATGTTTTATAACTTTGTGTGGAGCAGCGTCATGGTAAATCAATTTTAACCCTCTCAAACTAAATATGATGTAAATAAACAAATAATTATGGCAGATATGTTTTTAGTAAAAGGTCCAAAACGAATAACTAAAGCACACATAAAGTTTTACATTTTACAATCTCAAATTCACAACTGTATTTATTGCCCAAACATACTGACGAAACCAAATAAAATGAGCACAAATATAAAGCTGCAATTAAAGCTTTTGGCAATTATATAATCGCTTCACAAGTTGCGATTCGTTTTTCGATTCATTGTACAAATCTTTTTATAAGCACACACAACAACTTTCAATGATGTAATGTTTAAAGCTTGGTCAGCTTGGTCAGCTTTTAATTTTATTTATTTATCTGCTATTTATTTAAATGTTCTTTAAAATATGACTTTTAAACCTTAAAAGTTTTGTTTTTGCTCTTTGTGTGAATGCTCCTCTAAAGATGGATCTCATGGTTATATTCAGCATTTTTGACTTTTGAATAAAGTCAAATGTTAATAACGTTTCTATTTATTAAAAATTTCTTTTACAATCCCTTAAGCTTTCACCTCAAATAAAACCCAGAACAACCGTAAGCTGCAATAAGCATGCGAAGTTATTGTCATGGCAACCAGGCATAAGCCGATTTGCTCAAAGACGCAAAAATGTCTTTTACTAAAATAAATCCTATTGAGAAACCAACATATAAATGCCTTTCTTCCTTACAGCCGTAGCAGCACGTTAAGCTGGAGTTAAACACTTTAAACTTAAAAAATTACACTTGTCACCTTTAAGTCATTGAGTCTAACCGCTGAAACGTAATACTCGGACACCACTGCATGCCTCATAAATCCAAGACGTCTAGTGTCCTTGACCGTGAGGAATCCAAATGCATCTTAAGCTAATGATGTCACCCAAATGGATGATGTCATTCCTAGCAGTCCATTAGGTCGTCCACACCACATTATAGTGCAACATGGTAATTTCGAATGGTCTTTCACAATCTTTCAAACTGTCCTCTCATTGCAGAAGCGTACTGTGAGGTTACCCAGTGCACGGTCAGTTCTGAGGCCAACGAAGCGCAGCTCAGCCAATTTAGCCTGTGCTGACTTTAATTAGCGCGGATGTAATGTAATTCAGCCAATAACAAATCAGCTTGAATTTATCCAGAACACGATAAAAGAGGATAAACCCCTCCTTAGTCCCAGAATCCCTTTTTCTTTGCCTCAGACCGAGCAAAAACAAGGAATTCTGGTAAAGCATGGAACATCACTAACCGTAATGTCTGTAAAGACGTGTCATTACTCTAAGCAATTTCCCTAATAGCCAATTCAATAACCCGCATACGCGCACCAGGCAGGTTGCCCTTTCTTAAGCTCTACATCCATGCATCCATAATTCTGAAAACAAATATCAATAGGCTTCTGGAGAGCACAGCATCACTTATTATCTTAAAAACGTTAGTCTCTTTATCGCCATATCTGTCTGACACATCAAATTGCATTTTCTTTGCATCAAATCAAACCTGACAGCCCAAATTGTGAATCATTATTATAGGCCGTTTCCTCAGACTTTACACTTAGGCCCAAGCAAAAGTGATAGTTGACTCAAATTTCTCCATCATTTTCTCACCCTTTGACCCTTCAAAAGCTTTTTGACTTTCTTCCGCACAACACAAGAGCATATTTAGAAAAATGTTGGTATCTGTCACTTGTGTTGGTTTTGTGTCCATCCAGTAGAGATGAAAGGATGCCTTGGTGTTCGCTAACAAACATTCTTCAAAATATGGTTTTTGTGTTGTGTAGGTTTGAATGAACAAGAGTGTAAATGATGGCAGAATTTTCTTATTTGGGTGAACTACTGGATAAATTATGTTTATATTTAATTGTTTATTAACTGCAATTTTGTTAAATTTAAAGGTCATTTATTTTGCTAAATGAACTTTTTGTTGAATATGTTGTGTAATGTAGTCAAACAGAGATTTTCTGGTGGTCACACAAACTATCAATAAAGAGAAATAGATTTGGACGAATGCTTGTAAACAAACAGTTCTTGGACTCATTGACTACCATAGAAGGAAAAATTACCCTATACACATTTTTCTTAAATAAATGTAATGTAACATAAAAAAAAACAAAAAAATAAAGTTTATTTTGATATCTTTCTCTGTGTTAACCAGAAAAAAGGAATGTATAAAGATTTGCGTATTTTTGCGTGATATATCCATGCAAGCTCTCATATTCCTATATGACTATATGTAATATAATTCACCTCAATGAATCATACTCAAAAGTTTTCTCAACGGGCAGACAGAAACATGCGACACAGACATTAGAAATGGGGCTAGTTTTCACCTCGCTGCCAGAATAATGTTCAAATAACTTTAAGCCGGTGCTGAAACTGACTCATACTGAATGACTGCATGGGACACAGATGAGCTCAGACAAGTTCAGTAATGGTTCTGTGGATGCAAAAAAAACCAAGTATGGCCTGGCAAAGTTGAATTTCCCTGCATAATGGAACACTGCTTAATTAAAACAGAGGAGAAAAGAGTCAAGTTAAGTAGTCTACATATTTAGTGGCCGACAATAAATTTGCACAAAATGTCCCGAGGAGCACATTCTCATGCAAGACGTGAGTCTTTAGGCAAATCACCAAGTTCCCCCGCGGATAATCAGAATGCTTTTTAAGCCCTTATTCCCGGAGACTAACAAAATGCTGATGACTGTCAACATTCTGCGTTTCAGTCAGGTGTGAAGAGGTCCTCCGAGTTGCCGTGGCAACCCGCAATGTTTCACAGGGAAGTTGTACACAGCTATTTACACGGACGCCCACAATCCATAAAACCTCAGAAGTCTTTGGATGTAATTACAGTTCTAGGTAACATTACATTCTGTAACAATCTGCGTAATGTCAAAGGTGAAATATGCCTCCTGCACAACTCACCGCACTTATATCCACAAAGTACGATGGTATGCCAAAGTATTTCTTCCAACTTCAATTGCTCAGACAAACAGATCTCCGGGCAAAATTACCGGAGACTAAGTTTGTTTTCCGTCACGAGAAATGCTTTGTTTGTATGGCATCGTAAGTCCAAAAGCAACACATGGTGTGTGTTCTCACCAAGTCTGCTGGGTTGGCATGACACTTTGTGTGTGAGATAATAAGGGAACACACAAACGTTTTTACGTCTGGTGGCAGTTGGTCACATCAGGGTTCTCCTACCTAATTCTGGAATCTTTGGCCACCGGAACGTTCCTTGCGGCCAGTCCTCGAGTTCGGCCCCTCGCTGAGACCCACCTGTTCCTGAGGGCCCGAGAGGTGGGCTGGATCACAGTCATGGAGCGCACAGAGTCAACTGCGGGGAGAAACAGAATGTTCTAGATTATCTTTATAGAGAAACACTGAGGTAAGCATGACACATTTTTGTTACGGTTCACAAGCACGCTTGTGAAGAAATTAGGATTCTAAGTAGTATTAAATGCACTAACGATTCACAAAACTAAAATGAAATAATATCGAGTATATATATTGGAATATTAAATCTAAAAGGAGAAGTATCGCATTGGCAGTTTCTGCCATTCTTGTGTTAATATTGAGTACCTGTACTGATATATAGCTCATATATCCGAGAAGTCTTTGGTTTCCTTAAATTTACATTTAGAAAGATACAGCTTTATGACTGTTTCTGGAAGAGGCCGAGCTCTCCCTGCCGACTGTGCGCAGCGCCCGTGACCAATCTGGTCATGAGGGCTTCTCCTGGTATACGGTCGGTTGTTTGACATTACGTGGGAAGACTCTCGGAATTCAGAGGAAGGCCCGGAAGTAAATAAACAGAATGGAAAACATAGAGGACATCCCATAATGTTGCTGATTTGACGTTAATTCTTATTAAAGGTATAAATAGAAAATCACCATATTTGTTGAACTCTACCTTTTATTAACAAGAGGAGGCAAATTTTTCCTTAATCTTTAATATTTGCCTGCCATCGAGTCAGCCGCAACTATCTCATCCTCTAGACATCTCTTGGCATACACACAGTGATTCTAAGTCTCCGGAAGTTCCGGAAGTCTCCCGTGTATCAACAGTGGCTCCCTGATGCTCGCTAATTTGATAGAATGTGCCAGAATTTAGATCAGGGCAGCAAGAGTCTGCATGGGAGATATAATGTCTGCATTGTGCATCACATTATGCGCATTTTAGAATGCGCACACACAACTTAGTGAACGAGAGAGAGCGAGCGTGAGTGCATGCCGTAACCACTCTCAAAAAGCCGGTCGAAAGTCCTCTTAAAATATGGATTGTGGTATAAGAAGACAAAAAAGTAATTGCAGCTCATTACAATTGCATGGCAGGGTAAGATAATAACTTGGCAGGTTTTACACTGTCAAGAGTAGTGTTTTGTTTCTTGTAGTATATGCTTTTGAATATAAAAATATGTAAATGTACAATAAAAATAGGATAATATCATTTTAGAATAATACAACAATTTTAAATTCTAATAAATGTCTTGTTCAATGGTTTTATATTTTGTTGGGTGTAACCTTTAACTTCACAGAGTACGAACTTATATAAATATTGCATAATGTTCAAGCTCTCATAATAAAAGCTCTTTGTTTCTTTTTAGGTCGAGTTAATTGTGCATCCATATACAGCACAAACTAGACATCTCCTTGTGATTCCTATGCAGAAAAATCACTTCTTGCCCTCCAGCAGAATTTAGCGCCCCAACAGTGACGTCAAGTGCCAACAACCTGGGTACACACTGATGCTCGTGCCCTTTCGCGCCCTCTGCTTGATGCGCAGGCAAGATTTTGGAGGAGAATGGCCAATGAAAAACTCAGACCTAATGACGGTGATAGGTTGAATACTTGAAAAAAAAATCTGAAGTCTTTGACTGTCCGGTGGAGTTTATTGAGCAAATGTCATGCGTTTTTAACAAATGTTCAGCAATCTTAAGCTGCATGAAACAGCATGATACTTCTGTAATATATTCTTATTATAAATTGTAGATTTTTATCATGTAATATAATATTCACGTTTTTTATTAACTCTGGTGACACATGATATGTGTTTTTTCCTTCCTTTCAGTAATCAGGTTTCCATAACCTTGTTTTATAGAAAACAATAATACATTAAGTTTTTACCTTACTCGATGGAAACTCATTGGCTGCATTAATTCTGACGTAGCTTACATTAAACCTAAATGACTAAGCAGGGTCTACGTCCAGGTCTACGTTTTCCTTTTATTATTGCTAATTGGGAAAAAGTTCACATTAAGTTTGGCTGGGAACTTGGCCTTTGTTGGTAATTTAGGATTTATTGTCCACACCATTAACTCTATGAACAAATCACCTTTCACAAAAACCTGAGAACATTCAAAATATCGTGCAACTCTTAACGTCAAAAGTACAAAACATTTTGCCAAAAACATACTATGGTCTCAGTTGTGCTCAGATTTCAATGAAAGTCCCTCCACTGAATGTGTTTCCAGCCTTTTATAACCCATACTCCCAGCATTACAAGTTAAAATTAAAGGCATCCATTCAAACTATGATCAGTCGGTTTTTAACATCTCTCCAACATTTGAGACTTATGCTCGTTTCCTTAACGCCAGGGGAGAAATATGACGATATGACATCCTATTAGAATAAGAATGTATTATTGTCATGCTGTTGGTTCTAATTATTTCCTCCATTGGCATTAGATGTGAACTACATTAATCTTTCTAAGAGTTATTTCAGAAAGTTCAGTATGCCTGAAGCTCCACATAAGGGAAATTAATTCGATTTTACTTGGTCCAAGTTTTCAGCTGCTATTTATCCTCCTCACCATATGGTATCACCCCCAAAATATATGCCTCAACTTTGTTTGCGAGGTCATTTTTATATTATAATGTATAAGAGGAAGGGATCACATGTTTATTTTTGTAAAAACTTGACATATATTGGACATATCCAACATAACATGAACACAATAAAAAAGTAGCCATGTGACATTAAAGAAAGTCTTTTACCCCATGACGATGACAAAGGCATGTGTAAAATGTGTAGGGCATGTAACAATTTCAACGATATCGTGATATCCCAATAGCTTAATTGTGCTCTTATTATAGTGGTCACATGACTGTGTATAAAGGTGTTCCAGGCCGAACTTAGAGAATGTTGGAAAAAATACCAAATGTGCCCTTGTGAAGGTCCTTCGGGAGCAATAAATATATTTTATAATAGAAGTCATAGCATACTATAAATTATACCTACAAGCAACAGTTATGATGTGATTTTGATATGGTTACATCCCCACAAAAATGTATATTTCCTACCATTTAAATACTGTAGGCATTATGGCACAAAAAATGGTTTGAAAGTCAAAAGGGTAACGCGGCTGAAAATAAACCAAAACTGTTATTTTACTTTTTATGCCTGACTATCAACATTTAGAAAGGTTCAATTGTTCCTTTCACTGACCGTTTGTTGATCAAGAAAAAACAAGATCACTGAGGCCTAAAAAGAGAGATGACCGAGACAAGCATGTGAATGTGGCAACACGCGTGACTAAACACGATGAGGGAGAGCAGTTGGATGGACACGACAATTACCGCCTAATTTATGATTCAGTGTCGGTGAAATTGGGTATACTGGTTGCCATAGAGATATTTTCTAAAGAAATATCCAGCGAAGCTATTCATCTGTAATGTCAAGTGTAGTTATCCACAATTTTTATTCAGCCGAAGATGATGCATGCCACGGATCACAGGAATGAAAGACCTCTGTGTGTTTCTGTATATGCCTACACTCTTCTGTGTGTGCTTTAAGTGATACATGTGACTGGCTACACAGCGAGCAGCAGGTGTAACCATGATCGCCTTGATAAAAATCTCACTTCTCATCGGTGGAAACAACTGTGTCCGAGTGGGAGGTTGCAGCCGGGGTCACATCACATACCCAATATCTACATGCAAAAACACGTGTCTGTTCGGAAAAGTCACTAATTATTTGGTCAGGATTTTGTATGTACACCGTGGACAGTGTTCTGATACATACTATAAAATGTGTGATTTGAGTACTTGTTATTTAAGCTATATTCATAATGCTTTGCACAAGCGATACAAAGGTCGTGGGTTCAACACTGCTAAAAGACTAGATGCGTAGATGAATGCAATGCAAAGTTGTTTTGGATATAAGTTAGATGATGAAAAACAAGTCCATTCCAAACAAACCTTGTAACGAAATCATCCTGTAAACAAATTAATATCTATAATTGCTATAATTGCTTACGTTGCTCCACAACAAGCCTCAGAAGGCTGCGCTCAATGTGTTTGTGTATGATGCATGAAGACTGTAATTTCTCTGACGATAATTCACACTTGAAATGTGGAAAGAAGAGAGGGTGTCTCGGCATTGCAGACCATTAGCAGGAAATTTGATTTGCTCGTGGCAGTTCGACCAGACTTGCGAGAACATGTTTCACGTTGCCATGGAGAAGATGAGGAACAGACCCTCGAAATACTCCGTGAAAATCCTTTCAAGGCGGAAAGAAACGCAAAGGATTCCACGTAACAGACAGAACAACAGTGGATTGTTATGGTTAGCCGGTAAAAGTATTAAGGCGAGTTATTGTGAAGGGCCTGTAGGTAGCGGAGCCAATGATCTCAAGAGGTAAAATGATGGCTTAATCCAGTCTGCGAGCGTGACAGTCACAACGTAAGGTTCTTGTCAACCTGCTTAAGTTCTATGACCTTTAAAAGCAACAAGTGTATGCTTTTCCAACTCTGTAAGATGTTATTTCTGCCGTGAATTACAAAGGCTCAATGTTAAGGACTGTCATGGAAAGCTTCAATCAGGATTCATTCTTAATGTTGACAGTCTGGGGAAAAGCAAAGTCATCTGGGCTTAAACAACAAATGAACTATGTCTTACCCGTCTTGGTTGACTTTTTATGAATCATATTTGGATATGCATAAATCATGTGATATGATAAAGAAAAAAAAAACAATTGGGGTAACAAAATGAGTTAGGAACAACATGAAAAGTGAGGAAGGAATCACTTTAAAGTTAAGTTTCCTTTAAATGTTCTTTAATCTACTGAAATGCAAAAGGTTTGATCTCGGAACGGGTGATCTGGAATGTAACTCTATAAACGGGTGCCCTAAAAGGAATCTAAGCAACAAATATGGTTTAATGGAAATAGAGGAACTCACAAACATCCATGCATTTTTTCATTAGAAGTCACTCATCAGTTGAAGTGTTCGCTCATTTTCTGCAGGCCCCGCATCTCAGTTTGAGTGATTCTAGTTTCTCTGTTAGAGACAGATGGTTACACTTCAGTGGATTTGATGGAAACGTCACGCCTGCTCCTCACAGCGTGAGTTTGTTCAGTACAGATGCCACCAGAAAATATTTCCCCAACTCATTTCAGGGTGAAAGAAATTTGGAAAAAGCCAACAAGTAAAAAGTTAAATCTTTAATTCAACTTTACCATAAGTGATGACATTTAAAGCCGCAATTCTTCAACCAAAAGATGACAATTAATAAAAAAAATGCTATGTGTGACATCCAGATTCAATCAAAGTGGAATTTCAATAAAATGTTTGCGTCTAACAACAATGAAAACAACATTATCGAGTTAAAACAATTGTGCTGGATTCAATTTTCCATTCGTAGTTTGAATCTGTTGAATCTGTGACTTGTGTCTTATCTAAAGAAATCTTATTTTTGATTTACAACAACATATGATAGTTTTATTTATTCATAATTTATGTATATACTAACTTATATTGCAAAGTCAACGTGCAATTATCTCAACATTGGGCAAAATCATGAATATAATTTTTGTAATCAAGCCGCTCTTATACAGCACCATCAGCATAGAAGATCATTAGGCGTCCTAACACCAATAGAGTAAAGAACAAGCCCATTTGTGTATGTGTGTGCGAGTGTAAAGGTCTAACATCTGTCTAGCTGTTGTCAAACGTGTTAATGGCCTTCATTAACACCAAACAGTGGAGCAAAGAAACAGGACAGTCATAACAGAACTGTACACAAAAAGATCGAATGCAGACACAGTTAAAGAAAGAAGACCTCAAAGGACCTTTGATTGATGAAGACCAGGTTCCCTTTGTTAATAGAACAGGACTGGAATATAATTGTCTAAATATACTACACCTTGTCAAATGACTGATTAATAGCATCCGCTCGCAAATTGAAGCTAAACTACATTTCTGCTAAAGGTATCTATCAGGGAAGATATAGGTCTTGAATAAAACATGCCGCATTAGGGATGTAATACCTCACTTCTGCCAGTGCAAAAATAGAGTTCTAATTGGAATACTCATGAATTGTCATGAAATTAGGTGGATCTCATTGATCAGCGTTGCCTATAAAACTCGCATGACCAATTTTTGCTCTAAACGCCTGTGCGTCTACATGGTTCTGAAGGCCAGATCTGTGCCAAATTTGCTGGTTGCTAGGGTGTTGCTTGGTAGTTGCTCAGCTGTTCTAAGTGTTTCTTACTTACAGAGACAGTCAGACTGATATGTTGCCAACAGAAATGGGAACATTATAATTGGAGCGTAGACAACTTCATCCAAACGTTGACAAAATACATGTGCCACCTGGACTGAGTGTTTCTGAATCACATAAAAAATGAAGCATTGCATAACCATTACATAACAACTTTTAATGGCTGGCAGTAAATTGTTCTGACAAAATGCTTAAATCATGCACACACACCTGTAGTTGCGAAAAAATGCACAAAAGACAACGTTGGATTTGACCCTGAGATACTTTTAATGGCAAACTTGACAGTTTGGAGGCTGTTTTTAATGCACATAGTAGGGCGGCACAATTAATCAAAAAACGAATTATAATTAAAGGTGAAGCAATTAAACACTTGCCAAAAGCCTCAATTACAGCTGTCTATTTGTGCTCATTTTTTAAGTTAATCTTTTGGATTTTTTACTAGCAACATAACTCCCATAATTATGTGTATATTTACATCATATTAAGTTTGAGATGTTTCGAATTTACCGTGAAGCTGCTTCACACGAAGATATAAAGGAAACTTCTATATTGATCAAAAATAATAATCGCAATTACAATATCAAGGTAAATAGAAGGATTTTTTTCATAATCGTGCCGCCCCAGCACATTGCTTCCATGTCCATTCTGGTTGACTGAGTTCAGAGTACAGATCTGCACAAAGGAATAAGAAACCTTTCCTGATGCGTTGACCCAAACATGTAGACGGCCATCGCTTTTCACCTTCAGCATTATGTTTCTTTCTTTACACTTTGTTATTCGAGTATTTATCAGTCCAAGGCCTAAATCTATTTCTATGTTAAAAAAGGCATTAAAACTCTTTAATCATTCAGAATTTGACCTTCAAGGAGTCTGATCCCAAAAAAAGAGATGGGTAGAAAAGAAATGGAAAACGCAATATGACTTAAATTAATGCATTTTTTATGAAGGATCAACTCAATGTGAAAAAATGTTCAGCTTTTAATTTAATGTGTTTAAATGTCAGAAGATATATTCATTTGTGAGTTCCAATCACACTGTCATACTCATAGAAATGACTCTTATGCTACATCAAGTGTAGAGGTGGCTCAAAGCGTGACCATTTCTCATAATGGCCAGCAAATTAAAGCTTGCGCTACTTTATTTCTGTTCGGCTCAGGGATTTAATCATTTGTGGATTTATACATTTACAAATTTGGTCTGCCCAATTTTTATATATACACATAAAATTCTATATATACTAACAAAATGTCTTTGAAGAGATTAAGATTGTGTTGAAGTAGAGTCAATATGAAAGCACAATAAGTTGACCGAATACATTTCCATACATGCTTAGAATTATCCCATTATCCCTTGAATATCCCTTCCCACAGGAATCTCCTGGTTAAAGGGAGCCCTCTGGTGACAATATTGGGACTTGATAATAAATAAACTGTAAAAAGTTTATAAAGCTGATTTTTAAAAATCCATCAACATCTGCAAAACTGAAACAAAGCAAACAAAGACAAAAGAAGAACACAATTGACAAACAAAAATGACATAATATCAGACTCAACTGTCCCAATATTTACTGTTGATCCTTGCTGTGCCTAATAATAAATCGATGGTTATTTTAACATAGTTCTATTAAAAAAACAATTTCTCAAATGTTATTGGATATTTTTTATACATAAAGAATAGAATAAAATATTTGTAATCGATTGTGTTACTGTCATTTAAGTAAGTACTTCCTGTACACATTTGCGAAGAACAGAATCTATCTTAAAGTTTTATTAAAATAAATAAATTCCTGACCCCAAGACCTCCAACCTGTTTAAAAAAAAAGTTTTTAAAATATGCATTGTCTTATATCAGACCAAGGAAAACAAGCATTTGACAATGATTCGAGAAAAGGAGAGTGTGACCTCAGCCAAAACCAAGGTCTGGCCTGAAGGCAGAAACAAACAGAATACATGACGTCATGGGCAGGTCATCCAGTCAAAGACATTAACTCAATTTAAGATCACAAGACCTCACACAATAGACTTCAGCAGTGCCTTTTATTTGACCCTCTGGATAAACACCACAGCCGTCTATTGTGTAAAGGACACTACTTTTCCATAACAGTAGAGCAAATGGATGATTTTCAGCATTGCTTTTCATTTTGCAAAATCAAGGTTGTTTAAAAAATGGCATATCCATTAAACATGAACTTGCAAATCGGTCTAATGGACATAGTCATTTGTTACGGCAACAATGAACAAAAGGCTTGTTCATGATGATAGTGTAAACATGTTCTGCCTCATGCGTGTTAACCCATTCCGTCCCAAAATGCATTTGCAATTAAAGATGCATATTTTAATGTGAAACCATGTTTTATTGCCAAGATCGCTTATTAACTTATTTATATAATAGTGAGGGAATAATGAATTAAATTTATTCATATTCATTACAAGTATTATGCAGTAGGCAATCATCACTGCAGAGCAAACAGGGGTAAGATGTCTTACTCAAGGACACTTCAGTCATTGTCTGCTGACACTGGGATTCAAACCCACAACCTTCTGCTTACAAGTCCAACTCTCTAACCACCAGACAACAACTGACTAGAAAGATAAATAAACACTTGTTTTAGCTGTAATTTGTGCACTTGCATAGAGAGATACCTCCGAAATTAGTCTTGCTGTATATAGACGCAATCTAGTATGCTGGATGATCCTACGCTGTCTGCTGGAATTATGTCTAGAACAATAAATCTAAAACTGATACGCAGCTCCGGGTCTCAAATGTGCACAGGGCATTTGGAAACCTTCTTCATTACATCAGTGTGCCGTAAGCAGTGGTTTTTGTGGCAAGGACGAGTCATTATCATGGCACCTTAAAAGACTTAATGATAGACTTTAAAATATAGATCAGTACATCAATTAGGGCAACCGTTGCCACATCTCAACCTCCGTCCCTCCACATGATCTGCAGACGGGATACGTTTGGGTTGGCACGTGAATCAACAACAGTACAACAACTGAGAAATCAAGGTTGTGAAAAGAGAAAAGTCTTGAGCCCTGCTAGACTTTGACAAAGCGCACATACGCATTGAAGTTACTTGGGCTGGAAAAACACTAGGAAAAATCATCCTGCCAACACTTATGCTAATCCAAGCACTAACAGCTCTTCAGTGTGATTGTGAAATAAAGAGGCTGAATTCATTCCTCTTAATTGCTCTTCATTTGGCTATAAGACAAAATCTTTAATTGCTTTCCTAGCAGCCATCCAGCACGGTTGGCAACCACAACAGCGGGCAAATTAGGCCCCAATCCTCAGCCTCCCAATCGGCAGAGAGCCTCGTAATGAATTCCACTGGCTTTGTTCTGCCCACTCAAGCCCTTTACATCCAAGAGGCTTGAAATAAAACAGTAAGACTCGAATCATTATAATGCATTCGCTAAAGAAACAAGACCTCCAATGACACTCTATTAAATACTGTACAGGGGTTGCCATGACAAAAACACTGATCATGACATGTCACTCTTGAAAGTCGTGAATATTCATATTGCCCACCCAGTGTTTCGTATGTGTAGGCCATGTGGCAAAAATGCATGTGAAACACGAGCATGATTCTAGGAAAGTGAGAACCATATCAGTCTTGGTGGCGACCTGTAGACCACTGTGACGTGGCTAGATGGTAATTAAATAAAAGTTCTAGGTTCCCCTTGTGTTAGTTCCACTTAAATCTATATATAGCCTTGTCACCATTATAAACAACTAACAAACTAACAAGCCACAAGAGACATTATAGTATATTTACCATGGCTACAGGATGTTCTTACGCACCAGACATTAATCACTATATTCCTTCACAAAACAATATGATCAAAGTCACTAAGTATTAACATTTTTTGAAAACGATGATTTACGATCGATCGCAATCGTCTGTGTACTGTGCATATTAACTTCTTATTATAAACAAATACATGTGCATGTGTATATACATGGATGTATTTGATTTAATTAAATTTATGAAATTATACAGTCATATATTTATATTTTTATGAATACTACATTATTTTGCACAAAACACATTTTATTGATTTCCATTATACATCCCATTATGGACTATCAGCTTTTTCCATTAAAAGATCTCTTCATATACTCCATTTATGTGTGTAATACACATAGTGAACACATACACAAAGGAAACACACACAGCAGTGAACACATATAGCGGTGAACACACCCGCACAAACACACACACACACACACACACACACACACACAGTAGTGAACACACACACACACACACACACACACACACACACACACACACACACACACACAGTAGTGAACACACACACACACAGAAATGAACACATACACCAGAAGTAAACACACACAGCACTGAACACACACAGCAGTGAACAAACATAGCATTGAACACACACGCACAGTAGTGAACACACACACTGTAGTGAGCACACATAGCAGTGAACACACACACAGAGAAAAGAAAACACACACAGAAGTGAACACACACACACACACACACACACACACACCCAGCAGGGAACACAAACACACACAGAGAGAGAGAGAGAGAGAGAGAGAGAGAGAGAGAGAGAGAGAGAGAGAGAGAGAGAGAGAGAGAGAGAGAGAGAGAGAGAGAGAGAGAGAGAGAGAGAGAGAGAGAGAGAGAGAGAGAGAGAGAGAGAGAGAGAGAGAGAGAGAGAGAGAGAGAGATACATAGTAGTGAAGACACATATAGATGTGAACACACACACACACACACAAATACATAGTAGTGAAAACACACACAGAAGTGAACACACACACACACACACACACACACACACACACACACACACACACACACAGAGAGAAGTTAACACACACACACAGACACACACCAGAAGTGAAAACACACACACGCACGCACGCACGCACGCACGCACACACACACACACACACACGCAAATACATAGCAGTGAAAACACACACAGAAGTGAACACACACGCAAATACATAGTAGTGAAAACACACACAGAAGTGAACACACACACACAGAAGTTAACACACACCAACCATGAAAACTCACACAGCAGTGGAGCAGCCATTTATGCTTTGGCAACCTGGGAACAGTTTGGGTTTAGTGCCTTACTCAAGGGCACCTAAGTCATGATATCGCCGTTACAAGACATGAACCCACAACCCTAGGGCTAGCAGTAAAACTTTCTAACCTCTAGATCATGACTTCCCCATCAACTTTAAGCCTTACCCCAGTGCTTAAGACTAATTGTGTCTCCTTCTGCCAAAAAACCTGAACATCCCACCAATAGAAACCAATAGACCACATTTACATTTAATCCAAAATCATTTCTGCAAGGGCTTCTACAGGCTTTGGTCCTCAGGAAATCTAACATCATACACCACACCAATCCGGCTCTATACCCGGGCACACCTGCAACAGATGGGTAGAGATCTGACTTCAGTAAATTAAAGTGTTTTCACAAGAAACTCTTGGCCAAACCAATGAGAACATACTTACATTTACTTTTATTCATTCTGCAGACGCTTAAAAAGTAACGTACAGTATTATGTAGTGTAAGAGCAAACAGGGGTAAGATGTCTTAAGGAACCTTCAGTCATTGTCTTCTGACACTGGGATTCGAACCCACAACCTTCTGCTTACATGTCCAACTCTCTAACCACCAGACCACAACTGACTGAAACAAGTGGTCCATTATTATCAATCAAACACAAATATAACTTTGAATGATAGTTTTTAAACTTTTACCCTTCAAACTGACGTCATGCTTTCCAAGCCCATCTCTGATCTATACCGGCTCAAAGCGTCTTCCGAGCGCACGTGTTTGTGGGCGGGGCTGAGTAAATAGGGGGCGTGTCTAACGTATTGCGTTAATCTAAAATCTGTTAATCTATTCTTAATTTTACACAAAACTTTTTTATAACAAAAACTCGTATTGTACATGAATTAAAAACAGGAAATATGTTTTAAATTATATATCATTATTTCAATATAATGTAATGAATATTTTATATATCTTTCTCGCAAAATGGCATTGAGTTGGATCAATAAAAAAATAGACTAAATTAATAAATTTTTCATAGAAAAAAATATAATATATATTTTAAATGTATAATAATATATATATTTAATATATTATAAGATATGAAAAGTTATAGTATAGAGAAAATAAAAAGTTGCGTTTACAAGAAAATATTAGACTCAATTTCTAAGCTTTTCATAAAAAAAAATTATAATATATATTTTAAATTTATAATAAAATATATATTTAACATATTATAAAATAAAAAAGGTATAGTATAGAGAAAATAAAAGGTGTGTTTACAAGAAAATATTAGACTCAATTTAAAAGCTTTTCATATAAAAAATATAATATATATTTTATTTTTATTTAATATATATGTTATATATATTATAAAATATTGAAAGATAAAGTATAGAGAAAATAAAAGGTGTGTTCACAAGAAAATATTAGACTCAATTAATACGTTTTTCATAGAAAAAAATATAATATATATTTTAAATTTATAATAATATATATATTTAATATATTTTAAAATATAAAAAGTTATAGTATAGAGAAAATAAAAAGTTGCATTTACAAGAAAATATTAGACTCAATTTATAAGCTTTTCATAGAAAAAAATATAATATATATATTTAAATTTATAATAATATATATATTTAACATATTATAAATTATAAAAAGGTATAGTATAGAGAAAATAAAAGGTGTGTTTACAAGAAAATATTAGACTCAATTTAAAAGCTTTTAATAGAAAAAATATGATATATATTTTATATTTATTTAATATATATTTAATATATATTATAAAATATTGAAAGTTATAGTATAGAGAGAATAAAAAATTGCGTTTAGAAGAAAAAATTTACTTAGTTTTTAATTTGACTAATATTTGAATAAGCTTTTCATAGAAAAAATATAATATATATTTTAAATTTATAATAAAATATATATTTAACATATTATAAAATATAAAAAGTTATAGTATAGAGAAAATAAAATGTGTGTTTACAAGAAAATATTAGACTCAATTTAAAAGCTTTTCATAGAAAAATATAATATGTAATATAGTATAATATAATATAATATAGATTTTATATATTGTAATCTAAATATTTCAAAAAATATCTATATAATATATATAAAAATACATATAAAAGTATAACATATATATATTTTTTATATGATAAAAAATATTTTTTTATTATTAATATATGAATAATATATACATATATATTAAATACTATATAAAGTGATCTGAGAACTATTAAAATATGTTTTAAAAGTAAAAGCACAAACTTTTCCTCTCATCAGAAAGTGCTGAAAACATCTAACATAACTCTCATCACTTACCTTCATCTGTGATGACAGATGACCTCTGAACTTCCCAGCTGACCTTTTGAACTGCATGTTTGATGACCTGACTTTGGCTCTCTGCCGGGTTCGGGTTCGGGTTCAGCCGGTCATCATTGGACTCTTTGGGCTTTACGGTCACAATGTTTCTCCTGGAGAAGGTGGATGAAGTCGTGCCCATGTGGAAGAACAAATCCTCTGGGATGCATTAACATTGCATTAACAATTCCCAAAGAGTTTCCTGCTGTTTATAGACGAACCGGTTCCGTCATCCCATAATATTCCAGCTTATTCTGTCCCGTCCAGCACCATAGGCTGACGTGCGCGTCCAGCGTCTGTGGTGTAATGCTCATATCGACCACAGGTGGCGCTGTAGCTCTTCTGCACTCAGTGCAATTAACTCTATTATATACATTTCCCCTTATAGATTTAATGTCATGGATCTGTTTTTTACAGAGAAGATCTTTGCAGAGAAAGCCAAACATTTGTGTATTTTTTATTTACAATATTGTCATGTTTACATATCAAAGCAGACTTTATCTACACCACAAATCAGTAATAAATGTGAAGAACATTTCTTTAGGTTTGCTTACATTTTTCAAACAACTTTTGGGCTCTGGTGCTTTTTATCACATAAACACTTTCAGAAAAACACATCACACTGTGGAAAGTAGGTGAAGATTTCAAACTTATATCACTAATCAATAATTCCTTTGTGTCATGCAAGAACAGTTAATAAAATACAAAAAAATATAAAAGAAATAAGTTCTATCAGCTACATCTGTTTAGGCTGAATGACAAATATTCAAGAGGCTCTAAAGGAAAAAAATGGGAAAAAATGGAAAACAAACAAACACATTTGTGCTATATAAATTTGAGTATACAGGGGATTATCTGGTTATTTTATTAATAAAATTTATTTGATCATTTCTTGTTTATGCTCAATGTGAGCTGGTGATCACATGGAGTCACCTTTCGACGGAAATAAAAGAAATTGTCTATCTTAAGAAAGTCTGATGTTTATTAACTGATGTGTATATGTGGTACAATTCAAATATTAATTTAATGGGGAAAATTCTGCATCAGTAACTATAGTGAGAACTTTTTTCTCGAATTGATTAATTGTACTAATTTTATTTCATTTCTTCATTTAAATCCAATGATAATTAAGGTAGCAAACAGGATCACCCAAATTCTAATGAAATTTAAAGATGAAATACATGTATGCATGAATTACACATAAATGTGTCACTATACATATGACAGTATTTCCCGAAACACATACATATTACAATTTCAATAAGGTGGCTCCCAATCCAAAATGGACGAATTAATCTCAGTCGTGTTGAATTTTAGTAGCCATTCGGTAAGTTCCACCTTCTGTCATTACAACTTCAATACAACTATAAATTTATAGGGAGAGTATTCTTATTTTCTGATTTGTACCTAACCATCGTGCAGTATTGCCTATGTGTTTGTGTGCTGTAAAACATTTATTTAACAATAAACATATTCAGCACCTATGATAAAATGTCGAACTATAAAGGCCGTGGAAGCACTGGTGGCTGTCACATTCAGCAGGCACAGTCCCAGATTTAGGCTCGATCATGATTCAAACCGTTTGCTTGTGTGGCGCTGTGTGGTCTGAAGTTTTTCAGCTGTTCCATGAAACCTGGGTTTGGACACGAGGCTGAGCGAGCTGATTTAACCAGAGCAAACGCATCATCAAACGCCTGCTTTTCTCTAAGCATCAGATATCCAATGACCACGGACACAGAACGTGAAACTCCTGAATTGCAATGGACGAGCACAATTCCTTTCTGTGGAAAAAGAAGCGAGCATTCAGTCCGAGAATAAGCTGTAAAAAGAAACTACTTGACATGTATGGGGGCATTTCATTTCACATCATTACGTTCTTATTTGTATTGCATGTAATTATGCTAATAGCAAGGAATTACACCAATGCAAGTTATGGATGACAGGACCACTTTCCGCTTTGTTGACAAGAACATTATTTCATTAAACCGAGCTATTGTTTCTTCTGCATAGTGTCAATGCAGTAAATCAGGTGGTATGCTCCATACAAAGGAATGGAAACTTATTTCCCGTAGCCATTGTAATCATAAACCCCAGTGAATTTGAATCATGAGTCAGTGTCAAGTTAAGGGTGACTGGCGACACTGTTTAGTAAAGAGGTTGTATGACAAACAATGGCCTGTTAGTGATATGATCTTTCTACAACTTGCTAAATAATGCATGGCGAAAACTCAGCATTCATTATTCAAGCACTCTGCATGGTTACCTAAGGCAGTTAGCCATCAGGTGACCGCACGGTATCACATTGGCCAGGTGCTAATGCCCAACACTCAGGAAATTACATTGAAAGAATAGAAATATCCTTCTACGATGCTGAGAGACGGACCCAGGTCAAGGGTCACACCTCTGTAATCTGGTGTTAGGTTTTTCAAAATCTTAAGATTTGTGTGAAAACATTCTTGGAAATGAAATTGAATGAAAGTGAATATATCTACGCCACGAAACAAAAGACAAGGTTACCTCGGCTCTAGCCCGGTCTATAAACTGTGCACACTCCTGGACATATGATATGATATCAGTGTCGGGTAGATCAAGTATGCTCAGCGTCTTATAGATGAACAAATCAGGAAAGGCATTTTCCACACCATATGCCACATTTAATATATGTGTGACCTGAAATAAAGACAAACGGGTCAAAATTTTCATAACATATGGCAGGATGTCAATCAAAAACAGAGGCCTGTCAAAAAAAGTCAAGACATTACCTTATATTTCCTTAAAGTACCAAAGTCATGTGCGGCATCTTGTGAACCTGTGAAATGTGACATGAATGCAGAATTTCTCATAAAGACACAAAATATACACTTGAGCTTGTGTTATACACAATTTACAATGAATGGCATGATGTATGCACATTTATATGGCTTTGCTGTCACTTTACACTTAAATCTTAACTTTTTCTAAGTATGAGTTGAACAGATCTTACTCACCAAGCAATAGAAAAGGTTTGATGTATCCAACCTGAAGATCCCAGCTGTTATCTTGAACATAACCACAGGCTGTTTCCGGCTGTACTGTATCCTCAACCACCTGTACAATAGAACCTTTCCATGTTTCAATAATCCGCCTGCCACTCAAAGTTGTCACTCTGGTGCATTGCTTGCGTAAATTGTTTTTGGAAAATGACTTTATTTCTTGTGCAAGTGACTGCATCACATTGGCAGAGTAGATGTCCAAGACAAACAAGTAAAGCCTCTGTTCTTTCCCTGTGTCTGTTGTGAGCTGTTGCCTCACAAGTGATGCCCATCTGTGTCTCTGACTTTGAAAGTTGAGGAGATTCATTAGCTCACCTTAGAATAATTACCTGCTGATAGACGGAAGAACTACGACACCCGCAGGAACAGAGACGCAACTGCATGCATGTACAGTAAATTGCATGTATTTTTAAGTATAATATAAAGTTTAGTGAAATGTTAAATACTTATAATGCATTTCACAATTTATACTGACTTGCATATAAATAAGCAGTTTTAAACGTATACATGGAAACATTTAATGCATTCAAGATCTTGTTATGTTTGTTTCAATGTTTCTTCATAATAACTGTAATTCATCATAATATTTATTTAAATGTTGTCTTAAAAATAATATAATAATAATAACACAAAAAATAATAATCAAACAAAAATAATAATAAAACAAATAAATGAGATAAAACACTTGTTTATTTTTTGTAACTTATTTGTTCGCTTCTTTATACCAAATCGGTTTTATATTTATTTAATATCACGTTTAATAATATTTGAATTTACCAAATTATTTTCCAAAGTCAATCGTGCTTAATAATTATCATGATCGGAATTTATGTGCAAATAATCGATATAATTTCGTGCAAATAATCGATATAATTTTGCGCAAATAATCGATATAATTTTGTGCAAATAATCGATATAATTTCGTGCAAATAATCGATATAATTTTGTGCAAATAATCGATATAATTTTGTTCAAATAATCGATATAATTTCGTGCAAATAATCGATATAATTTTGCGCAAATAATCGATATAATTTTGTGCAAATAATCGATATAATTTTGTGCAAATAATCGATATAATTTTGCGCAAATAATCGATATAATTTATGTGCAAATAATCGATATAATTTTGCGCAAATAATCGATATAATTTTGTGCAAATAATCGATATAATTTTGTACAAATAATCGATATAATTTTGTGCAAATAATCGATATAATTTTGTTCAAATAATCGATATAATTTTGTTTAAATAATCGATATAATTTTGTGCAAAAAACATGCTACGCGAAATAGTTTATTTTTAATTTCCTCGTTGAGAAACAGAAATATAAATAGAAAAAAATAGAATTTATTTAGAAATAAATATTTAAAATATAAACGTCGCTGTAGCAGCACGCGCGGGGGAGGCGCGGTCCTGCGGAAAGCTGCGGTCACGTGACGCGGTGACGTCGTTGCCGGAAGCAGCCTCGTTCTGGCCGTCAGGGCAACACCTAGAAAAAAAAACAACCGACGACGGCCGAGAGTATTATGGGACATTTCTAACGCTGAAGTCCACGCGTGTCTGCCTTCATCCGCTCACAGCCGCCGGGATTTCGTAGAGTTGTGATTGATCTCGTTTGGAGGAAAATGTCTCGAAGCGCGCTGCAGCCGAGCCAACAGAAGCTGGCGGAGAAACTGACGATCCTCAACGACCGCGGGGTCGGGATGCTCACGCGCATCTATAACATCAAGAAGGTGACGACACAACATTATATATACTATACTATACTACACTATACTGTACTGTACACTGATGTATATACACACACACACACACGGGCTGATCCAACCAGGCCCTAACTGTGTGTGTGTGTGTGTGTGTGTGTGTGTGTGCGTGTGTGTGTGCGTGTGTGTGTGCGTGTGCGTGTGCGTGTGCGTGTGCGTGTGTGTGATTGTGTGTGTGTGTGTGTGTGTGTGTGTGTGTGTGTGTGTGTGTGTGTGTGATTGTGTGTGTGTGTGATTGTGTGATTGTGTGTGTGTGTGTGTGTGTGTGTGATTGTGTGTGTGATTGTGTGTGTGTGTGTGTGTGTGTGTGTGTGTGTGTGTGTGTGTGTGTGTGTGTGTGTGTGTGTGTGTGTGTGTGATTGTGTGTGTGATTGTGTGTGTGTGTGTGTGTGTGTGTGTGTGTGTGTGTGTGTGTGTGTGATTGTGTGTGTGTGTGTGTGTGTGTGTGTGTGTGTGTGTGTGTGTGTGTGTGTGTGTGTGTGTGTGTGTGTGTGTGTGCGTGCGTGCGTGTGTGTGTGTGTTTGCCAGTCGGGCCAATTTGCTGTAGATTTGGGATTAGTTAACGCTTTGAATCACACACACGCACACACACACACACGCAGAAACACGCACGCACAGAAACACACAAATGCACACACATACATGCACACACACGCAGAAACACACACACACACGCAGAAGCACGGACACACAGAAACACACAAATGCACACACATACATGCACACACACGCAGAAACACACACACACACACACACACACACACACACACACACACGCGCGCAGAAACACGGACACACAGAAACACACAAATGCACACATACACACACAAACACACATGCAGAAACACGGACGCACAGAAACACACAAATGTACACACTCATGAACACACACAGAAAAGTGTGTGTGTGTGTGTGTGTGTGTGTGTGTGTGTGTGTGTGTGTGTGTGTGTGTGTGTGTGTGTGTGTGTGTGTGTGTGTGTTCAGGTGACTAGTGTAAAAATATGATTTTAGTGGTCATAAGTACAGAAGGATGCTTATGATCTCCGCCTCCATCTATGACAGGACGTTATAGGACAATACCATGAAAATGTGAACCTTACCATGAAAATCAACGTTTTTTACCCAATGTTTCTATCCCATTTAGACATCTGGTGGTTTAACCCCATGTGAGGTCTTCTCTTTAAGATTTTCAGCATTATTTTTAGAGCATGCTTTTAAAGTCAAGTTAGGGCTATTTTAAGGATTGTCACATCCATAATGCAACATTTGCTAATAAATAGAAAAGAAATAAATGAAAATATAGTAATTACTTTATGTTCAATAAAGACCTTACCCATGGCCATTTATTGGATATTATTGCTTCTGATTTGTACATTCCCATTAACATAAATCTGAAGAAGTTTGTTGTCTCCCAAAAACGTTTTCCTTTTTTGTCACATCCATAACGCAAGATACTTTATCTTTTTAAAACAGTAAATTTGTGCATAAACTGTTGTTTTTCTAATGTTGTTTTCAGAAAGGTTTTGTTTAATATAAAGACTTGATGCAGTTTACTGGCAACAATTCTATTCAAAGAGCGTTTTATGTCACGTCCATAACGCTGTAATTTCCCTATACATCTATATGCTGTTTGTGTTTGTTGAGTTTTAAGGCACTTAATTTTAAGGCACCAAAGCTCCACGATAAATGCTTATTGTGCGACCCTTAACACTCCAGACTGACTCATCTGTACATGAAAGTTATCCAGTCCAGACTCATAAAGCACGGAACAGTTAGGGATGTTGATGATAGTCTGAACTCTCTTAGGGTCGTTGGTCTTCATTATAACTTTCAGATGTCATGCCTTGTATTGACACATTTGACAGATGTCAGATATGTGGCCTGTTTGGCAGCTGTGATCTGTAGATTGGTGCTTTCTGTAGCCCATATTATTAATATTATAGAATATTACCTAATAACTATGCGGTTCGTAGCATTTATAATAATACAGCATCATTAAATTATTTTGCATAAAATTCAAATTGTTGTAATTATTTATATAATTCAGCACATTCATTCCAAATACAGTGTGACAAAACAGCTAGTTATTAACCATTTGTAGATCATAAAAGAAACATATTGTGTATACAATGTGACATTTTTTATTTGAATTGTAAAAATTTAAATTTATTTGGATTACAAACCGGATTACAAATAAAAATGGCTAATGCAATTGAGACTAGAGGCTCGCAGGTTATGAATATCTAATTTAGTCTAATATTGACAAACAGCATATGCAATCAATTTATTAAGAACAATTTCTTAAAATGTTTAACACTTATCATTTGATTCCTAATAGTTCCTTATATTTCTTAATCAATAGTTACATTCCGTAAAGCATAAAAGCAGGAATAATGTGAGGGTGACATGTACCTAATGTCCTGAAAATAATGTCACAGTTGTAAGTAACATACTGGCCGTAAGAAGCAAAGTCTGTCCGTTTAGCCTTTTTCTACCATTTTTCCCATTTCCTCCAATAAAGGCATTTCACAGGCCTTCAAGGGATGCTTGGCACTAGTTCAAGCAGAAATGGAAACAGTCCAGATCAGAGCAGAAAGTGGGCAAGGAAAAGACCGTTGCTGCTAGCGTTTTTTCCCTCTGGCCGAGAACTCGCTCAGATATGTGAAGTGAATTCATCAGCGTGTGTGATACCCCTTCAGAGCTCAAGATGGTCTCTCGAGCACTGTCCATCTCTTCATGCCCACTGAAGTCGCTGTATGTTTGACCCCACTCATTCAAACAGGTCAAAAGGGGTCCACCCACAAACATATCCGAAAAATAATAGTCGTGTCTTTCTGTGCACTCCCATGAACCAAATCCATTCAGAATGCGTGGTAGTCTGGTTAAAGGGAACGTAATTGTCTTTTAGTTTATATTGAATTTAGTTGAGATATTGCGCTTCCACAGGGTTAGAATTTGGACTGCATGCTTTTGGTAGTCCTGTTGCTTAGCAACTAGCAGGCCTTGCATTCAGCGGTGTTAGATGTGTGTTCTGTTGTGGTGAATACGTACAGGGAGTTTTAAAGCAGAATCTGATACTGACATCAACAAATTATGATTTGATATCATTTTGTTGCTTCGCATGGATCACATTCAGACCTGAAAAAGATGAAGCTGTTTGTATATTACAGCATTCTAGTAATAGTTGATCGATTGTGTCATTTACTCACGCTCTTGTCATTTTAAACCTGCACGTCATGAAAGAAGGTATTTAGATGAATGTCGAGAGCAGGCACCCATTCACTTGCATAGGTTTTTTATCCACACAATAGAAGTTTATTTTGTGCTAGTAACTTTCTTCGAAATATCTTCTTTTGTGGAAGAAATTCATATAGGCGAGAAATGAAAACAGGGTGAGTAAAGGATGATGCAATACATACTTATAGGTAAATTGTCACTTCAAATGATGGTTTCATTTTTTGCGTCTTTCCTTGATTTTTATTTGTACTATTTAAGCCTAGACTTTAATCTGCCTACACAGTTATTTTAATGTTTGTCCCAACATATAGTGCTACAGGAAATGACAGCAGAACCCATCCCTTGGAACAACAGGAAGTGCACTCTTATCTCACAGTGTGCTTGGCGTGACATGAAATCCTTTAAGATGTCTTTTTCACCATCATGGTAGTGCCTTGTAGAACTATCCCTTGCATTTCCATAACATAAAAGTGATGTCATAAATGTAGATATATGTTCTGTGGATGCAGTCTAGATATTAAGCCTGACATACAGTTTAGTTGGTTCATGGTTCAGATAAACCAATGCATCATGCCCTGTTTATTGTTGTGCTGTTTGATGGCAGTGCCTTCCAGTACATTGACCTTTTATTGTCTCTCGTCTGATTGTTGCAGGTATGCACTTGTGCCTACCATATTTGTGGCAGCAGTATTAACAAAATTTGCTTTGTTGTGCATTAGTATCCATTTAATCCATTAACCGCTAAAAAAACGTTTGGCTTTTTCAATACTAACATTAAGGCTAACTGCTTTTCAATTCATTCTTTAACATTTGTATGGATTTATTAAAATAACAGTTCTGTAAAATTAGCAAATAATCAAGCCTGCGGTCTCCTAGTCATGTGCATGAGATGATTTGATGCATTTAAACAAATATTAATGACATTTTTGTTTGTTTGCTGGCTCTATTTTTGCAGTGTGTGTTTCTGTTCGTCATTCTTTTCTTATCTGTTTTTGGTCATTTCGTAAACATGTCGGCCTTGGTTCCCTTTTACTTGCATGGATTATGTTTCTTTAACTAATCTCAAACTTCCTAGTGTTTTTTTGAACGTGGATTTGAACTGTGAACTCAGCCCATGGTGTTCCTGATCCTGGAAGACTGAATTCTGGTGTCAGTGTTAGCTCTGGGACGACTGCCTCTCAATGCACTGTGATCCGTTCGTCCCTCCTTAGGAGCCAATCAACACACTAACCAGAGCGATTTACATTTAGTACCCAAGGCTAATTTGTTTTGAAGTGAACATGCATGGTAGACTATGGAACCTGTGTTTATGTGTAATTTTCTCTCTTTCTGTTACAATGCTTCCCCCAGCAAGGACAAGTTTGGAAGGTTTGCACAGCTTTTCACCTTCCTAAAATCTCAGTCCCCCCTCCTTCCCCCTGCTTTCCTACCAGTTTCATGACCCATGAACTTTCTGTACGCAACTCACAAAACAGGGCCTTCCCAAACTGTAGCACCAGCAAGACTTTAATTTCAAATTTTCTCGGTGTTGGAAATTAGCAGGTTGAGTTTTATGGCGAATTTTAGGATCTTGCCTGTAGAACAAATAAAGAATTATGCCAGTAAGTAGGGCTGGGTGATACTTAAAGGGATGGTACACTCAGAAATTATTAATCTGTCATGAATTACTCATCCTTCAGTTGTTCCAAACCTGTATAAAATTTGTTTACGAAGAAAAATACTCAAAATTAGGTTAGAAACTGTTATTTCTTGGGCACCAATGCCAATTACCATACTCAAATTATTGGTAACACTTTACAACAAGGGGATTTCATTTAATGCATTAGCTAAAATTAAATAATAATAAACAATACCATGCCAATGCATCACTTATAAATATATACATGTTAGTTTATGTAAATTCCAGTGTTTACTGATACATTGTTTAAATCAAAAGTTGTCTCTGGTAATATTAGTTAATGCATCTAGATTAAGTAAAATTAACAAGAATAAATGTTTGCAGAATTTTTTTTACTGTTAACTAATGTTATGTAAAATGTCACTGAAATATTGCATCATTTTTTTGTTTAGATTAATATAAAGAGGATTTTTAAAAGATTGGGAAAAAACATTTCTGGTGCACCTTTCATTATCATTAAATTTAATTCTACTATCATATATAGTCAATGGTGCCCTAGAAATCTCAGTTGCCAATATTCATCCAAATATCTTTGTGTTTAACAGAACAAAAATAAATTTTTACAGGTTTAAAATTTGAGGATAAGTCATTTATGACAGAATTTTAATTTTGGGGTGGATTATAATGTTAATGGTTTTTTACTGATATGTAATGGCAGCAAAACTTTAGTTTTTGTCAGCTAAATAAGAGAGATTTAAAGGATTTTGACATTAACAATATTGCAGAATTTTATATCACCAGCAAAATAATTAAAATAATTTCCATAAATATTTTAAATGCATTGCCCAGCCCTTAAAAAAACTACAAAACTTTGCTGACATTTTGTTGAGATATAAAATATTATTAATGCATGAGGCTTATTTTGAGTTGAATTTTCCATCCTTTTTTATTAGTTTATTTTAGTTTAAACCATCCTTTTATTTGCAAGTGTTTGGTCCAGCAACAATTGGACAACAATTTGCAAGTGTTTGGTCCAGCAACAGTGCCAGTCCAGCAACAATTCTTTGGATGTTAGTAAGCCGTTAAACAAAGAGAAACAAACCAACAGTAGTCTCTGGGATTTTAGAGGCATAGTTTAGATTCCATATAGATTTATTTACTTCTCTGTGATTGGCTGTTTAAATCATTATCAGTAGGCATTAATTCACTTCTGTAAATTCTTGTCTGCAGGTTATCTAGAGGAGTTTGACTTAGTGCAAAATGAAAGTGAATTTAAAGAGCTGGTTTGCATTACGTTCAGGATCTACGTGTAACTGCATTTTACTAGCCATGCGGTGTCTTTTTTTGGGAACGACCTAAAGAGCTTTGTAAAAACAAGTTGTCTTACAGCACCAAGAGCCACTGTGTGTGTTGCCATGCACACTGGAATGGTCTTGAGGTTCAGTGCTGCGTTCGCTGCAGATGCATGTAAAGCATCATTTAATGTGTCATGTGACCATACACACTGCCCCGCCTCCGCTGCACATCCACTGACACAATCTTCCTTCTTTCTGTAAGACATCCACCTCTTACAGAACGGCCAGCCAATCAGACGCACAGATCAGCAAACCCATCATCTCTGTTTGTCTCTTCAGGTCTCTTTCTGACCATACACCGCAGTCTGTTTTCCACTAACCTCTCTCCAACTTTTCACAACACATTTTGAAGAGCTTTCATATTGTTCTCCCACCTTTTGTCTTTTCTCTCTTAATCTGTCTATTCAATAGGGGTGAAAATATGCCACCATGGCGCTTGAAAAGCCAGAGCCTTGGGTCGATCCCAAGGATTTCACATAAGCAATTGTGTAGTATAATGCAAGTCCCTTTGCTTACTATTTTTAGTCATATTCAAATACAAGTAGCTGTTAAAAATAAACAAAGCAAAATATTGCTGCAATGATTCAACAAAAAGTTAGTACAATTTTGATATTGTAAATAATATAATTAGCTTTAGTTATTGAAGAATCTGGAATAAGATCCAAAAAACATTAAATACCCGACATTTTCCGTTTCTGTAGCTTCCATCTGTCCGTCTCTGTCAATCTTTTTGATGTTCTGGCTCCTTCATGTCTTTCACTGCATTTTCTAACTGTGACAAATCCCTACACTGTTCATCCTCTGATCTTTCATGCGGTTTGATTCTTTGTTTCATTATCTGTGAAATATCAGGCTGTTCTTTGCACATGTTTACTGTGGGTCTATTAAGGCTCTTTCATGTTTGGCAGTGATGTTTATCCATGTTTGTTCTAGGCATGTGGAGATCCCAAGGCAAAGCCCTCGTACCTGATCGACAAAAACCTGGAGTCAGCTGTGAAATTCATCGTCAGAAAGTTCCCAGCAGTCGAGACTCGCAACAACAACGTAAGTATCGCAATCTGCTCAAGCAATGTGTTGGTAATGTGTTGTGTTTGATGTATTAAAGGTGCTCTAAGCTACTTTGGTTTTGATTGCATATGCAAAAAAAACCATTTTTTGTAAAGATAGATTTATGCACTTTGTAGAATCCTTCCTACTCAGAGGTTTGTGTCTTTTTATATATCCTGGGAAGTAAACCCAAGTTACTTAGCCAATCAGAAATCAGTCTGAAATGATGCCCCATAATTAATTGTGCTTACACATCTTTATAGTGTTCATTTCACAATATAAGGTATAAGTCAATTAATATTGCAAAAGTTTCAATGCAACGAAATGCCCTTACAACATCTTTTTTAAACTTCTTATACATTTCAATGCGAAGTATTACATGATTTTTCCTTGCAGGGATGCATTAGTGGATTGGGCAGTTAGTTTTTATCATCATGGATCAAGGAGTCAAGGATATCATCCCAATCTTTCAGCCCTAAGTGCCCAGCACTTTTTCCCAAATTCTGTTTGTCACAAAATAAGATCTACAACTTCTTAAAGTATCATTACAGTAATGTTAGCTATCTAATGGTAGCTAACAGTTTAAAAGCACAGTGGAATAATCCAACTATTTCTTTTTAAAATTCTGATGCCATGGCCCGGATCACATTAACTATTGTCCACTACACTCAGTGTTGCTGGGATATATGGATAGGGCTCTGTAATGAAATAAAAAGAAATAAAATAGATTTAGCTTAGTTTAATATTGGAGGTTAGTTTTTTATTGTTTATCTAACATGTTGTGCAAATACAGAAACTTTTATACTACATGATTGTACATTGTGTTGACTCTTTGCTGATTTCAGGTGAAATCAAACTTCAACTCTTCTGGTTTGCAGTGATGTAATTGTTGCATAGAAACATGAATGTTAAATTTCTATTTTACCCCTTTCAGTCTTTGCTGTAATACTTCGTCACCATCGCCACAACCCCAAACATGATCATGGGTTACCATGGTTTCCCTATTGACCATCACAGTGATTTAAACATCAGTGTCGATGGTCATAATTTCCTTCATAAAAACACAATCTTCGAGCATTCAGTCTTTATTATTTTTAAATAGTATGCTTTAGTTTGTTAAACACGAAGTGGTCACCCATTATAGTGACTTCCCCATTTCTGTGTTTTTCCAGGAACCTGTGGCTAAATCTAGTTTTACCACAACACCACAAATATCATTCATCCTTAATGTAAAAAAAGATTTGAGATTTTAACATTTCAGATTGTAAGTTCTTCATTTTCTGAGAATAGGACATCAGATCAAGCCTATATTATTTTAGGTATTAAGGCATTTCCTGCTTTTACACTTCTGTGGTTTAGGAAAGGTTTTTTTGTATTTTACATACCCCATGTTCTACCAGCGGGATTGTTGCTATTCGTGGCTCCTGTTTGGCCCTATTCTTTGAATTAAACCATCCCCATTTTGAGGAAAGGGGGCATTAATGAAATTTAGTGTTTAAAAAAGCCAAAAATATATTTAGTAGATTATCTTAAGTATTAATTCGTCAAAAAAAGACATTAACAATTATTACAATTTTTTTTCCCATAAGTCTTGTGAAACATCATTTTTATAATATGCATTCCATCCGTCAATTGTGTGTCCTGTTCAATTTTGTAATAACCTGCCACCATTGTTCTCTTTCTATAGTGTTGTATATTTGAGATGTTGCATTGCATTCTGCTTTGTGTTTAAGATGTTTAACTGCTTCTCGCAATGATGTGGAGCTGTGTCATGTTTAACTGTGTTTCAGTTGCATTTTAGTGTTGTTTTATATTTCCTTTTTTGTTTCTTTGCATTTTTTGCATGCTTTACATGGCTATTTTCTGGATTGTTCTTTTGGTAAGTTTGGACTCCATGTGGAGTCCTTTTTGCTTTATTATTTAGTTCCTGCACCTCTCTACATGTAGTTTAACATTTCAGTTGTACTCACCTTTATATACAGTATATGTCAACAATATAAGTAACCTATCAGGCCAAAAGGAATCTCAGAGTTGCCTTTAAAATTCATTCCTGTAGATCTATAATAAATTGTTATGTGGTTATATTTGATATCTGTTAGGTATGCGCTCTGAGCTTCCTTTCAGTCTGTAACTGCATGGTTACATGCTTTCTTCGGTTTATTTATGTGGTCTTATGAGGTTAAGACGGTTTTAAACAGCATCAAATAATATGCCCCTAAAGCATTACCTGAAAAACAGCAGAGATGGAGATAAAGGAATCCCTAAATGTAAACTGTCAAATTTGGTCTATGACCTGTTTGCTTATTCAAGAAGGATCACTTTTTAGAATAGCAGGAATTACAAATTGAGAAGTGAATCCTGAATTTTATTGGTAAAGAGAATTTGAATAAAATCATGGTTAGGTTATTACAAAGCTTAGCATCTAAGAACAATGATGCCCTCAACATTAACACATATTTGTCAACTTTATCTCTCCCCGTCTGCTGTTTTTTTTCCGGACGTAATGTCCTTTTAGTGGATTTGCAATACTTATTAGTATACAAGGCGAATACATCCCATGTATTCCAAAGCTTGCAGGGTGGGAGTGAGGGTTGTCTTTCAGAAAGTTGTGTTGTTTCTTTGGTTTTTCTGATGTTGGGCTAAATGGGAATCTTAGAGTGCATCTTTAACCATGTTTCGGGAAAATCCTATGCATACAAAGAGGATTCTGTTACTAACTTGATTCTAGAGCATATGTACACTACCCTTCACTCTAGAGAAGAGTAACAAAGTCTCTGCAAAAAGAAATGAAACAGTTCTGTTTTGTTTTCAACTCAGACATTCTAGGTGCAGCAGTAATGCATTTTATGCTCTAGAGTCACACATACCTTAAATACAACCAAAGGGAAAGGTGTTTGCATGTCAAGACTTGAGGCAGGGTTCATTCACCAGTTGGCCTGTTAAACATGAGGACAGAGAATTATCTTACAGGGCTCAACAAAATATTTGTTCAAATAGTGCTTGTAATTAGTTTTTACTGACCATGACAGAGTTTTAATTTAGTTTAAATACTATTATGTGAAATGAATGTCCATTTAACAAATTTTCATTTAAAGCACTATAGATGTTGACTTAAATGTACATCAGATGCATAATGTAAAGTAAAAGGCATGAAAACAAAACTTACTGTTGATGGTAAACTGGTCTGATAAAATCTCTTATTGTTGAGCTCTGCAAGAATATGTCTGGTTTGAATATCGTTATTCTTAATGATGTTGTTTTGATTTAATGTTTATTAATTGTAGCAAAAATAAATATTTAGATTATTGTTTAAATCTAGACTGTAGGCAAACGGGTCTTTATTTGGTTCTGTTTCAGGCTCAAGCATCTTATTTGAACCCTGCTGATAAGTTTTTGTTGCACAGACATCACAGTCATGTGATTAATTGATTTTACCTTTTATTACAGCAACAGCTTGCTCAACTACAAAAAGAGAAGTCAGAAATACTGAAGAATTTAGCTCTTTATTACTTCACCTTTGTGGACGTTATGGAATTTAAGGTATGCCTGTAGCCCCAAATCGTGCACATTATTTTTGAAACGACTTTATAAAATCATTCTTAAGTGAATTGTTGCATTGATTCAAATGTTAAAATTGAATAAATGTTTTTATTATTGATTCACAGAGTCACATTTGATGCTCATGTTTCAGTAATGAAGCGTTGTATTTATTGACTGAAAGATAAATAAAGGTTTTCTTTCTGTTTTTCTTTCTTCAGGACCATGTTTGTGAACTGCTGAACACTATTGATGCTTGTCAAGTTTTCTTTGACATTGTAAGTTAAATTTATGGAAATCTCTATGAAATGTCTGTTTTTTGACATAACAAGAATATAATAATCTTATTGTGTCCCCAGACTGTAAATTTTGACCTCACAAAGAACTACCTGGACCTTGTTGTGACATACACTACACTAATGATGCTGCTTTCTCGAATCGAGGAGCGCAAGGCGATAATCGGCCTATATAACTACGCACATGAAATGACTCATGGTTCAAGGTAATTCACACAAAGATTCCACAATCTTTGAATTTATAGAAAATTCATTTAGATTTAATCTGTATGTGAATTTTAATGCACATGATATTTTTGTGCCCAGCGATCGAGAATACCCCAGGCTTGGACAGATGATCGTGGACTATGAGAACCCACTGAAGAAGATGATGGAAGAGTTTGTCCCTCATGGAAAGGTAAAATCTGCACGCCGCGGTACAGATTAGACATTACCTGTGTTGAGACATGAATTAATCGGAATTCTCTCTCTATTTGTCTGTGTACTGCAGGCACTGTCAGATGCACTGGTGTCCCTGCAGATGGTGTACCCACGTCGGAATCTGTCTGCAGATCAGTGGAGGAACGCTCAGCTGCTTAGTTTGATCAGTGCTCCCAGCACCATGCTCAACCCGGCCCAGTCTGACACGGTCAGGACTCGCTACACTCTTTAAATTTTCCTATTTTAAAGCCTTCCTTCTGTGTGAAATTTCCATTGATCTGTGTGTTTCAGATGCCCTGTGAATATTTGTCCCTGGATACCATGGAGAAATGGATTGTCTGTGAGTGGGAATAAAAAAAAATTACTTACAGTTTTTTCCCTTTTTTTTTTTACCAAAAGAGTACTACTCTTTGGTTCTAATATGGCAAAATATTTTTGCCTCCTACAGTAAAGGCCCTTTTTCCCCTTGTTTCAAATCTTTAATTTTAAAGGATAGTTCACACAAAAGAAAAATTCTGTATTGTATTATATAACTCACACTCTAGTGGTTCCAAACCTGTATCCATTTCTTTGTTTGGTTAAACCCCATTGACTACCGTAGTAGAAAAAAAAATGAGTCAACACAACGTCAGACCTTCTTGTTTTCCTTTTGTTGAACGGAACAAACCAATAGCTTTAAAATACCTACTATGGTAGTCAACAGGGTCCAAGAAATGTTCGGTTGGACGAATTCTTCAAAATATCTCTCTCTGTACAAAGAAATGTCTGAAAATTTAAAAGAACTCAAAGGTGGGTAAATGATGAAAGAATTTGTATTTTGAGGTGAACTGTCCATTTCAATTAAATAAAATAAAATTCAAATGTTTGTCCCTGACTACAAGATTTCTTGTTATTAATTGCAAAGATTTTCATGTTGAGTTTAAGACATTTAAAAATTATAATTTATCTCTATTTCTGTTGTAGTTGGGTTCATCTTGTGTCATGCGGCCCTAAACAGTGACCCTGCAGCTCTCAGCCTATGGAAGTTGGCTCTTCAGAGCAGCTCCTGTCTCTGTCTGTTCAGGGACGAGGTCTTTCATATTCACAAAGCTGCTGAGGATCTGTTTGTTAATATCCGCGGGTCAGTGACGTTCTTGCAAACACTCCCCATGTGTTCTTGTATATAGATGTAATATTTTAGCTATCATAATAAAAAAATGTCTTATTTGTGATATTTCAATCTTTTATAGATACAACAAACGTGTCAACGACATTCGTGAATGCAAAGAATCTGCTCTGTCACATGCGTAAGTGACATTTTGCCATTTCTATCAAATGAAAGCATTTTCTCCTTATATGTGTTTATCATTTCATTTTAAATCTATTCCTTCAGGGGCTCCATGCATAGGGAACGTCGCAAATTCTTAAGATCTTCCCTTAAAGAGCTGGCCACAGTGCTGGCGGACCAGCCTGGCTTACTCGGCCCCAAAGCTCTGTTTGTGTTTATGGCTCTTTCATTTGCTCGTGACGAGATCATTTGGCTGCTTAGACATGCCGACAACATCCAGAAGAAAAGCACAGACGACTTTATTGACAAGTATGTCTAAATCTAACTCCTGTTGGTTCATCGGCCTGTTCCCTCATTTAGAGATGGACTGGTTGACTAGGGTTCTTTGATTGAAAACAACCGGATTTTGACTTTTTTTTCAGGCACATTGCAGAACTGATTTTCTACATGGAGGAGTTGAGGGCACATGTAAGGAAGTATGGCCCAGTGATGCAGAGGTATTACGTGCAGTACCTCTCCGGCTTTGACGCCGTGGTGCTCAATGAGCTTGTACAGGTGAAGATAGCTCATTATTTATGTACACACATATATAAAAGCACATCACAGAGGAGTTATTAAAAACATAGCATAAAAGACAAGTCGTGTGCTTTTGGGTGTATTAATGTGAACATTAGTCACATTATGAATCATTCAAATTTACATTTCTTGTAAATTTTTATGCAATGTACTCTAGATGTAGTAATTAATAATATCTTATGTTTTTATCTATAGCTGAAGATTGCTAAATACATTTTTTGGGAAGTGTTGGATTCTTATTGTAGAATAAACTTCACATAAGTTTTTCCTGAGGAATAGTGTCATAAATAAATGTGTCCACTAGAGGGAGAACTAAAACAAGATTTCAACCAGAAGCAAAACTTTCTTTCTGGTATGTGTATAAAAATGTACAACATTATAGAAAGCTTTATGATCATCGGGTGTTCTCTTTCATAGAATCTATCCGTCTGCCCGGAGGATGAGTCCATTATCATGTCTTCATTTGTGAACACTATGACCTCTCTGAGTGTCAAACAAGGTGAGAAGTTTTTTTTTTGTTTCGAATGTTGATGTTGTCTTCTATTTTAAACATTTCCTAAGTGACTAATGAATTGTGTGTTGCAGTTGAAGATGGGGAGGTGTTTGATTTCAGAGGAATGAGATTGGACTGGTTTAGACTTCAGGTAAGATAATCTGAGTCATGTCAGTGGGCTCTGTAAATATGAGAGCCCTTATCCTTCCTTGTCTTTTATCAGACAAATGGTACAGAAAATCTATAAAAGAGAAAAAACTTCAAAGCAATAAAATCTAGATTTAAAACCATATTAGATGGTTTAATTTGGAGGATTTGGATATTTTTAAAGCTTATTAGCAATGAACCATAAAGTCAAACATTTACAGTGACAGTCCATTCAGAAACTAAAACAATACTATACCTCTTGTCATTTCAAACCTCATGTCTTCCACAGAATCAAAATAAGATATTTTAAAGCAGGTTTGTATCTATTGCTAAATGATTTGTTTCCATGCAAAAGAAGTGAATGGGTACCACTTATGTTCAGTTACCAACTTTCTTCTAACCTTCCTTTGTTTTCTCTAGAGGATAGTCAAATAGTTTTGAAATGACAAGAGGGTGAGTGAATGATGACAATTCCGGGTTAAACGTTTTGGGATCGTTTTAAAGTTGATTATTCACAGGCACCTCACAGCTTCATCCAAGCTTAAATAAATCAGCCACATCCCTATGGAATAAAGAGCATTTTCTTCACCAGCAGTGCATGTGATGGATGGAAATAAAAGCAAAGAACTAGACCTAATGAAAGATGCTCATGTGTTCTTTGGGATGGTTCAGCATGCACATCAGTGAATTTCACCAAACACAAAGGGAATAAACCATTGGATGTTCTTAGTGGAATATTTCCTTTTTAAGTAGTGGTAGTTCACCCTAAAGGAAAAAAATGTTATCATCCAATCAACCTTTTTTTTGTTCCACACAACAATAGCTGCCAGTTACCAACATTCCTTAAAAACATCTTCTGTTATGTTTTGTTGAAGAAAGTCATACAGGTTAAAATGTACAATAGGGTGTAAAAATGAAGAGACAGCTTTCATTTTTGAGTGAACTATCACTTTAATCTCTTCCACCAGAAACTTAATGCGCCCGAGCACCTTACATAGAAAAGTGAAAGCTGAATTTAAAAGAACTTAATTTTAAACTGTATTAAAAGTTCTTTATTGTAAATGTATAAACATTGATTTCAATTTATGCTTAAAACATTTTAAGCCTCATCAACACTCTTTTCAGTTGGAATAATATAGACTAGCTTACAGGCATTCATATTTTTTGTTGTGCTTTTAGTGCACAAATATTACAAAATAATGTTTGTTAAACTAAAATACAGCTTATCTTCACATATCTTCACTGGCTAATATATAAAACTGTCACAAGAAAAGCAATTACATGGCTTCTTTTTAAAATAGACTTGTCATACATGATGTCCACCTTATTGGACATGTGGTTAATCGTAATTTACTACTTATTTAAAAAAAGAAGTAAAAGAATAATATTATTCCTTACATGCTACAGTAAACAATCAAATATTGTTTTGCCTCCAGTGCTGTCGAGTCAGCCCAATTTGGTCCCAAATGCAAAGTAATTTATTAATGTTGCAACCCAAAAAAGTCTGAGGACACACCGGTGCGACCAGCATGTGACGAAAAAAGGCTGTGAAACTCTGAAAGTCTCTTTGGTTCAGAACAGATACACATTAGGCCCATATCTTGCTCTAATCCAAAAAGAGAGAGAAGAGCGTCCCCACCTCTGATTGGTCGAAGTTCAGATATTTCTGACTGTACTCGTGTACGTCTGAAAATGTACACCCACCGCTGCAGTTAGACAGAGCTGGGTCGATTTATCATGTCTCTTCAGATAAACAAAGTGGACATTAAATTTTGTGGCTATATACCTTCAAGGCTCTTGTAATGGGTTTTAGTTGAATATCTTGTTCTCTTTTGTTTTAAGTGATTTGTTGTAACCATGGTTTTTGATGTTTTGTAAGAATAATAGAAATGAGTCAGAATGATTCCTAGTTGGATCTATTTCAGAAAGGCCACCGAGTTTTTTCTGTTCATGCTTTTTAGCATTAGACAGCAATCTGTTCGCCAGGCTGAAAAACGGCTTGCTCATGAGTTGCTCAGCAGTGGACTGTTTGTGTGTGTTGACAGATGTGGCTTGGTGATAATGTCTATGTTTTAACAGTGGGTACATCTTGGTGCCCAGGTGGCATTTTCCCCAAAATCTGAATAAAACCAAAACCTACATTTATAACCGAAATGTTTTTTTGCCCAATGACTAATAACCTAATTCGGCCCTCAAATCCCAATACATCACCAGAGAAGCTGCTTTTCTAGATTAGAGAGCCTTCAGACTAGGGATGCTCACTTCTCTCCTTAATTTTCGTATTCTTTCTTCATGATTAATGGACCTGTTGTTGAGATAGTACCTGACGGTATATAACAGTTCACTCAGTTCATGTCTGCGGCCTCTGTTTCTAAAGGTGCGGTCTTATTTAACGTTATGACCGCCAGCAGCCGTCTTTAAATGTGGATCTAAAAATAAGCTGTTTTCAATACTTTTCAGTACTCCACATTTTACTTCAGTGCTGTGTTATGTTTATTGTTGTTCCCTGGACTCCATAACCACAAGATTTGTGATCTAAGCACCTGCTGTATGTCATGTGGTATCATCCTGGCATGCCCTTCTCTTTGAATTGGCCATTCTCTAGTTGATGAAAGCCGTTGCTGGCCATCCATGTTTTGGTTGTTTTCACACACTTGCTGTTACATTCAAGAACGGAAAGATTTGAACGCACTGACTGGTACAGCCGTTTCACAGGTCTCAAATTTAGAAAATATGGTTTTGTGATTTAAACCCAAAGGAGAATATGTTTCTCGAATGCTGTTTGTTTGATCATAAATGCATCAGAGGAAATTGTGGCGATGGGATAATGTCTGGTTCAATAGTATCAAGTTAACAAAAATATTTCCCAGAAAGCCTTCCTGGAACATAATGACATGGTAAAACCACACTTTGTTCTGTCTCTGTCTTGGTCCAGTTTCCAGTCTGAATCGTTGCTCTTCATTTATTTGAGGGTTTGCGGGTTCCAGCCCTTAAAGCATAGCCTTGGAGAATCAATTGTCAGAAGTATCAAGAATAATTTATTGAGTTTAATGTGATCTCTAAATCACAAAAATTGTTTTTCAATGTGTTTAGGCTTACACCAGCGTGTCCAAAGCCTCGCTCGGACTGGCAGATCACAGGGAGCTTGGCAAGATGATGAACACCATCATCTTCCACACCAAGATGGTCGACTCTCTTGTAGAGATGCTTGTGGAGACTTCGGACCTGTCTATTTTCTGGTATGGCCTTACCCCAAATATTTTTTAATATTTAATGCATATTTTTTTTAAATTGGTGTTTGTGAGATATTTTGATTACAGCTGTGGTGCTGTTGAAAAAAGTAAGAGATTATTTCAGAGACTATATTCTGTTTCTCTGAAGATATTATTTATAGTAACGTCTTTAAGGAAAGTGCTAATATTTGTTCCTATCATTGAACTTTTAACAATATTTGTCCCAAATTTACAGCAATACTCAAGAAAGAGATGTGAATGACAGAAAAGATCCACTGCGTATTTCAGATTGTAGATCCAAAAAAGAGAATGTGATCGCACACTATGACATGACTTTAACTGGGATCATGATCCTGCTGTGTGTCTTTTTCAAATCGAATGTGCACTCACCTTAACCTTTTTTTTTACCCTTTTATAACCGTTTTTGTGTGTATTGTCATGATGTTACTCCAGAGGTCAACAGACACTGGACTTAAAATGACCACAGATTAAATGAGACTTTAGAAGCGTCTCTCAACACAAACATTTATTTTGGAATCAATTAGCTGAAGTAAATTGATTTGACCGGCCTATTGCAAAATCTCTTTTAATATTGTTTATTAAATCAGACCAAAATCTTTCATTTCAAGTGAAGCAGCAGGTTTAGCAGCATCATAGGAAACACAAGGAAAAGAAGCATCAGGCATATGTGCTCTCATAGCAACTGTCTGTTATGGCTCTTGTTTTTAGATATGATTCTTCCATGCTGGGTGGAGAGCAGGCTGGGTTCGAACTGATTAGATATGACTGTACCAGACGCTGAAGTAAACTGACAACTCATTTCCCTCTTTTTGTCTCTGATAGCTTTTACAGCCGCGCCTTCGAGAAGATGTTCCAGCAGTGTCTCGAACTGCCATCCCAGTCTCGATACTCCATCTCCTTCCCTCTACTCTGTACCCATTTCATGAGCTGCACTCATGAGCTCTGTCCTGAAGAGGTGAGTTCAACTGACCCTGAATCAGTTCAGTGGGCATTGAGGGGATCTGGTAATGTAAATCAGTATGTATGTAATGCGTGTCCCGAAATCCCCGGTTTAGATGCTTTGAAGGCTGTGTTTTTGGAAAAACTTTGTTTTATGTGTTTGAGATTGTCCCCCGATGAATTCCTCCTGTGTTACTTTACTTTTGAGAAGAGGAGTTTGGGAAAGATCCATTCTGTTGGGTCCAGCCACGGCTTAGCCGCGACCCATGCCAGGGTTCCGGATGGAGCCGTACTGTGAATCCGGAAAGCTCCATGAGTTAACTAGATCTGGAATGTCCCACCACACAGCATTGAGCGCTGCGGTCCGTGTATCAGGATGTGTGCGGAAAACCACGCTGAAAAGCATGATTTATTAAATCTGTAATTGAACCATACACGGGTGCTGCTACCCAGAATCCCCGGGGGCATGAGGAAGCCCCTCCATACACACAAGTAGCACAACAGATTCCTGTTCCCCCTCCCCCCCTCGGGACGCTGGAATACGCCCTGCACTGTGTTTGTTCCTGCCAAACACAGTGCCCTCCAATATCCAATTTAATTTGGTAAATAAACCCACATTCGCGCCCTTAATTGGTGGACAAACGGTAACCAAACCAGCACGCACAATGAGAGGTCTCATGTCATTGCAGAGGCTGAACGTTGAGCTGTCTGAGAGCACTTATAGGAATAAAAGAGATTTATTGAGCCATAGAAGGCTTGGGTTTCCCTTATTTAAACATGAAACTCCCTCTCTCAGCATGTTTCTGAAATGGTCTTCCTCTTGTGTCCACTCCGCACAGCTTTGGACAGCTGCAAGCTTTATTTATGTTGGAAAAGCACTAAAAAGTTTCCAAGAATATTTCCGTCCTCGCACAGAAAACTTTTTACAGCAGTTCAAAGTAACAACAAAATATCATGGTGCTTCAGCAAAGGTCCAAGAGATGTTTCCAACCTGCATCACCTCTCAGAATAACAGGCGAGAGAAGAGACGAGCGTTAATGATAAGAGATCGTCGGATCGCTTTCTAACCTCCAGCGTAAACGGTGGTCATGGGTTTAAACCGCATCTGCCACCTTAGCTTTAAATGACAGCCTCATGGGAAGAGGTAGCCGCTTCCATCTTGCTTCCATCCTGGTTTTGTCAGGAAAGTAAGCAAAGCAATGGAAGGTTTAGGTCCAGACAGGGCTGGTGCTTGTTTTGAATTAGAAGTGTAGAGCACTGTTTGCTCTGGGGAGGGAGTTTGGGGCAACCAGACCAGCTGGGTTATAACAAGAGCCTTACTTAAACACGGAGGACTGGTCACAAACAGTGCTTCAGTTTTAGCCAAATTCACCTGAGCGGTCCTCACAAATAGCCAGATTTTCAAAAACATTGGCATTGCAATTTGGATAGGTGGAGAGATGGAATACATGGCAACAAATGTGACCCTGCCTTTTAAAACCAGACTCAGGATATCAAACTCTGTGAAACTCTGAGAAAATGAGCATCAGAGTTTGATTTCGGCATTCTTTTTACCATCATTTCAATCTTTGGCATGATCTTACTCATTCAATATTAAATATATCAAGATTATATTTTCACAGAATGTTCTTAACATTTAGTTTAAGGGTTAAATGTAGTAACTGTTAGACACAAAAAAAGGACTGAGTTTTTTATTGGTGGAATCCCTGTGAATCAACTTACTAGAATTAGGGAGGTTACAATGGATCCAAACACAAAAACCCTGAGACATTTCTCAAAATATCTTCTTTTGTGTCTTATACAGGTTATAAAATGTAGTTTGTTTTAAAGGTGAAAATGCTTTACGACAAACAGATGCATTCAGTTGGCTTTACAGTAGATTTCTGGTTTAGAATGATTTAAAATGTTATATTTCTATCAGCATACCCCCGGGTTATTCAGGTCAAGTCTCCACTAATGGCTCTCTGTCCCTCCTTTCCTGCAGAGGCACCACATTGGAGACCGCAGCCTATCCCTGTGCAACATGTTCCTGGACGAGATGGCCAAGCAGGCCCGTAACCTCATCACAGACATCTGCACCGAGCAGTGCACCCTGAGCGACCAGGTCAGTGACGCAAACCAACTTCAAACTTGCCAAATAACGCAGAGGGACTTTCGGGAGTCCTGGAACATATTCTGTATCATATCTGAGACTTTAACAAACGTAGAGTTTTGCAGATTCAGCAGGAATGTTCTGTTTGGTTGAAATAGGGTAACAATGAAAACAAACAGTCATTGAGACACCGAACAAATTTGGCAGCACTTACAACCACGGTGATTCTCACAAGTCCTTACAGATTTTTCATAGCGATCAGATGGCACGCCCACTGTCTAGAATAACCATCGATTTGCAAGGAAACGGGAAGCAACTTATTGGTAATCTCACTCTATACTGTGATGAGATTGGTTAGTTAAAAGGACAGAGGTTGGAAAACTGGCCATTCGATTGTTTAGTGAATTTGCAAGTCTGTAGAAGAAAAAATTCTGTGCTGCTGTCTAAAACTTGATTTATGTAAGAAGGATTTGCAGCAAGTGGAAAAAAAAAATCATTTTGCATTTTTCTGTATGATTTAGACAAATTTTTGTTTGATAAACATTGCTTTTTGTATAAAATAATTCGTGAATCATGTGTGATAAGAGCAGGAGTGAGCAGGAAGTAAGTAAACGGTGAATTTGTTTTCTTCCTGTTGCTCTTCTGCACAGCTGCTGCCAAAACATTGTGCCAAAACCATCAGTCAGGCCGTGAACAAGAAGTCGAAAAAGCAGACAGGGAAGAAAGGTGAACCGGAGAGAGAGAAGCCCGGTGTGGAGAGCATGAGGAAGAACAGACTCTTGGTCACCAAGTAAGGACAATTACCCAACACACCTTAAACCCAATGACCCTAACACACACCCCCCACAGATGCATTAAACAAAACCATGCTGCAGACATTTACCGTATTAAACTCCCAAGCCGACACACACTTGACCTGATCCTCCGTATAATATAAAAAGGATTTAGATCAAGCTTGAAGTGGACACCCAGCGTCTCAAGAACAGTGGTAAGGGGTTGGGAGAGGTTGCTCTCAGGGTGAGCTGGTTGAACCATGACTGACTGTGTAATCTGGAGGAAATTAGTTTTTTAAAGCCTTGCTTTTTTTTACAGTCTGGACAAACTGCACACTGCTCTGTCAGAGCTCTGCTTTTCTATCAACTACGTGCCCAACATGATGGTCTGGGAGCATACCTTCACCCCTCGGGAGTATCTGACCTCCCACCTGGAGATCCGCTTTACCAAGTGAGTCCAACTTGTAGTTGTTAGAAAGAAGACCGCCTGTAGACCTTATTTTGGTTATTGTATTCATTTTGACAACTTGTTTGACATTTAGCTCAAAATATGATAAATGATGTACATTCTTTCTATAATCCAGTGAATTGCTTCATAAAGCAATTTTCCAGCAACTTGATGGACACAAACTAAAACATGCAATTCATAACAAATGACTGATTAGTCCCGCAAAATGTACTTGTGTAACACCCACGCAGAGAAAGGTTTTATTTGTTCAAAATTTGCACAGGAGATTTGGCAAAGTTCTTAGTTATGTGTCATTTTAGTTTTAATAAGTCTACGATTATACTGGACAATAAAATACTTTTATTTGCTTACGACCAATAAACATTGAAACAAATAAGTTGTCCAAGAACAAGAAGAGTATGATCTGAAAATGTAGATTGTAGAGCTGATCTAATCTAAATTTGATGAGCATTGTTTAAGTTTATATTATCTTCAAGATAATTGATTTAAGACTGCAAATCTGGGCTCAGTTTGATCTATGAACCTATTTATAATTCTAAAAAAAGTCTGAACAAATTGACTCATCTTCTCATCATTTAAAACAATTTTGACTTTCTTTAAAAGAAGATATTGTGAAGGTTGTTTGTAAAAGAACAACAAATCACTTTCGAACAATGCAAGGGACTGATAGCCAGTTCCCAACCTTCTTCAAAAAATCTTTCTTTTGTGTTCTACAGAAGAATAAAATCCATACATGTTTCAAATAACAAGAGGGTAAATGGTAAAACAATTTAATTTTTGGTTGAACTACCACTTTAAAGCTTTTTGGCATCTTGGTGAAATAATCATTGGAGCCACTCTAGTTGTTTTATCTTTAACATAGTTCTATGAAAATACAACAAATATTTATTGATATTGTAATAATTATAACTAACATGATCTAATTTCTTAAAGTAGGTTTAAATACTATCCCTATACCTGCCCTTCATTAGCTCATTAATATACTGACTACGTTCATGTGTATCTCTGAATATTTACCCACTGTCCTCTCTTTCTGATGGTGTTTATCCAGTCTCACCCATCGATCGTATTGATTCGATTTATGGGAAGGAGTTGTGTTCCATGCCAGGCAGAAGTGTCATCCAGCTCTCACTTATTAATTAAGCTGAGAACTCAAAAGCGTTAAGAGGCTTGTGGCTTTACTGTTCGATTTGTGTAATTTATTGGACTAGCGGAGAGAGTTTGGGTTTAGAATGATTTTTGTCAAGGATCCAGAGTAGCGCTTATCCAACTAAATAAACACAGGGCAGAGGAATAACAGGTATTTTCCACTGCGGGGTTCAAAACTCTGACGCGGATGCGTTGGCTGGCCCCTCTCTCCCAGGGCTCTCGTGTGGCTGCGAGAGGTCCGGTTAGCAGATCTCACCACAAAACCCGTACCCTCACTTGTTTCCATCTGATGGCTTCTTTTGTAAACAGTCTGCTTTCAGGTCAAAACAGAATATTAGATTGCTGTTGTTTTGGATCTGTTTGTGGTGTCCTGGATTGCTACAGTGCTACGTAACATCGGTTTACACCAGAAACTCATTGTAAAGCCGTTCTACTTCACTTGCTATTGAATGGTTCTGGTTCTAATGTGCATGAATCATTGGTGAAGGCAGTTCCAAATGAAATGTTTGTCTTTGTCATCTTTTATTAAAAATGAATTACTTGGTCTGCATTTAAATGACATTGTTAAATATTGGGTGTCAACAATTATGAAAACAAATAATTGAGTTAAAATCATTTTTTGCCACATTCTGTTTTATAGTGGTCATGTCATTTATCTGTTATCTGTTTATTTTAATTTATTTTATAATCTACTGTTATTTATATTAACTATCAAGTAATATTAAACTGCTATAATTAATTTGTTTCTAATGATTTTAATAACAAAACAAGAAAATATTTTTATACTTATTTGTGTGTGAATGTGTGCTTGCGTGCGTGCGTGCGTGCGTGCGTGTGTATTCTATTATATATTTTATGAAACAGAAGTTTCTAAAGTCAGAAGTTTAAAATCATATTAAATAATCCTGATCTCAACATTGAATTAAATAAATAATTTTTATAATTTCTTAATGTTATTGTTGTTTTGTTATTCCCAGACATTGTGGCTCTGTCAAAAAGCATGTTTATTTTAACGTTTGATTTTAAACATATCAGACATTTCTGCGAGTTTAACATGCATTCATAAAGATCACAATATCGCATTGTGGACCCGTTTAATTTTTGCCATGTCTGTACCTTTCTCAGGTCCATCGTGGGTATGACCATGTACAACCAGGCCACACAGGAAATTGCCAAACCATCAGAGCTGCTCACCAGCGTGCGGGCCTATATGACTGTCCTTCAGTCCATTGAGAATTATGTTCAGATTGACATCACCAGAGTGTTTAACAATGTTCTGCTACAGCAAACCCAACACCTGGACAGCCATGGAGAACCAACGATCACCAGCCTCTACACCAACTGGTAAGGTTTAAGATTGCTTATTCTATACTTTTCCAAAGCAATCAGTGTGAATCAATGACATGTGCTCATCTGTATGCAGGTATCTGGAGACTCTTTTGCGGCAGGTCAGCAACGGTCACATCGCTTATTTTCCAGCCATGAAGGCTTTCGTCAATCTGCCCACTGAGAACGAGCTCACCTTTAATGCCGAAGAGTATTCTGACATATCTGGTGAGGAGCTTTATCCGTGTTCAGGAACCATTCCTGGAAGTCTTAAGATTGGCATGTCTAAACTGTGTTCTCTTACTCCCCAAGAAATGCGTTCTCTCTCTGAGCTGCTGGGTCCGTACGGGATGAAGTTCCTGAGCGAGAGCCTCATGTGGCACATCTCTTCCCAGGTGGCCGAACTCAAGGTGAGGGTCAAGGGTTTCGAAGGTGCTTCCCGCTTGAGACGTGCCTAAGAACGATTACAGCATTTCAGCAGTCCTCCTGTTACACATAGATTCCTACTGTTGTTTCGATTTACAGGCAGGTCTAGCTCTGACAAATTCAGGACTGATTTTAGAAAAAGGATTTATAGTTAAAGTTCCCCCAAAAAGAAGAATTCTGTCATGGGTGCCTCACTCTCTAGTTGTTCCAAACCTGTATACATGCCTTTGTTCTCATGAACTTGGAGAAAGATATTTGGATGAATGCTTGTTACCAAACAGTTCCTTGACCCCCATTGACTACCAGCATGGGACGCAATTACAGTCGTAGTTAAGTGTCGTTTTTGTTAACCTACATTCTTCAAAATATCTACTTATGTGGTCATCGAAACTAAAAAAATTATAAAGTCCTTCTGTGGTAAGAAAAATGGGCTACAGAAACTGTTTTTATACAAACATTATTTTTAATATCTTCCTCACCAGAACAAATTAAACAGATTGAAACATCTCCAAGGTGAGTCGATAGTGACAGAACTTTTTTGGATTGAACTATCTCCTCAAAGCACCTCATAATATAAAGTTTGTCTGAAGTTATGTTTCCTTTTCCACAGGAAGTCCCTTATTCACTAGTCTTCTCTTTGCATCACAGATGTGATATTTGATTTGTTAACTTGTTTTTGTTAGTCATAAAGATGGGAGTCGCAACAGGAGAAGCGACATTATTGTTCTAGAGATCATAATCTTTTCCAGAAGTGTGCAAGAATGGAAGATGTGTCAGAAAGTCTGTTTATCTAAAAGATGATTTTAATCAGAAATAAGCATTTGATACATCGACACGCAATGGTTGGAGAATGTTTAAAACGTTCAGAACTTGCTTTGGAAATGATTTTCACGTTCTATGAAATTCAGAGGGAACAGATTTCGTGCAGGGCTGTTTTCTGGGAATAGAGTTTAGGGAGCATTTCCCCTGAGAATTGTTGGAAAACACTTCAACAAAAGCAAATGAGAGCTGTCAGGCAATGATGGATTATAAGCAGGCTATGCTCAACCTGTTTGTAAGGTAGAAGCGGTTTATGGTGTTCATTCCTGTTATTATCATTTAGAAATAAACTGCATTGTCTGTTTTTTCCTTAAAGAATGTTTTTTATTTTATGTTTAGGATCGCACGACATGTGAACTTGAAACAGCCTTATGCATTAGATCTGTTTCTGTAGCAACTGAAGTGTGCAAACGCAGGCTTGGCACATGTCAGTGATGTTCTAACATGCAAACTGCTCTCGTTCAGCTGAAAGTAATTTGTAGAAGAAAGAAACAAGTTTCCTATCTGACCCACCATCAGCTGTGGAGTAAAACCATTTTATTTCGCATTTCTATTCTGCCTCATGTTCACCAAAGGACTTAACGTGAACCACGTTTTCTTTCAAAGCACTCGAATTACGCAAATCATTCGTAGACATGCAAGCCTGGGGTTTTTATTCTCATGTCTTGAAAATTTCCTTGGTTGATTTAATGGCTTTGATCGGCTACTGGTGTTAAAAGTGTTCTGGGCTCAATTGGTTTGAAAGTAAAACAAAGAATCATGGTTAAAGTTAGATATGGGACTGGGAAGTTTTATGTGATATTTATTTTTAGTTTTTTGCTGAGTAAAGATGAATTTGAATTACTTTCTGCGGTTAATGATGTTTTGCATTTCATGTCTTTCTAAAAGAAACTTGTGGTGGACAACGTGGAGGTTCTGACTCAGATGCGTACCAGCTTTGACAAGCCGGATCATATGGCAGCGCTTTTTAAACGTCTTTCTTGTGAGTTGCAATCTCAGCATTTTTTTCTCTTATCAATTAAATCACCTGCAAGCACTATGTTGAATGTTCAGTCTAATGATGCTTACTAAATAGTGAGTATGCTATGTTCAAGGGACATTAGTGGACATGACTCAAAATATCTTCTTTATTCTTTTTCTGTACTGCAGAACAAAGAGTCGTAAACAGTTGTACCACATGAGATTATTATATTACAGAATTATTATTTTTAATTAATAATTAGAAATCTTACATAACTACTTGCATAACTACACAGATCATGCATAACTACATGTAAATGATTTCCAGAGTTGTGTGTGCACACTAGTATGAGAAGCAGTGTGTTAGACTGTAGTCATGGTAAGTAATCCCTTGCCCCCCAAGAGAGAGGACCCTCCACGCAGAGCTATCCGCTTTTATTTGTTCCAGCTCATACATTGAGATTCTTACACATATCCACTAAACTGAATCTAATCCCAAGAATGTAGCCCACAGCACCTACGGATCTATTTTTAGTGCTTCAATGAAGAAGAGAGTATTTTTGGATGTTATTAATATGACCCGTCCTCTATTTCTGCAGCGGTCGACAGCGTGCTGAAACGGATGACCATTATCGGTGTGATTTTATCATTCCGTTCTCTGGCTCAGGAAGCTCTCAGAGACGTGAGTAATCCCGACCCATGTTCACACAACACTCACCATGTGAACACAGACAGCGCTTAAACATCTCTCAGCTATGTTAGATTTGAACTGTTTGTTAGGGAACATCTATACTCATCCTCAATGTCAGTTTGTCTTTTATTTTACAGGTCAAAGAAATGTTCAATGTTGTATTCTTCTTGAACGTTCAGACATAATAAGCATATTACGGTTATTCTCTAGGTGCTATCTTGCCACATTCCTTTCCTCGTGAGCTCCGTGGAAGACTTTAAAGACCACATTCCTCGTGAAACTGACATGAAGGTTGGTGACATCACTATCACTCTTATCACTAATGTATATCTTTGGACCTGAATCAAATGACTGTTTACTTTCTCAGGTGGCCATGAACGTGTATGAGCTGAGCTCTGCTGCAGGACTGCCCTGTGAGATCGACCCTGCGCTTGTTGTGGCTCTGTCCTCTCAGAAGTCTGGTAGGTTTTCGATTTGTCACTATTATTGATCTATTTACCAACTTTCATCAAACTTTCTTCTTTTGTGTTTTGAGGAAGAAAGGAGGTCAAACAGGTTTGAAAAGACAAGCCAAACTCATCATTTCTGTGCAAACAGTGTCATCCTATGGCCTTCTATTTAAAAACACAAATAAAGATATTTTTAAGAATGTTTGTAACTTGCAAAAAATATATTTATTTGGATTTGTGTAAATACAGTAGACGTGAAAAATTGCCACAGCTGTATGGTTACCTACTTTTTGAAAAAATGTTTTTGTGTTCTGCAGAAGAGGGATATTCATACTTGTTTTGAATATTAAGAATTTTTATTTTGGGTGAACAAACACTAAGTATCTTGTAACTTTTTATAGTGGCTACTCCCACTCCCTCTTTTCGTGTCCAGTGGCCCAGTGTTTCTTATCAAGCTTTTATTATGCAATACAGCCCATTCAAATAATACGAATACTTGAAAAGAGCTTTGTGCACATAACTCAGGTACAGCTCTCTAAAACAGAGTAAAGTTTTCCGGTGAACGACTCTTACTTTCTCAGAGCAGCTGAAAACCCTCCGGGGCCTCTTGGCGAGCCGCGTTGTTTTTGTTTCTATTCCCCTGATGGTTGAATCCAAACGTCTTCTGTTTACTATGTAAATAGCAAGTCAACTCAAACTAGACTTAATTGAATCACTCCTAAATGCTATTGCACTAATAACATAAATAAAAGGTCATTTTTGGACATACACACAGTTTGTCTTGGGACGCTGTCCAGAAATGTGATTTCTGAACTTTGGTGCCCTTCGTATCAGACTAGAGTATATTGAATTACCAAAATGCTGTATTCATGAACTCATTTCACCTTGTTTGTAACAGAGAACATCAGCCCAGAGGAGGAGTACAAGATCGCCTGCTTGTTGATGGTGTTTGTGGCTGTTTCCATGCCGACCCTGGCCAGCAACGTGATGTCGCAGTACAGTCCAGCAATAGAAGGTACCAATTTGGCATTTCAGACCGCCGCTGAACCGTGGTGGTGAAATCAGATTCTATCAATGCGATTTGAACTGCGGCTCGCCGGGATGAAGGGCTGCGCACTTTATTGCGGATGACATTATCATGCATGTTCTAACTTTAAAATCTTTTAGGTCACTGCAACAACATCCACTGTCTAGCTAAAGCGATAAACCAGATTGCCGCGGCTCTCTTCACTATCCACAAGGGCAGCATAGAGGACCGCCTGAAAGAGTTCCTCGCTGTAAGTTAGAATATTCAAGGCTGTTGAGCTAACTCCTTTCGATTATTACTTATGAATTTGGACATTAAATCTGCATTTATAACAATATATTCAGCAAACATTGTTTATGTAACTGCTGCCTTTAGTGATGTCACTGAGGCTGATGGGTAATCCTACTCTTTCCCTCCAGCTTGCATCTTCCAGTCTGCTAAAGATTGGACAAGAAACAGATAAAACCACTACACGGAACAGGGAGTCTGTTTACCTGCTCCTGGACATGGTGAGTGAATCCACTGCTGGGTCAAAACAGGAAATGACCCAAATGTGTGTGATTTCAGATAAAAATTATTTCAACTCAGTGAATGGTAGGTAAATAAGAATTCAGTTTGGTTCAAGGTCATGTCTATAATGCTTTTTCTAGTTGCATCATTTCGAAGGACCTTTACAGAAAACATGAAACATACACTTAATATAGTTATAGATCATTTTAATATACTTCACTAACTTATATCGACTCACGCAAAAGATTTGTTTTTGGAAATATTGATATTCTCTTATTTAAATATTTCATATTATAATATACTTCATTTTTAATTATAAGATTTTTGTGGAATAAGTAATTTACATTATAAAGTGTGATATATACATGATTAATTGGAATAACATTGGAATATTGGAATTTGAGGCTGTTTTTATGAACACAACTTTAAACTTTACATTGAAGAATATTATGAAGTCCTCAGAAATAAAATTAGTTGTTTTGGAAATGTTTAAAATTCAATTTTGTCTTTTTTTTATTCATTTTTTGTTGTTTTGAAGTGATTCCGTCAAGAATGGAATTCGTGTCTGGAGATGGTGGTCTTTAACTTCATGGTTTTTGTCTTATGCACTAGATCGTTCAAGAATCGCCATTCCTCACCATGGACCTCTTGGAGTCCTGCTTCCCGTACGTTCTGCTCCGGAACGCCTACCACGCTGTGTACAAGCAGTCCGTGTCATCTTCCGCATAAAGAGTTCCTGCACGAGGGCCGGACACTACAGCTCTTATTCCATATTCCTAGGGACTACAACTTTATTGTCTTACCAGTGCGAGACTTCTAACGGGATCAAATCTTGTATGACACTGAATAAAGAGAAAAAAGTTCATTGACCACTTACAGTAATTGAGTTTGTTCCCAGGGACTAAGACACTAAATATCATTTTTGACCTTTTTCGGGTTTGTGTTTTTATTTGCAATGTTTAAACATGGAAACACATAAAATAGTTAATGGTGTATGTGTTGGGAAGTTTGGGGGGAGGGCGAGGGTTGGATTACAAAACTCTAAATCATGCTTGTTAAGATGACAGATGCCTCTATGAAACCGTGAATCTTTTTTTTATGTTGATGTTGTTCTAGATCTAATCTGTGTGGGTTACTGCGTGCTTCTCTCTATCTCGATCCTTGTGAATTTGCATTTATTTCCGTTACACTATTGTGTTCCTTTGACCTATTTGCCAACTAATGAATATAACAGCATCTCATTCGAACGGAAACGGCGGAATTGTGCATAACTACATGTCCTAAAAGCAACCCAGTGTTGTTTTGTACAAAGCATAGTATAATTTTTTAACTAACTTTCATGATGCCTTGTGGCACCGACACTCCATTGTATCCGTCTGTGAGCTGTAACAAACATTCGTACATATTTATTGAATGTTTACAGTTGTTTACCCTCCACCAACCGGTTTTATATGTTTTCAATATTTTGGAAATGATGTATCTTCCATAACATAAATAAACATAAGCTCATAAGAGGTGTGACTGCTTACTTCGAAGCCAATGTGTGACTCTTCTTTGTAATCCACATTTCAGACTCATTCTAGTGTCTGTCTTTACATTAACACTCCCTTGTGTCCACAGCAAGCCATCAGACAACTTTGGGCACAGTTAAACACATTTACAGCAAGTCAACAGTGTGTATGTGTTTGAACAGGACAGCAGTGATGGAGGAGGAGGACTGCTGGGGTCCTGCTGCTTCAGTCCCCATCCCACCTTCACCACTCCTCCTTTTCTTCCTCCTCCTCCTCCTCTCAGTCTTCTCCAGCTTCTTCTCCAGCTTTCTTTCAGCAAGAAGGGACTTCTCCTAGGAACCCCCAAAGTCAAAGATGAGTCCCGAACGACGCACGGCGAAGCTCCTCTGAAGATCTTGGAGACATCTCGCACCCCATCCAGACCTCGCAGGATCCCCCTTGGCGTTGCGCACCAGAAGGAAAGCCCTCCATGGTGACTTTTAAACATCTGCCCCTGTGATCGAGCTCCAGACATGTTGTCCTACGAGATGTTCTTGTGCGTCCTGGCCATTGCGCGTCTCCTGGAGGTCCCCGGAGGCGCCGCGGCCGCGTCCTGCGAGCCCACCCGCATCCCCATGTGCAGGTCCATGCCGTGGAACATGACCAAGATGCCCAACCATCTCCATCACAGCACCCAGGCCAACGCCGTGCTGGCCATCGAGCAGTTCGAGGGTCTCCTGGGCACCCAGTGCAGTCCGGATCTCCTGTTCTTCCTCTGCGCCATGTATGCGCCCATATGCACCATAGACTTCCAGCACGACCCCATCAAGCCCTGCAAGTCCGTCTGCGAACGGGCCAAGTGTGGATGCGAGCCGGTCATGAAGAGATACAACCACACCTGGCCGGAGAGCCTGGCCTGTGATGAGCTGCCGGTGTACGACCGAGGAGTCTGCATCTCACCTGAAGCCATAGTCAAAGCTGAGGGACCAGGTTAAATTCTTACATTCATATTTCTGTGGTTCTTCATGTTTGGATTGTGGACCAACACTTGCAGGTTGATGCAGAAAGTTCTGAAGTGTTGCATTGCAAACTGGGTTCTTTTTTGTGTGGGTGTGCTTAAGCTCAGTGCATGTGATTGATAAGATGATAAGATGATAAGAAGCAAATGTATGAAGGTAGCTGTAAAAAAAACATTCATGATTACCATTTCTTTTCCAAGATAATCCGTACTATCAAGACCCTTCCAAATGTAACCCTGGTGAGATGATCCTTCGTTCTTGTTGACGTGACCAGTCTTGTTTTACATCAATTAGAAATGCTTGTTAAAGCACATTTACATATTTGTTCATATCAGTTAACGGTAGCCGACGTAGTGGGTCAAGCATTAATCTCGGTTCTGGTTCTCATACAGAGGGAAACCCAGACTTCCCTATGGATGCACACAATGGAAACTGTAAAGGAGCTCATGGTATTCTGATATTTCTTTCAAATGTAACCAAGATAAAGCACGATATGGGTCAAAGATGTCTCAGACGTATGCTGTTGTCTTTTCAGATCGTTGTAAGTGCAAGTCTGTAAGACTGGGCCAAAAAACCTACGAAAGGAACAATTACAATTACGGTAAGTCCTCTCCTGTGGTGAGTTCTTCGCTTTTTCCAAGCGAAATCCCATTTCACGACGACTGGGCTGACGTCCACCGTCTCGTTGCAGTCATCCGAGCGAGGGTGAAGGAAATCAAAACTCGAAACCACGATCTGAGCGCCATCGTCGAGGTCAAAGATGTTCTGAAGTCATCCCTGGTCAACATCCCTCGAGACACGGTGACTCTTTATTACAACTCGGGCTGTCCGTGTCCTCCGCTGGCAGCCAATGAGGAATATATCATCATGGGTTATGAAAATGAAGAAAGGTCCAGGTAATGTTGGTTTTGTTGTTGCGGGACAACTTTGGAATAAAGCGCTGTTCTCATGAGTGGTGATATCTCCCACAGGTTGTTGCTCATCGATGGATCCATTGCACAGAAGTGGAAGGAAAAAATGGGCCGCAAAGTGAAGGTAAGACCTGATCTGATTCGCTCGGAACCATCTGTGTCTTGAGGTTATTTTTAGTGTACGATGTCAGTTTACACAGGTGTTAGGACAGGTGTACCAGGGCCCAACACGTGTTTTTGTTCTTAACCAAAGCCACCTTTTCCTTGTGCTTACAGAAAATAAATGGAATATTTTAAGAGTGGTTCACGTTGGCTTTGGGGTAGCTTCTTTAGTGCACAGTGACAAGTAAAATATTTGGTCTACAATCTAGCGAAAAGAGATTTTGATCTTATGAACTTCAGTGCCGTGACTTCATGATCAAGCGTACACATAAAGATGCAGAGATATGCCACCTGTGCCATTTAAGTGTGTGATGTTTTTGTGTGCCAGCGCTGGGAGCAGACCAGGGCCAACGCGAGCAGGGGCAGCACGAGACGAAGCCGCCAATAACCGTCCACACAAAAACCCCAAGACCAGGGAGGAGGAGAGCTTCACCAAACTGAAAAATTGCACTATTGTACTTTTCTTGTTTCAAACTGTTTGCCTAAATGTTTAGTTTTTGCTTCGTTTTGTAGTTGTTGTATTCTCCTGAACAAACCATGGCCTTTGCACAAACAACATGTTTCGTTGTGTACACTTGTTTGGGACGGGTGTCGAGGGGCGGTCAGAGATTGACGATGGCATCAGGATGGTACGAGGAAAGCTTAACTTTCTTCTGGGAGCGTGTCTGAGATGCCCGTGTGCTTTGACATGATGCAGTGCAGACGCATACGCTCTCCTTCCAATCTGCAGCTGCGTTGCATTTTCTCTTCTGGCGGATTGAACATTCTTCAAAAGAAGAACGATGAACAGTTTGCGGTCCGAGATCACAGAGTGATTCGGAGTGTAATATTAGCACGGACGACGTGCGGTTTACATGATATTCCTATAGTTCTGTCCTCTCTTACCCTGCATTATACAGGCTTGTCATTTTTAGGAAATGTTCCATTAATACAACGTAAATATTTGCAACGGTCTCTCATACTGTCCACAGTCTCTATAACTCATCGATGACATCCGTTCGGCAAATGGACCCTTTGTCTTCCCAGACAAACAAGCAAACATTACTGTATTTTGGTTTAAGTAAAGATGTTTAATCTATTTTGACTCCGTGTATGTGCATCTGTCATGAGAGTGTGTACGGAACGCTGACCTGGAGCCGGTCCAGTCAAGCATGAGTTTTGGGAAAGCATTCCAGGCCTGGTGAAAGAGAGACGGTCTCTGTTTATGCTTCTGAATGCCGGGACTCAGTCCTGCTCTTAGCATTACAGTCATCTACAGTAATAGAGCCGCTCACCCCGCGTACCCCTTTATAAGTACAGATTTAATAGCCAAAGGTGAAATACAAATGTTTATTCAAATCCGACATTTGGGACTCATAGTTCGTGTCTGTCCGAATAGACACTTTACAATAAGGTTGTGTTTGTTAATATAGTTTTATGAAATACATTCGCTGTCATGAACTAACAAAGAGGATTATAGATTTGAGCTTTATTTATTTTGGGTGGATGAGAGTTAAACCCAATACAATCGTTGTGCATAAACTAATGTTAACAGATACAACCTTTGAAAACGTAGAAGCAAGTGCTGAAATGAACATGATCTGGGATTGATACATGTGTACATATGAGGTTTTGTAGTTTTGCTTAGTGAGTTGATGTTAAAGAAGTCTTCCATATTGTAAAATAGTACCAGTTAAGTTTTAGAAAACAAACACTGTTTAGCAAATCACACAAATCCGGTTTAATACATACATAACATCTGGGAAATCCAGATTTATATGTTTGGGCTGACAGTGGTACGGTGCAATTTGATTTGAAAATGTATACATATCTACATTTACGTCTATATATTTACTGTAAATTCCATCACATCTAATTTCAGAACTTTTATGCAAATTGATTTTGTTTCTTTCGTATGGTTTGAGTTGAACTTAGGAATTATTAAGTTTGGCATTCCGAGTAGTTTTAAAGTATCAAGCTTCATTGTTTGTGAATTCTGTTTGACTGTTGAAAAATCCTTTCTGCTTTTTTGAAAAAGTACCAAAACCTGAAAAACAACATCACATAATGTTAACACGTTTTCAGAAGTTGTAAGAATATTTGAATAACTAAATTTAGAAAAAAGAGTCCTATTTGACCCAGTTTGAGAGCACTTTTGAAAAGTTTCTAGTTTATAACATGTGAGTGTTAATATGTAATGAAGAGCATTTTGCAGTATTAAGTTTATCTTATTTGTGTTTGACTAGGAACATACATTAACACAAATTTGCTCCCTACGAGTCCTGACTGGTGTTATGTCATGCTATCAGATCTAATGGATTTACTGTTACCATTTGGGCAATAAAAATTGCTCTAGAAATGTATGTATGTGAAGAGTCTAACCGCAGAGAGCAGAATATAATATAAAATAAAATAAAATATATAATATGATATAATATATTATTGTATAATATCATATAATATATTATATTACATAATATTATATAATATAGTATTATATAATATGATATAACATAACATAACATAACATAATATAACAATAAAATAGAATATAATACAATACAATATATTAGAAGAGAAGAGAAGAGAAGAGAAGAGAAGAGAAGAGAAGAGAAGAGAAGAGAAGAGAAGAGAAGAGAAGAGAAGAGAAGAGAAGAGAAGAGAAGAGAAGAGAAGAGAAGAGAAGAGAAGAGAAGAGTTGTTCCTCTATCCGCTGCACCATTAAAATATTGAGTTGACATTCACATGAGAAGACGAAGAAGAGGTTAAGGATCTTTACAGTTTGCCATTTAGACGATTGCTTTTATACAAAACAAAAGTGAAAAAACAACACAGCAATACGTCCTGGGAAATAATCGTGCTTCTTTTTAAATTGATTCAGCTCAATTTGATGTGGACGGCGTTATCTGAAACAGCTGACAATGAGAACTCTTCAGCGCGACCTCCCTGCATGTCTGACTGCTGGAAAAGAATCAAAGAACAACTGATCTTCATACATCACACAAGAAAAAACTGCTGACAAACTGTGCGTTTGGGGCTCTTTTTCTCATGGCAGACATTTCCTGTCACACCGTAGGGCCTGTGTTCATGAATATGAACACTGATCAAAAACACATGTTGCAATGTGTGTGAAAAATCTGGGATGTTTCAGATTTTGGTGTGCAGTGTAGAGCCCATGTCAGAATAAATTCTGCTAATATTTTAAGTTTACAATCATCTCTTGGTAATTTCATATATGGTTATTAAGCGGAAAAATAAGAAAGTAGCAGTTTCTTGAACTATTAAATGATCGACAGAAGTACTATTGGTTTTATAAACCAAAAAACCTTTTTAAGAAATTATGTTTTCATGTCCAGCAACACAGCAATAATCTGCTTCTTGTGGATTAAGTCAAGCCATAAAATTAAGATTGGATGTCTTTTGTGAGTACTAGACATGATTTTAAACATATCTGAATGAATTTCTTTAAATGTTAAGGTTATGTTAAAAGAGGAACAGTTTGCTGAACTTATGTTTTTTAGGGTCATATCTTTAGTGAAATATGAAGGTTTTTCTTCAGTTCGGTTCAGTACGTGTTAACTGGGAAACTGATATTCCAAGAAATGCTAATTAAGTTTTGCACGCAAGGGAGTGAAACAAGCAGAGCAAGGCCAAGAGTCACTTATGAGTAACCCTTCTCAAACAAAGCAACAGTTATGCTTATACATAATATGAGCTATTAAAGGAAGAGAAATGATTCTTATATGTTTAACACATCCTGTGAGTCAATATTTAGATCAGCCCGTTTTCAATAGACTTTTTTTAGGCTATACAAAAAGTAAATGATGAACTGGAATAATATACACTACGATGACATTTTGGGCTGAACAAGCTTTTAAACTCTTCTCAAAGCTGAGTTTTGATGTACGAGCAACATGTCATTTTAATACATCTTTGAAATTTGTTGGAAAAGGAAAGACTGAATTGAATATGTGTTTATTGCATAAAACATGTTCATTTCGAACCAGTGTGACTTTCCTTTCCCTGCAGAACACAGAAGAAGGTATTTTGAAGATTGTTGGTAACAGCAATGGCACCTATTCCCTTCAATGAGTCAATGAGAGCCAACTGCCGACATTCTTCAAAATATCTAATTAAGTAATACAGGTTTGAAATGACAAGAGCGTGTGTAGATGATTACACAATTGTCTGTGCCTATAACACTTGCTGCTGGAACATAAATATTGCACAACCCAGAACCACCGTGTTTGAAGGTCATCATGTTCTTAATTTCCAATTTAACAAAAGAACTCATCATCATCATCATCACCATCACCATCACCATCACCATCACCATCACCATCATCATCATCATCATCATCATCATCATCATCATCATCTCTATATTAACATCAATTATTATTGTATTAATTACTGTATGTTGCTGTGTATGTATGGGTCTCATTCACAGTTGCTGTGGGAAGGTTGTGTGAAGACATCCAGCTCAAATGTGTTGCAGATGTTCTCCTCTCATGATATTAAAACAGCTGAACATTTTGCATTCAAATCGTATTTTCTTTGCACTTCTTCGCCACAGAAAAACAAAGATTCCCTTTAATGAGGACAAGGACAAGTGTGGTCCCCTAAGAGAAGAATGTTCATGAGCGATCTGCTGTCAGGTGTATAAAACACAACTATTAATTCATCTAAAAGTGATACTTCAACCAAAAATCAGTCCAACTTTATGTCATGCCAAACCTTTCTCTTGATAGCGACCAATACCATTGGACCCAATTGACTTCTGTTGTATTGAACACAAAACCACTTAGACATTTCTTGAAATATCTCCTTTTGTTTTCTACAGACTTATTACTATATAAATCTTCACCGGCTTCTTCTAGAAGAAACATAATTCTTCAAATGACTTTTCTTGTGCTTTTTCTTGCTTATTGTCTGTGATTTTTGAGTAGATTTACTAACTGAAAAGCCTTTTTTCCTTTCAGGGTAAAAGCAAACGCCAATAGCCTGCCGTGAGGTTTTGATAACTGTGTGTGCTTGAACATCTCGCTGTGAGAAGATCTCTGAAATGATAAGCAGCTGCTTTGAAGTATCTGTAAAGGACAAATATACATCTTAAAATCCTCAGGTACTTACATTGTTTACACTGTCTGGCCATTAATTATCTTATTATCTTTAGGTCTATTAATAATCTGATCCAATCTAATCTAATCTAATATTTACCAAATCATTATCACCCTGTTACACATCAGAAGAGAGATTATAATAAATCCTTTGAAGAACTATATATATACAGTCATTTATACTGTAAACCAAAACTAATGTTTAATTCAGTCATCATTTACTCTACCTTTTGCATTTCAAGCCCGAATTCCTTTCTTTGAGCGGCAGAACACAAGAGAAGATATTTGGACAAAAGTTGTGAAACGAAAAGAAGTGGCAACCATTCACATTTTTTTAAATATTATTTTTTTGTGTTCTGCAGAATAAAGGAAATCAAACAGTTTGAAATGATAAGACAGTGGGTGAACTGGCAATTATTATACCACTAACTAAAACCTACATATTATATATCAAAACTATATCATGTTTTATAAAGACATGTCTTATTTATATCGTTCACACAGAATCCAGCAATCTGTATGTCTTCATTTAACATATTTTTCCAAAATAAAATCATGAATATACTTCTTATAGAGAGGAGAAATTAATATCCTCCTTTCTTCTTCAGTATGTCATAAAGACGGGAGTTTTTTCATCTGTTGATATTTGTAAGACAGAATAAAACTCTTATGATACACAAGAGTGACGAAATTATAATTTGGGACTGAAACTTCCTTTAATAGAGCCATATCCCATAAATAAGGGCCACATCATTGACCCGTGCACAAGACTTTCCCCTAGTCACCAAGCATGTGAACTTATTGTGTGCTTTTATGAGTTGTGCACCTGATGGAGAAAATCATTACATGGCCTTCATAAACCCTTTAACCTTTCTATAATTCTCCAGCTCCCCACCGTGTGAACGAATCTCTTTCCATCGACTGCGGTGATAAAAGTAAGACTTAATGAACTGAACTCAATTAAGAGACGTAAACATTTCGGTGCGATATTTATTAAAATGAGCATAAAACTTTAATCACGACGTAAATTTCAAAACACATTTTTATGATTGCTCAAAATGACGTTGACGTTTTAAAAGTGTATCGTTGTGTTTTCCGTGAACTCTGCTGTTCCTCTCGTAAAACCCACAACGTGGTTACAAGGTGCTATAGCTCGCTGACGCCAGGACTGAGAAAAGTGCTGCCAGCGGGGAGAGCCTGTCCAGCGGTCCCAGGTGGGTTTTTTCCGCCTCACAATGAAAGAAAATAAACTTGGGGTCGCCCAGTTCCAGAGGCATTACCAGCGCAACCACAGCTCTGGGAACGCTGCCCCACCTGCATGGCAACACATTCACACGGACACACGCGTGTTCATGCGCACGGGCCCTGAATCCTCTCCAAGGTTCTCTAATGGTCCAAATGACCTTTCACGATTACTTCTGCCTCGCCTTCATTTAGGGTGTGCTGTTTTTTATGGCCTTCTCCCCACCCTGCGTGTTATCCATGATTTCATAAGCGCTGGACGGGTGAAGCCGGTGGTTTGGGGTGTACGGTGGGGTCACACCGCTGAGGGATTTTGTTCCAGCGTGTTGTGGGCGAGAGAAGCCTGCACGAGCTTTCATCCAAGGAAAGCAGCGTGTCCCGGTGTCAGCGCGGTGGCCGCGGGGTGAGGCCTGTTCCAGCGCTGGTGCCAGGACACACACTGTGCATCATGAAGTGAACTCCTGACGGACATTAGGAAGAAAGAAGAAAGTGTTTGATGTTTTGCCACGGACCCTGGATATTTCATCTTCCAAACATATGAATACTGGGACAAAGAGCTGGGACATTCCCTATGCGTCTGTCGAAAAATTCGATGTCTGAACTTTGACCTGCAACACATTGTTTGCTCATCTGCAAGACATATTTGCGACGTCTGTGATCAGATGTCAACGACCTCTAGATGTTTATGATTTAGAATGAACAACAGCTCTCTGAGATGAGTAGCATTGGATTTCACATAGCAGATGTGGATAAATTGTCAAACGAGAATCTGTTTTTAGAATGTCATTATTCAATGCTCGATAAAAATAATATGAGTGGGACTATAATGATATTTTTTTTGACCTAACCCTAGGGTTTTATGGGGGTCTTGAATCCCCCTTAATTCCAGCACTGACTCACTGATCATTTGCTTTAAATGCGATTAAGCTTTAAAAATGGATTTGGGCCATATGTCAATATTTGCATGATTTGATCATTTAAGATGTACGTTTGTGGCAAAAGTAATTCACTTTAAATGCCTTTGAGCTTTAAATTGATGTCCATGAGGCCAGTTCGAAAATGTGCATATTATCTGATGGTTCACTATGATAAAGATCATGAAAAGTCTATTGTATTTAATGCTATTGACCTTAGGGACGGTCCCTAAATTAACCAAATTTGGACATCAGACCAACGGAAGCGAAAAGGAAATGTTAACGGTGGGAAAAGAAAGGATTGTGATCTAATCATTCGATCATCGTATATGCTGTAGAATTAATTACTTATCATAAAATATGTTTAAGGGGAAAACGAAAAGCAACCGCTGCTCATCTAAATCCAGTCCGATTGTCTAAACCAACAGCGTGGTTTTTAAGAGGTGCAATGTGTAGTTCGGACCAATGAGATGGAGGGAATTTTCAATCAAGAAACCTCTTTAATTGGAAGCTTGTGGACATGCTTGACTTTTTTGAGAATATTTTAGTCATTCCTAAAAAAAAATATTTTCTTATTCTTGTTAGATGTTTAAAGTTAGTATTACAGTTTTGAAATTGAGCTGAAAAAACTGAATCCATTATATTAAAGTAGTGTTTGCTTGCAGGCCTAAAAACGTAAAAAATATGTAGATATAATTTTATTATTTGCTAAAAAACTATCTTGAAAAGAATTTAAATCGAAAATTTTGAGACACATCATATAAAGTTAAATACAAGTTTACATGAAGGATGTTTCACTACTGTCACCTAGTGGACACCATCACGTGATCATTCTCACACTGAGAGCTCAAAAGTAACGAGAAATAAGATGTTTATTCTGCATTAAATGCAAAAACAAACCAACAACAAAATTTAAAAGGAGCAATTCAAGAGAAGAAAAAAAATGATACAAATCTATTATAACCGATGTAGTGTTACAGCAATTTGGTTTACAATATTGTACAAATATTGTCAAGCTGACAAAGACTGTTTTACGGAAACATAAAAATACCACGTTACAGAATCGAAACTCTGAATAGATGTAAAACATAAATATTCATCTTGGACATGTAAGAACAGTTTAATGAGTCACAGATACTCTTGGAAATGACATGAGAAAATACATCTGTTATATACAGTCTGTGTGAAGAAATGTCAACAGTACATTCATTTATTACGGTCATAAAAATTGTGGTGACCTCATCTTGTATCAGTAACATCACATTTCTCCAGATACTTACTCCTCAAACCTTGTTCTGCAGCAGCTGATATGATATCGCTCCTCTCTACGGTTCATTTGGCAGTGAACAAAACCAAACAAATTTGGCTCTTAACAAAAAGAGTCTTTTGAAAAGTGTGCGTTTCCCTTTCTGTCTCACTGCTCACTGAAGAGGTTTAAGGTTCTATAGTTCATCCTGTGGGAATGTAAACAACAAAATTAATATACAGAGTATAAATTAAATTGAATTTTATTCATGTGTAAATGTGACCCTGCCAGTGAAAACCAGAAGGAAGAATCTTATTCTGAGAAAACGATCATAAAAATTTGATTTTACCTGTTTATTCACCTTGAATTTAAGCTTTGACATGGTCATACTCAGTCAATATTAAGCAAAACAATATTAAATTATTACAGATTGTTTGTTATTATTTTTAGAATTGTTTTAGGTATAAAAAAGTAAATATTAAAAATCAGTATAAACGCAATAACCTATACATCAAATTAAACTTTCCCATATTCAACCAGTGTCTTACTTTAAACTTTGAGGATTTTTCATGTAAGGCGAGTTGCTGTAGTCGCTGTCGGAGGGTGTCTGCGATGACGTTGGCATCCCTGCTGTTAATGTGCTCTCCGCCTTGATCTCGCTGAGAATGCCAAACAGAAAGGATTTACTGGTTTGAGGAACATTCATATATTTGTCAGATGCATCTTGGCATCTAGAAGTCACAGGCTTGTGTCTTACCCGCCGGATGCCGAGGCTAGGGTAAAACCTGACGGTGGGGTATGCTTTGATTCCAGCGTTCTGACAGATTTGATAATGTGCCTGACAGTCCACTTTGCCAGCTCTCACCGTACCCTTCATCATCTGCACAGATAGGGAACAGGTTAATTCTGAACTATTCATTATCGGAGTACTTGAAGTGACTACACCAAGCCAGGAGCCATTCTTTTGTTTCTTTGAGAATGGGGAGAATGATAATATACTTTAAGAAACTTAATTATATGTATATTATAATATATTTTGTCTTGTATCAATTTGTGGGCAGGGCAGTTTTATCAGTACATGTTAAGAAAAAAGAGAAAAATATATAAAATTTTTTGGTCATAGTGCTCAGCTCTAAATGAGACCAGAGTGATATGTAGGTCGGTTTAATATAGTCTGTAAAGAAATCTACATGCATGCAAATCAACTCCACGGAAGCATTAAAGAAAACAAACATGTGATTGGCTGAAGCATCGCATTGCCATTGTCCGGTAAGCGCATTTGCAAATAGATTTGCATTGTTTAGGAAAACACTGCTAGCAAAGTATAGTCAATGGCTGTTAAGTTCTGAACACTGTTTGTATTCATTTCTGTGTATGCCGATTTAAACGTTCTTTCATCATTTAATCTCCTTGTCATTTCAAGCCTGTTTGACTTTCTTTGGCAGAACAGGAACGAAGATATTTTGAAGCATGATGGTAATTGGCACCCATTCAATGGTTTTGTGTCCATACAAAAGAAGTGAAAGGGTGTTACTGCTATGCGAATATCAAGTTTCTTTCATCCGCAAAACACAAAAGAAGATATTTTCCTACAGGTTTAAAATGACAACTGTGTAAGTTAATGATTACAAAATGTTGTACATTAATTGGTAAGGCGACACATTAGATTGAAGTGCATAAAAAAGTCTCACCCTAGCAAGGACTTCAAATTCCGGGGCGAAGTGCTGGCAGGGCCCACACCATGGGGCATAAAAATCCAACACCCAATGATCTTTTCCTCCTAAAACCTGTTTTGTAAAATCTTCAGGTGACAGATCCACGGAGGCTTTAGGCAGAGAACTACAGACAGAGTAGTGTTAATTCAAAACTATGTGAAATACCAAAAATAGTAAAAAATTAAGTTTGTCCAGCTGTTCCTTTCCCCAACTAAATAAAACCCCAGATTGATCCTGCTCACCTCAAGGCCCAAGTCTTAAGTGAAAAAGCATCCCGATGCCATCCATTATAACTTCTGTTACCAATAAGAAACAGAATTTGTTAAATCTGTATGTATGGTAAAGACAGTAAATCCCATGAGTGAGAAAGCAAAGCGCACTGGTATTGATCCCTGCGGTTACTTTTCTGTGGAAAGAGCCGGATCTCTGGATAAGCTCGTACGTTTTCGCTCTGACAGAACGAATGGTGTTTTTGACAGTCAACAGTACCCACGTTTACAACACTACTCAGCATCTAAGAAAAAAAGACAGGTGAAAAATAAAATAAAATACAATTGCAGGTACAATGGAATATGCACTGCTAAAAATGAACATGAAAAAATAATAAAACTTGTAGACGGAAAGATTGTCGTACCCGTGCCATTCTTCTCCACTCAGGCAGCAGGGCCTGGCATGGCCCGCACCACGGAGCATAAAAATCAACCATCCAAGTGTCTGTTGACTTACGCTTTTTGACCAACTCCTGGAATGACTCTGGGGTCAAAGTCACCACCACAGGGTTTACCAGGTCCTGTAAAGGACAAACCACATCAATATATAAATCTCTATCTCACTCAATCAGACTAAAACCTTAAATATAAACTGACACTGTAGCCAAATAAATTCACAGAAAATAAAAACAATCATATTGAAAATAATGCAGTATTGAAAATATGTTATATTTATATGAGAGTAGGAATACTGTTGAAATCACATTTGCATATTTAAAAGTGTTTTTCTCTTACCTCTATGAACTCCAGGATGCCGTCTGCAGAGTGATGTCCCTCATACTCATGGATGCTGGACTTGTTGAAAATGACCGTTGTTGGATATGCATGAATGTTGTACTGAGGGAGTAAGACAGAAGCCAGCTGTCATCACAATACTAAAAAGGTATCCCTGTTTTTTGACAACAGATAATCATATATAATCATACAAGCAGCAACAATTCTGAACCATCATAAAATCACATGCTCATACAAAACTCATCGTCTTTCAATGTGAATGACAAAAGTGGCTACTGTTGCAAAAATCAAAGGTTTTCATGGAAATGTTTAACATGGCTGTATGATTTGTACAAATCACCAAACCACAGGGGTTACTAAGACAAGAGGCTACTAAAGTCCTTAATACTTAAACTACCCGCTCACAGTAAAACGTTAGAAATGTTAAGCTGTGGAACTTGATTGCTATCGTGTCATATCAAAACCTATCAAATATGAGTGTGTGTGAAACCATATGTGTGTAACTGTACCATATTGCAAAGCCCTTCGTGTACGGTACAGTCCAGAGTCCCGAACTTCAGCTGTCCGAAGAGCTGGACGGAGGCTTTCCTCAGTTCAGGGAGAAGAGCTCGGCACGGTGGACACCACTGAAGCACAACGCAAGTATACATTGACTACCTTTATTATATAATTACATAATCAAGCATATATAAATAAATCAATACAAACAAGAATGTAATACAATATATATAAAAAAATGGCAAGATTGATATTTTATAGTCTAAACATTAAAGCGTTGATAAGAATGTTGATCTTAAATGGACAAGTTCGCGAAAAGTGTTTTGGTTATTTTATATTTTGGTTATATTTAATTAGATTAAATATACTATATATACACCATATATTTCAACATCCTGAGTTTTGATGTCAGCAGGAAGTTACCATGGCAATGTTGCTAAAAATGCTTTGTGCAGAGACACACAGATATACAGATAACTCACAGGTGCAAAGAAGTCAACCAGCCACGGCTCTTTCTCCTGACTTGGGAAGTTCTCCGGTCTGAGGGTGGTCACATGGGCATTTACACTCTCTTTTGCAAAAGCTACAACATTATACAGAGCATCTTTACCTGGAAACACAGCATTTTGGGGTATCAGAACACAGCTGTATTTAGAATTAAAAGCTTTATAATGTGTAGAATAACATGTTTAAACTTACCATGGTGGATCTCAAAATCATGAATTCCGAGGCCTTTAAAGACAGCCACACATGGTTTGTGAATATAAAGAGAAGTGCAAAGTTCTGAATCAGAGATGCAGTCGACCTTCCCCACCTGTATAGACAGAGAAAAACTTCAATCCATCACAAACGAAATCTTGACTTTTATTTACATTTTTCCTCCTTGTTGTTTCCAAACTTGTATGATTTGTCTAAAGAACGTAAAAGCCGTTACATAAATCTATTTATTATTAATTGAATTAATTGTTAAATTAATATCTTTTCGAACGTTTCAGAAATAAACAGTGTTGTACAGCTTTGAACATGGAGACTGGGGTGAAACTACACTAAGACAGAGAGTAGAAGTAAGCACCTGTATGTGGGAGTCTTTCAGCAGAGCCTTGAGTTTTTTTAACTCGTGTGACGCCAGGTCATCGTTTCCAAACGAGAAGCTGACAAGCCATCGGTGATGAGCTAGCTTGTGCTGTAATTACATAAAAAAGCACAACGTTTAACCCAGGTAATGCCTCCCAGATACATTCTAGACTGAGCGTCAGTTTTCTTATGCAAACACTGATATAGGTGACGTTGGGTGTGGAACAGGTCAGTGCAAACATTCTTCTAGATATCTTATATTTGTTCATATGGTGTTTGCTATAGAAAACACAGGATCTTACCTCGAAGCTTTCTTTTGTAAGCATGTCCAAGTCAGGCAGGTGCTTTAGTACTTGTGCATATACGTCTTTAGCATCCAAACTCTGGATGAACTGCAAAAATGATTCATCAATTAAAAGCCAATAGTTTAATATTATGTTAAAGCTTCAAAAGAATAACAGAAACCATTTTATATATTTGATTTTCAATAGGGCTGTCAATCGGTTAATAATGATTCATCGCAACAATAGCGAAACTTTGTATACAAAATACATGTCTGAGATATTAATTTTCTATTTATAATTAAAAACAAACACATACATGTATGTATAGCATGGAAATGTTTAGAATTCCAATTACTGGTAAATATAATTTTTTTTATTTTTATAGATTTTATACTTTGCATTTCATCTGTAGATGTATTTAAATACTGTTTTAAAATACAAAATATACATGCATAATCCACAGACAGACATTATGAAGACCCAAACTTTTATCCTGAATGTGTAATGTTTTTCAGTAAGGCTAGTACAAAAAAACATTAGGACATGCATGCATGTAAAGACACACAATGATTCAGAAGTATCACACTAACCAACACACTCTCTTTCTGAGAAAGAGAACTGCCAGGGGGGAAGAGGGCAGTCGTGCTTGTGGTAATGTCAAAGCTGTCACAAAGGTCTGCCTGTTTAGAGCAATCCATCCAGCCTACACGCACCAGACCATCCTGAAGAAACCCATGAATAGTCATTATTTTACATAACAAGATATGATAAAACAAATTTAATAAAACACAACTTACCAACATTCCAGCAAGCTTTCGTCTCGTCTGAGATTCCAAGCAGTCTAAGAGACACAACATTGTTTGTGACTGTTCAGTCTGAAAGAGCGATTTTTGATTTAGTTTATCCTCGTTAAAGATTAGTCATACCTCCAGTGTCAGCACAGAAAGTTATAAGCCAGCCGATCCTTTCAGCAAACGCCTGATCAATCTCTGTAAAGACATTGCCTGAAAATACAAACCCATATACAAATGTGATCAAAATGTATTTTTGTGTTTTGTGTGGTGTCACTGTAAAAATCTCAATCAAATACCTTGCCACAGTTCTGTCACTTTGCTCTGAACAAACTGCATCGCAAACGTCACAAGACTTGCTTTTGATCTGTCACCATAGTATTTCTCTGGATTCTGTTAACATAATTGTATTGTGTGGCTGTAAAGATCAATCATTACGTACAGTATATCCTAAAGAATGCAAAATGCTCTCACCAAGCCGTTCCTGAACACATACAGACTGGGATAACTGTTGATTCCTTTACTTCGGCACAGCATGCCATTATCACCACAGTTAACCGCACCGATCCGAATCACCCCATCCATCTCCTTAGCAAACTCCCGCCACTGTAGATATCATGGTCAAGAAAATTACAGTATTTGAGGATGTAAATAAAAGACGATGTTGGATGAGTTACGTACCGTGGGAGCGAGGTCGTGACAGTGCGAGCATCGTGGAAAATAGAAATTCACAAACCAGACCTCTCCTGAATTTACCGCTGCATCTGTGGAAATACAAAAACTATGTGACATGCCAACATCAGGAAGATCAGGTCGGGTCTCTTTATGAAAATGAATGATACAAGATCAGGTGACACATGATAGGTGAAGTTCCATATAAAAACAGCGTTCATTGTGTGCATAATAGTGATCCTTTCATTTTGGGGGTGTATCAATACTTTTTTTATATACATTTTCAGCCATTCTAGAAATCCAGTGCATAATCCTAGTCAAACATTCTAAACTTACCAAAGTCTCCTCTGTCTAGTGTAGTTATTTCTAGGTCATCATCATAAATGCCTGAAATACAAAGCATCTTTGTTGTTATCCAGTACAGACAAACCTAAAACCTTTCGTCTCTATCATTGCACTGTAACAACACTTATACAGAATGTGAAGAGGAAATTACCGAAATCATATCTATAATAGTTCCAGCTTTCATATCTTCCTCCCTGCTGTTCATCTTGAAGGCCCTTCTCTCCATACTTGTCATATTTCTTTCTTAAATCTTCATCCTTCAACACTTCATAGGCCCGATTGATCTTTAAGAACTTGTCATGGGCTGCTTCATCATTCTGCAACAGAATAAAAGAGTCAGTGTCACACCAAATACATCATGTGTATTTATAGCATGCCATACTCACCGGGTTTTTATCCGGATGCATCGTGAGAGCGAGCTTCTTGAAAGCCTGCCGAATTTCACGAGTGCTGGCCTCTTTAGAAATTCCCAACAACTTGTAGTAATCTTCATCAGAGGAAATCGCGACAAAAAGCCAGACTGCAATAAAAGCAAACAGCAGCGTTCTCGCAGACCTCCGGTGATTCTGCAATCTCTCCATTGTTGAAGGCTAATGTTGGTGCTGATTTTCTGTGCTTGAAGGATGGAGAATTGTTCACTGGAAGCTGGGGATCACCATCTCAACAAATCAACCTGAATGATGATTAATGAGGACAAAGAGAAAGAAAGGCGACCTCAGAACACGTTAAGGGAAATGTACACGTATGTGTTTACAGAGGGTGGAGAAACTTTCTCGAGCTGTTTCATATTCTGCAAGAATCCCGTTCTGGATCTGATGTAAAACCGATCATTTAACCCACAGATAAATTAAGAACATTTAAGTACCACAAGTGAATTTAACACATTTTATTAACTAAACCTCTCTCTATAATTCTCTTATACATTATAATTAAGTCTCCTTGAATAAAAGCGCATGCCAATAAATGAAATGTAATGTGTTGCGTGTCATCATTTTAAATGAAACTAAATCACAGAATTTTTATTTGGCTACATTTAAATATTTCTTTTTTTTATAAAATATAATGATCATAATCAATTTTCAATTTTAATTAGGCTTCTATAGAAATGACAAAAAACAAAACAATACATTTATGAAGTATTGCGCGGCAGTTAATTTGCATTTGTTTTTATTATATATGTATGTTATTAGAATTTGTCCAGCCATATCTTTATTTAGTTATTTACATTATATTATTATTATTATATTAAATACTGGAAATGTGTTATTTATTATGTCTATAAACTAACAAAGTCAATGTGTAATTTTAAAAATTAATTATATAGTTTTTGATCATAATATAGCATTAAAATTTATATAATTAATATATAATTAATATAAATTAATTATTTGACAAGCCCAGGGCTGAATGTTAAATATAAACATTAAAAGTAGAATTTAAAAGTGACATTTAACTGATATTATTATTCTTTAAAGGTCCATAATGTCAGATATTATATATATTAACAATAACTTCACTTATATATATAAACTTTGATGAGTTATGTAAAGTTTTATTTATATACAGATGCAATGCAATGCAAACATAAAAGTTAAACATCATTTTGATTTACAAGAACAAATTCGGATATGGACAAAGTAAATATTAACAGATAATTTGTTAATAATGTGATATAATTGTGTGTTACCCTCTCTGGAATGTTTCTCTGATCCACCGGTTCCTGTAACAGCTGTGTGTGTGTGAAGCAGGTAGCGGAAACACGACTGTCACCACCGGAAGTCTTTAATTTTCAAAATAAAAGCTTTCGTGTCACGAATTATATTTCTAAAATCCTTGACATGGCTTGAAAATATAATTTAGAATATAGTGACAGCTAATGATGAAATTGGTTCACATTGCACTTGTTAAAACCTGTAACTTTACACTCCTGTTAAAAGGTTTCAGGACTTTTATGCAGTCATTTTTTCACGTTTTTTAATAATAATAATAAATGCATCAAAATAATGAAGTAAACAAACTAAACTTTGATTTTTAAACTGTGAAAAATTATGTTTTGCTAAAAATATTTCGTATATACAAAAACATGTTTTCTTGTAATTCTATGACGTATCTTCTTGGTGGTTTGAAGGCCCTTTCTGTTCTGTGCTTTCATTGGCTGTTCATCTCATTTTAAACCTTGATGTAGATTTTTTTTGTCATTTAATATTTTTTAATCATGTTAAAACTTTGCTCTGAATCTTGTTTTTAAGGCTTCAATAATGTGCGAGAACAAAAAGCAACATTTTATTTTCTTACTTCTTTAATTATGTTCTTGTAAAGTATGTAAACCACATTTTGTGTAAACACTGCATCCTGTTAAAGCGCATTTTATTTAAACAGTTTCAGATATTTGTATTTAAATGTTATCGCCTCCACGTGTAAACGATCAGAAAAAAAACATTTCTGGAGCAAAGTTTCCATTAGCCACATTTATTTTCTTAAAAGCAAACAAAAGAACATTATACATTATATTGCTTAAGAGGAGAATTGTCCTTTATTTCAATAATTGTTTAGTGGTAACGAGAACAGAGGGGTGCACAGTACAGCAATAAACTCAATACAAACCCAATCTTTCCATTACAACCCAAAGAATAATCCCATAACTCCAATTATTAAAATGAAATAAAAGTTATCATCAGAAAACAAAAGATGATATTATGATGATGTTCTTTAATCAGAATAATAGCTGATGAGTCTCTGAGCTTCTCTGACACCTGTCAGGTAAGCTCCATGAGTCGTGGTGTAGAAGTTCGAATGCGTGGCTTCACCAGCAAACAACACCTGGAAACGCTTTAGAGCAAAAAAATGAAACTGCATGTATGAATATACAACACTTATTATATAACAAACAATGAATTTATGTTACTATCATAATTTAACACGATTCTACTGTGAGATGTTACCTCGGTCCCTTTAGGGGGAAGAGGAGAGGCCAATGCCTTGTGTTGCTCCACTCCATCAACATCATGAGGAACATATGTATAGGATCCACGTACGTGGTTATCATGACCCCATCTTGAGATTAGAGTCTTTGAGACATTAGGCACGGACCAGCCTGTGAACGTCTTCAGCAACCTTAAAAACATAATCATATTTGATTTGTTGCAATTTAGGGAATGGACATTATTATAGACATTGCATTGTACCTGCCTATAAAACCATGCACTTAAAAGACAATGAGGATAAAGGAATATACAGAAGTCTTTCCTGATTGGCTGGTTTTCTAAAAGGGTGCGGTGATTTGTTCACAGAGCATGGCTGTCATGAATACAGGTGACAGGTGATTTTTTTGTCATTTGAATGACAAAGAAAATCACATTCGGCACTTTTGAATTGTATTACATTTATAATTGATGGGGTTATGAAGGCATATACAAAAGTCTTTCGGATATTTTATAATAACTTGTCATTTATATACGAACCTCACACATGTTTCTGCAATTTCGTTGTCGTCAAGCGTCTCCATATGCAACGCTTCTCTACCTGTGATCCAGCCACACAGGGCACTGGGGTGACGCGCCGCCGCATCAAAACCGGTGATCTTCTTGAACCACGTCTCTTTCCAGTCTTCTCCCACAGTCTTGTACACATCTGCATCTTCTGGCCCTTCTTTCCACAACATCTGAATGGTGGTACAGTCATCCGGCCAAAACCTTTCCTCAAAATACAGGAAAATTTTGTCCACTGTTCCAAAACCGAGACTCTGAATGGCGTTCAGTTTTGTGTTTGGTAAGGAAGGCTCAAACATGGTCGCTGCTTTCTCTTTGAGGACCCCCAAAGAGACAGTGACAATCACATGATCTGCATCATAAGTTTGCCCGTTTTCACAGGTGATCCGAACATTGTGATCTTCGCTGTCCTCGCTCTTGATCAAATCCCACGCAATGGTCTTTACCTGGGCATTATATTGGATAGTACCCGGTGGCAGGTCTTTAAGGAGAACCTCCAAGACTGCTCTATATCCACCCAGTCCTAAAGTGTTATAGAAACCTCCCTCAGGTTCGGTGTATTCACTTTCCTGAGCGGCAGACACATCATACAGAGAAGAACAAGCTTCATCTGTGCATTCCATCCTCTTGCACCATTCAAAGATCATTTGGCCATCTGTCATAGAGGATAAATCTGACTCTTCAAAGGCATCATCCAGATAACCCCCCAGAGTCATCTTTCTTTGCCTGCGATCAAGTTGATCATCAAAGGCTTTGTTGCTGAGCTTGGTGAATTGCGAACAAACCTGCTCTACAACATTTTTGGGGACCCTCGTCCCGTCTTCTCTAAAAAAGAAATCTTTGGATGTTATAGAATCTGGCGAGCACATGCCTTTAGATGTCGACTTTTGTTCTGACAGCAAGTTGTGTTGTTTTGCGAGCTGGAAAAGAGGGTTTCCTTTTTGTCCGTGAATCCAGTTTGCTCCAACTTCAAGGACTTTATCGGTGAAGGGTTTGGTGGTGTGAACCCGACCTCCAACTCTTTCTTTCGCTTCAAGGACCAGAACATTTCGAAATCCTGCTTTGACCAGCGTGGATGCAGCAGCGATACCTGCAAACCCTGAACCGACGACTACAACCTTAACACTCTCTGGGCCTTCAGAAGAACTCATGCCTGCTGGTTTGTTTAGCTGTAAAAGAAATAAAACGTGTCAACTGAGTTCAGGAACTTCACAAAGCAAAAACTATTCACAATGCAGAGCCACACCTGAGAAGAGAGAAGACCTGATATGGACTCAACTGCGTGTCATTTGAGTTCGTTAACGTGCTGTGTCAGTGCCTAAATACCTGCAAAACCTGACGTCAGTGACCTTCTAGTGTATATGTTTAACATACAGGATCAGGGATTATAGACATCCAATAGCAGCTGAAATTCAAATATTGTGGCAAGCCCCACCCTTGGTGTAGGCCGCATGACATTCACATTATCTCCTTCAATACATTGAAACAAGCAAGTTCAACCGGTCAGTAATACTGTAGCACCGCCTTGAGTGATAGACAGCAATGGCAAAACAGAAACTTCCATTAGACGGTTTCGCACTGGAATACTATCTTGCATTGTTTTTTGCAATAACCTAAACTCCAACATGAAGAGACACGAAGCAACGTTCTTTATTATAAGTAAGGGATAATCCACGGATAGCTGTGCATCAAAGGATTTTAATGTATAGGCGAAGAACCTCCCAAAGCAAAGCACATTTGAAATCCTTTAATGGGTGGCATTGTTGTAAAATGTATATGATGTATAAATTATAGCAGTAGATTAACCCTGTAATACTATGAGAGAGAATGGTTATCAAGCTGACTGTAACTCCCCGGACATAAAAAAGGTTTCAATGCATGGCAAAATTATAAAACCGTGTGTAAATGAGATCCTTCGTGTGATGTATACAATTATTTTCTTGTTCAATTTGGGTCATTTAAATAAATGCATTAATATACTTTCAATCTAGTGAGGGCTAGGATGATATACTATAGAATCTCAAGAGAAAAAGCAATGCTTTAAAGAGATTAACAGAATCTGTCATTTACAGTCATCTCTGGTTTGACAACTTTAACACTTTATCATAATCCACCCACATACTTTCTTAAGACATGAAACTTGAGAGGAAGTCTGGTGATGCATGGGTAATGTTCTATGCTATGTTCACTTGAATTTATCCAAGAGATATAACCAGTGAACATGAGAAAGGACTAGCTGAGAGAACTACACAGAATAAAGTATCATTTTATGCTTTCCCATGGGAACATGGAGCCGGTGGTCTTCATTTTATAACCTTATCTTAGGGTTTTAAAAGATAAAATTAGCAAAATTGCATACATTGTTTTTGTAGACAAATTACTTGACATTGTTAAGGCAGTTGAGTTAAGCAGAAACCATCTTTTAACAGGTTTATATATAATTTAAAGAAATAATGTTACATTGCTTTAGAAATCATGTCCCTTAACTTCTTTAAACAACTTGCTGTTTAACAATTAACAGAACAGAGATATGTACAGTTCAACAATCACTAAAATGTACACACACAGTTGCCTATGACACATTTAATGCAAAACTGTAAGCATACAAAGTGTGAGGTCAAGCATATAAAACTCATAAAATGTTATCTTGACGAAACGAACGACCACGATGGGATGGTTGTGTTCAGTTAGAATAATAGCTGATGAGTCTCTGTGCTTCTCTGACACCTGTCATGTAAGCTCCATGTGTCGTGGTGTAGAAGTTCACATGCGTAGCTTCACCAGCAAACAACACCTGGAGAGCCTTCAGAGACAAAAAAATGAATATTAAAATTTCCTAAAAATATGTTTCAACACATAACTGGTAATAAAATAATAATAAGACAATTTTTTGTGATACTGCTAAATGGAGAGATGTTACCTTGTTCCCTTTGCGTTTAACTTTAGGGGGGAGAGGAGATGCTAAAGCCTTGTGTTCTTTCACTCCATCAACATGATGAGGGACAAACGTGTAAGACCCAAGGACGTTAGAATCGTGACCCCATCTGGAGATTAGCGTCTTTGAGACTTGAGGTACAGTCCAGCCTGTGAAAGTCCTCAGCAATCTTGAAAAAACATAATCACATCTGATTTTGAAGTAATGCGAGATAATCTATGTACAAAGTTGACGACTGTCATGAAGAAAGGTGAGATCTGTAATGCCTGTAACATGCACATCAGGAAATAAGACCTTACATGAGGTTACAAACCAATTTCAAATTGCATTTGCTATGGGATCGGTCCAGGTCAAGAAAATGTCTTTTACAAAAAAATAAGCTGACAATGAATTGTCATTTATGTACAAACCTCACACATGTTTCTCCTATTTCGCGGTCGTCAAGCGTTTCCATATGCAACGCTTCTCTACCTGTGATCCAGCCACACAGAGTAGTGGGGTGACGTGCCGCTGTATCAAATCCGGTGATCTTCTTGTACCATTTACCTTTCCAGTCATCTCCTTCAGAAGAAGTCTTGTAAACATCCTTATCTTCTGGTCCTTCTTCCCAAACCATCTGAACCCCAGAACAGTTATCTGGCCAAAACCTCTCCTCAAAATAGAGGAAAATTTTGTCCACTACTCCAAAACCGAGGTTCTGAATAGCATTGAGCTTGTTTTGCGGTAAGGACGGCTCAAACATTGTCGTCGCTTTGTCTTTGAGAACCCCCAAAGAGACAGTGACAATCACGTGATCTGCATCATAAGTTTGCCCGTTTTCACAGGTGATCCGAACAGGATGTTTCTGTTCTTCATGCTCTCCTTTCTTAACTAAATTCCAATGTATTGTCTTCACCTCTGCATTACATTGGATGTTCTCCTGGGGCAGATCTTTAAGGAGAACATCTAAGACTGCTCGATAGCCACCCGGTCCTAAAGTGTTGAAGAAACCGCCCTCCAGTTCAGTGTAATTGCTAATCTGAGCAGCAGAAACCTCATACAGAGAAGAACAAGCTTCATCTGTGCATTCAATCCTCTTGCACCATTCAAAGACCCTTTGGCCATCAACTGTAGAAGCTAAAGTTGACTCTTCAAATGCATCATCCAGGTACCCCCCCAGAGTCATCTTCCTGTGCCTGCGATCAAGTTTGTCATCGAAAGCTTTGTCGGTAAGCTTGCTGAAGTGCGAACAAACCTGATCCACAACATTTGTTGGTACCTGTGTCCCATCTTCTCTAAAGAAGTAATCTCTTGGTGATACAGAATACGGCGAGCACATGTTTTTGTTCGCTGATGGACCCTCCGACAGCAAGTTGTGTTGTTTTGCAAGCTGGAAAAGAGGGTTTCCTTTTTGTCCGTGAATCCAGTTTGCTCCAACTTCAAGGACTTTATCGGTGAAGGGTTTGGTGGTGTGAACCCGACCTCCAACTCTTTCTTTCGCCTCGAGGACCAGAACATTTCGAAATCCTGCTTTGACCAGCGTGGATGCAGCAGCGATACCTGCAAACCCTGAACCGACGACTACAACCTTAACACTCTCTGGGCCTTCAGAAGAACTCATGCCTGCTGGTTTGTTTAGCTGTAAAAGAAAAGAAAAGGGTCAATTGGGTTCGTGCAAACAATCAGCAGCTTGCAATCCAAAGCCAAAGAGAGTAAAGGGATACGGCTTCACATGTCAATGATCAATGTTTAAATACTTGTAAAATCTGACGTCAGCGACCTTGTGGTACACATGATTATTTTATGACATGCCGGGGTCCAGTTGCGTAAACTTAGCAACGGGGTTAAGACTCGCAGACCATCCTGTCTTCATTTTTTGGGTGATATTTATTAGACCAATCCACATTTTTGACTACCAACTTACTTTAAGAGTTTTATCAGCTTTGAAAATATAAAATAAACTTTGATGACTAACTGAGTTTGAGTTCATGCAAACTGCTCCAGGGTTCATAAAAAGGTCAACAGCAGATATTTAACTCAACATGAACACAAGCAGTTCAACAAGTTTTTTGACTGTAATTTACACTTCCACCTTGACTGTAAAGTGTAAAGTGGTGCTGTGTCAAAGAGTCGATTCTTTGTAGTGAACAAGAAGAGTCGACTCCTTACAGAGAGACTCGAATCTTTATCTTCAGCTAGGGAAAGGACTTTTATTTGGATGGGACAAAAGAATGAAAACAGGGATTAGCATCATACCATTATGGGAAAGAAAGAAGGGGAAAACATGGTTAAATATTAGCATTCAGTTTTTCAGTAATTTGTTTATGTAGAAATGTAGTTAATTATTTTATTAATTATGTTATGTATACGTCATAATCGCTCTACACGCCGAATTTAAGTGTAGGAGAAGTTTAATAAAGGAACTAAAATAAAAAACATTTTAAAATATAATTTTTTTGAAGGGAAGTAACGCATCAAGTATTTTTCTGAAAAAGTTTGAATAATTATGTATGAATGATTATTTAAGATAATCATTTCATAATAACTAATTAATAATTATTTAAGAATGTATGAAAAAAGTAATAAATAATTGGGATAAAACAGAGGTTGATTTAAGTAAAGAATCATTTTGCAGCCCTGAGAGTCGACTCTTCTAAGGGAGCCGAGTCAAAAGAATCGATTCTTTAAAAAACGGTTTAACTTCAAAATAAATGTCTCCGTTAAAACAAAAACCTGCATTAAAAAATAACCCCTGTACTTTATTTAACACTCAAACCTGATTCTTATATTTTATACGATTAATTTCACCTTAATTGGTTTTTAATGTTTTTGCAAACAAACAATAATGTCAAGAATAAATTTAATTTTCAAAACCTCCAAGAATGTATGAAACGTTACCAGTTTATAAAATAAAACACAAACTGCTTGAAGAAAAAATAAGAAAAATTGTATATTACATATAAATGACATATTTTAAAAATATTTAGCGCAAATTCTGCAGTTCTTTGCGTCGGGCTTATGACGTCACGCAACGTGATGACGTATGTTGCGCGCGCATACAAATTAAAAGCCCGCGGCCAGTCAGATTTTTAACGGTCAAATATTTACTCGATGGCCTTGAACGTTAAATTAAATAAATATTTGTTATCTTTCTGAGGTAAAGAATATAAATGCGCATAATTAATATTCGTTTTAAACAGTTTGGGCAAAAATTAGATTAAATTAACATATATATATATGTGTTGAATTTAATTTTTAGTCAGTCGCAAGATGGCGCCAAAAAGCACCAGAGCAGGCCAAACAGTTCCCTTCACAACCACCAGGTCAGTATTTACTTCTTTATTTTATTTTCTCCATTAAAATACTTTCCTATTCAAGTGTCTATATGTATATGAGTTACTATAGATGTTTGACTCACTTTTACAGATAATAAAAGACATAAACATGACAGAACATTTAATCTTGTTGTTAAGAAGGCCTTCGAAATAATCCATGTTTAATTTATCATCCCCAGTATTTGACCTTCATAAACAAGAAGTATTGCAAGCCCATAGGTAAAACCTCTTATTTTTAAAAGAATACACTTCCTCGGGTCACAAACATGTGCTGAATGTAAACATGTGTTAATAGATAATGTGTGCATTAAAAAAGACGTGACAAAAGAATTAACATTACAATAAAGTCTCTTCCTGTTTATTGACTTTTCCGTTAGACAGGTGGCGTACAGTAAATGATTAATCGCACGGAAAGTCAACGTTTCTTTGTGTTTAAACTCAATGCATATCGGTTATTCTCGCACAAAGCTTATATATTTAAGTTAAAATATCAACGTGCGTGAGAAAAACAACCTAGTCTGCGCTTTAGTGTATTTCTTCTTGGATTATTATTAAAAAATTACATTTGCAAAACTGTCCGACTACCATTCAGGTCTAATACAGTTCTCTGTTTCAAATTTTTTTTCCAATGTATTCTGTTTGAGTTATACTGCGACGTAATTTATAAGGTCTTAACAATAACCATTTAACATTCAAATTAAATATAGTCCTATCAATTCTTGTGTTTTTCAAAAATATATTTAAATAAAGTCATTAATGTAAACAAGTGAATCTAAATATCTAAAAGAAAGCATAACGGTAGTTTTGCACAGGCTGGTTCATAGCACACGGATTTATTTTTAAAACAAGCCCCTGGCTTTCTTCTCGTTCAGCTGCTTCCAGGCCGGCATAGCGTAGAAATCCATGCGAGAAATCCCCATGATCAGTGCAAAATCCTCATTCGACAGATATTCCTGTACAGAGATGTGCGATGGGTAAGTTGGTGAATTTGATTGAATGTTTTGTGAAATTTAACAACATTTGTCTCCGGGTTATAGATCGGGTAGCACCAGTTGTATGGAATCAGAAGTAGTTTAATCTTAAACTTTTGTTTTGACGATTTGTAGATTAAAGTTCGCATGAGTCAGGAATACAGTGAGAGATGTTGGTGGATACCTCTTTTCTTGTGGGATCGACTCCCTCGGGCAGGTCTTCTGCCTGACAGTTCACCAGCTTTTCTGGAGGAAAGGTTTGCTGGACAGGAGGTGGGATCACTCCCACCGAGTCTTTGGTGTTTGAAGTTTTGTTTTGGTTAGAGGTTGGCTTTGTCAAGTCCTGTAAACGAATAAAACAACGTTACTCCATCCTAGAATGGATTTGAAACACCTGATTTGTTACAGAAGTAAACATTGAGAACCTCACCACAGTTATTTTGATAATATCAGTCGCGTCTCCAAGTTCTGATTTCAGCTGGTCATACGATTTTCCACCCTAAGAGAGAGTAAAAGACATTTCTCATCTTGTCCATATGCACATGCGCATAGGTTAGTATGCAGGTTGCAAGATTCAAAGTAAACTTCTTACACTCCATTTCTGTGGGTCCCAGGCATGGAACCAGCCGGTAAATGTGGGTGGTTCGAACCCTTGCTTTACAACTAGGATAGGTGTATCCAGGTCACGTCCTGCAGGATGGCTCTTAAGATATTCTTGTGCTGTAAGCACCGCTTCTTGCTTTTCTTTCTCATTGGCACCTTTGCCAATCCACAGATATACCTGACAGAATAAATGTGATGTGTCAGTCTTGCACCCCAAAATCAAAAGGCCTCACATTTTGCTGAAAGAAAATATCTTCTTTTAGGACCCCTAAAGAAACTTTCCTACAATTTTTATTACAGATTTGAGCATGTCACAATGCATAAAAACACACAACATTTGTTTTGCGAAACTACAATACATACAAAGTCAAAGCAAAGAAAGAATGGTGATGCAAATTGTGCATTCGGGCTGTGCAAATTATAGAAATATTTGTAATTGTAAAAGAAATGTAATTTTTATTTTATTTTAAAATATGTTTCAACTTGAAAGAAAAATGTACGCAAGAGCTCCTTGTCATGTGATTACCTGGTCCCATATGTCCAACAACATGACATCATCCTCATCCAGGTCATCTTGGTTAAAGTTTGTGATCTCTGTTGCTATAAAGCGACCAGTCTGGTTGGAGCACTCAAATAAGCATGGGGTAATACTGATGTTTTCCTCCTGAAGTCTGTTCATGAGAAAAAAAAATGTTTAACTTTTTGAATTTTGGGAAAGTGTAAACTAATGTGACTAACAGTATGTGACTAATGTTTTTACCTTTTGCTGCTTGCATACTGGGACTTTCCACCAAGATTTACCCAAAATTCAGCAGGTTCCTGACCTTCTGCAATTACATGTTTCTCTCTCCTGGAGATAATGTCAGCCAGCATTTTGGCCATTTCCCTCTCATCCCCACTGCAGCCCTTTATGAAATAATGCTTTAATATTTATGATCTGGACTCGTCTCAACTTTTCTCAACTTATTCGATCAGTTAAAACTCACCTTGCCGTACCACAGGTAGCAGGACTTCTCGGTGCTAAGTACAAACACATCATTGGAGTTTAGTGAAGATGATTGGGGTGGCACCTCAGTGGCGCGGGTGTTGAACTCATTTGTGCCGTGGACATGAAACAGTCTCACTGAGCGATTTGATTGTGTGGAGCCTTGCCTGGAACTTCCTTCCTGTTTTTCAGTCCCAACACAAACAAACACAGCAAATATATTAGGTTTAAGATGTGTGTGATGTGCAGAACCAAGTGGCAAATTTATGCTTTACAAAACCCTTCTATTCCACCTTATCTTTTATAGTTAAAAGAAGACAATTTTAAATAATGTTTTGAGGGTGCTAAACAGTTTACACTTTATTGAAAAAAACCCACATGTAACCTTATTTAAGAAACAGGATCTTTAAAAACAGGAAGTGTATTTGATTATGGGTAATTTCCAATGTCCTTTTTACTTGCAAGGAACAGGCTGAGAAACGTACCTCATAAATAACCATTTTACCCTTGAAAATGGCCATTAGGTGCATTGGCTCCTTTCCCATTGGAACACGGACTTGCACCGGTTCTCCATTGTACTTCTGGTCCAAAATAACTGCCTGATATGCAGACGCTGTCAGCTCTGCTGTGCTTGCATGGCGACCCTAAAATATCACAAAGAGAAATTTTATTATTTAAGTATCTTTCAAAACAGAAACCGCATTTATAAAACTATTGGAAAGAATGCACAAACCTGCCACATGTACAAGATATAGTGCAGTTTGTTGTTGACTTCATATTTGTAGAGAATGAGGTAACAATCCCCACCGTAGAAGTGTCCAAGCCACTTTCTGTCAACAGGAACAAGCTCATTGTCCTCTATTCTCCATACCTGCGAAAATAGACCCATTATATATTATAAACCTAAATAAATGAATGTAAAGTGCTGACTTTCACTGACCTCGGCTTCACCCGTTCCATCATCCACCATTTTCTGTTGTGCAGCCAGATCAGGTCTGGCATGCATAGAGGTGGCATCGAACTTGATTTGCTCAACCTTGGCTGAACGAGATAAAGAAATCGTAAGATATTATATTTAAAACGATGTAGAGCAGTTAAAGTTGTGTCGCTTAGGGTATGTTTTCACTTGGCAACAGCTCTATGAATTGAACTGTGCATTTTAAACACCCCACTCAGTGCGCCTTTTTCTACAGCTGACAAATGCCAACCAAGGTAATGGTTAATAACTATTAATATAACTAATATTTAATAACTATTGATTGCATTTCTAGCAAGAATTATTATTGTAGATTTTAAATATGTGGTCGGTTTTGTTCATGCACAAGCACCTTTGTCAACATTTTAATGTTAAAAAAAGACACCACATAAAAACAAGTGCTTAAAGAATTTGTTCAATTGTTGGTCTCTACAAAATTTGGTGATGTTTTTTTTAGCTAGTTTATGCTAAAACCGATGTTTACCGATTTTGCCTGGACTGTGTGTGGAGCCCAGTCCAACTGTCTGTCCCTTCTCCGTCCACCGCTGGAAGAGCTGCTTGAAAACAGATGATTCTGCGCCTTCACTGACTGTCTCAACGTATGTGGATGAAGGATAATTTTTTGCCTTTATGTAGGCCTAGAATCACAGAGTGTTGAATGAGATGAGTGAAGTGCTGCTGCATTTTTGAAATGTTAATATAGATGAAGATGATAAAGATCACAACAGTGCATAAACACTCACCTCTGCTTTCTTCAGAGCCTCTGACCTCTCAATTTTCGATGCTTTTTTGCCCTTCCAGATGAAGATCTTAATTCCACCTTGATCCAACAGAAAGCAGTCCTGCCACAAATATCACATCCTTTTTTAGTTTTTCCTTTCATAATTTCCTTGCTGGCGCCAGATGTGAGGGTAATGTTCCCTTTTTCTTTTTCCCACTTCTTTGCAAGATTTCTATTTGAACTTTAAATACATTTTGAAATACATATTCCTGGTTTTACTGTACACAATTACTTTCTGTAATGTCTAATTTGAATCAAATTTCTTGATTTACTTCTCAAATGACGTCATCCACGCTTCATACTTTTAAGTCTTTCCCCTTCAGCCACACAACTTCAATCGTCAATGGGTATTTTACTATAAAAATATTTTATCTGACCTAAAATGAAGTTTACTTTATTTCTTGTGCTTATAGTACAGTTTGGACTTTAACCAGCAATGTATTTAAAGGGATTATTCGCTCCAAAAAAGATATTGTGAAGACAGTTGGAAGTCAATCTTCAGTGGCAGCCATTCACTTCTATTGTAAGGAACACAAAACTAATGCAAGTGATTTGGTGCCAGTTTCCAACATTCTTCAAAATATTTTCTTTTGTGTTCTGTTCATGAAAGTCTTACAGGCTTAAAATGAAAAGAGGATTAGTAAGTGATGACAAATGATGGGTGAACATCTCTTTAAGTGATCACAAGTTCTTGATTAGTGACTAACATGAGCATGACTTTGCTCCCAGTTGTTCTGTTTTATCGCATAAAAGCATCAGCTGTGTAGGCGTCTTGTTTAAACAGTCAGATTTCCCTTATCATACTTCTTATTGCTGCATAAGCCAAATTATTTCATTTGCTTCCATAAAAATAGCAGTGTACATTCAGATAAGAGAAGTTGTCTCTAAATGTAACAGGAGCATCTGTTATCAACATGGCACTTATAGAGTATTGCTTTATTTGCTGGCTTTAAGTGTAGGCAGAGGTCAGGGCCTTACCTCAGAATTCAGTAGGTCTTGAGTGAGAGGTTTTACTGCCACTTCCTGCACTACAAGGTTTCCTTGAGCATCTGAAATACTGTTCACAAGCTTGTTTTAGTTTCAGTATTTTAAGATTGAAAAGTCATGTCGATCACCATCACTTGTTTTTCAAAATAAACGAGCTTTGATTCAACTTACTGAAAGAGTTTGATGGCAGTCTTCAGTTTTTCATCCACAATCTCATCTGGGATGGCATCTTTGATGTCCTTTCTTTCTCCCAGAGCCTGTTTCATTAATTTTATTGCTTCCTCTGAAGACTTTTCATCATCTCCTTCCACTACAGTCACTTGTGCTCGGCCACCCCTCTCTCGATCACGGATATCTTTAGCAAGATTCATCGCCTTAAAAAAAGATGTTTACTGTCCAGATGTGATTGTATTGTGTTAAAAAAGTTATGCTTTTATATATATGGTTTACCTTTAACCTCTCGGTACGATTACTTTTGGGTCCATTCCACTGAATGATCAGACTTCCCAGGTCCAGCAAGAACACATCACCTTTATTAAAACTCTTCCAACTCATTTCCACCTTAAGGATTAAATAATACGTAGTGTAATTTCTATTTTAAAATAATTTCCAAAACATTTTTATACTGAACATTTTTATTAAGGATTTCTTCTTAAAGAGTAATGAAAGAGTATAAGCATATTTTAGCTTTTAGTAGCTTTTAAGCATATTTTGTTTTTAGATTTTAAAAAATATATTTTCTTTGTGTTTTTCCTACCACTCTTTAAACTGAGTTTATATTTGTATAAACCACCGCTAATATGTGTAGTGCAGACAAAGAATGTGTTTCTCTTTTGTTATCTGGGTGTGGTTTCTCACCTCTCCGGCAACCACATGTTTCTTTCCCTTCACATGAAGCAGCCTGCGGATGTTATATGTGTTGGTCTCCACTTGTTTCATACCAGATGCAACTCCGCCTTTTTTGTATCTAAAAAAAGGATTAAAATTGTGACGTCAATGTGACCTTTCAAAAACATTTCAAGCTGCCTTGACAGTTTTACACCCAAGCTTCCCTAAAATGCACATAATGACCAAAAGGTCCAAAAGATGAGAAGTTTGTGATTCACACAGTATGATAACATTTTCAGATCAAAAAATAATATGTATATTATTTAATTAAGGAAGGCTGATTCTGAAGCTGAGTATCGAATTATAACATAAAAAATAAATTGTTGAATTAAAGTTCACTTTATATAGATCTATACTGTTATAATTGTAGTAACCATTGAAATATGAAAATGTTCTTATAGGGTTAGTCCACTTAATGTTGGACCAAACCTGAAAAAATGTCTCAGTTCAGTTAAACACCATGAAAGCTATTTTGAAAAATGTTAGCAACTGAAACTTACGGGGAACCATTGACTGCCACAGTAGAAAAAAATGTATATATTTGGTCTGCTGAAAATATATTCATTTGTAGATTTTTTTCTATAATATAGGAAAGCAAACCGCACCTATGACTACTATTAAAATACTATGTTAGACAATGGTGCCAAAGAGATTTCCATTGCTAACATGCTTCCAAATATCTTTGAGTTGAAAGAAAAGACCAATTTTGCACTGGTTTGAAACAACTTTACGTTGAGTAATTAGTTGGCGTACTCTCCTTATAAGAACTTTTTCACATTTGAATTTAGTTATGTATACTTTGACAGTGTCTTTTAGACTGAAGACTGGGCTTACATGACGCCCTCTTTAAAGTATCCTTGAAAAGTTGCACTTTCATAGCCCTGAGTCTCCCGGTGTTGTACGGCAGCTCCCCCCAGGTGATCATCTATCTGGGTGGTGTATATTGCTGCTGCTCCCTGTTCATCTTGAGAGGCGCTCTTGCCCAACCAATAATGGATGTCATAGGAGAAATGATTGCTGGTCTTGTGAGTCTGAAAATGACATTTGACATTCTCATTTAGCAAAGTCATTCTTTATCTGTGTTTTTATGACAGCACTGAGGTGTCTTAGTGGCGATACATACGTAGAGTATTATGTAGCTGTCTCCCTCATAAAATTGTCCATATGTTTTTGGTGGGCAGGGTACCAGTTGCATGTTCTGAGTAATAATTTAATAGAAGAGCCATTAGACATTAAGGTTAATGGACTGACGTGATAAAGCAAGTTTCTTAGTTTTGTCTTTCTTACCTCCACTCTCCATATCTGTAGTCCTGGTGTTGTTTTATTGAGGACTTTCGGAACCTCAGTCTTGACGTGGTCTTGTGGCATTATGCCAACCTAAATTTTTGGGAATACCTAGAAGAGCATAAAGAAGAAAAATAATGTATTTAATAATGTATCAACCCATTGCTTAGAATAACATGTAATATTCTGTTGAAAAAGTCAGCATTTTAAGTAGTTTTTATATATCAAATGTCTGTTTAATAATTTCCTTCATGTTTGCCCTTTTCAAAGTCATTCAAGAGGAAAAAAAGGAGTGGCCTAAATAACACTGAGCAATAAAGTCAGTCATAAATCTTAACTTGAACCTTACTAAGGAAGACACAGAACTAGCCCCCAGAAAGGAAGTGAAAGCCACAAGTACTATCTGATGCAAATGTGTTGTGAAAGATTACATCTGTTGAACAAGAAACACACATTCTGCTTTCAACAAGACTCCAAGGATTTTTTAAAAGTTCTACAGGTAGTTGAATGTATGTTGTGATAAACAAGGAGCTTTAATTTAATTATATTTTGTTAGCTCTTCCTTTGTTGTGTGCACACCACCCAGCTGTCTAAATACACTACAAACTGTGTGTTTAGTTAAAGATAAATATTTTTTGAAACCGAAGCTTGACATAATGTCATAATCAAATAGTTTAAGAATCAGCCGCATCACTTTTACCCACAATGCCAAGTCTTATTGTTTGTGACTGATTTAAGAAATGTAAGCTATTGTTTTGCAAGTGCATGGTTAAAAGGCCTGTCCATTTTCTATTGATGGTTGTGTTTTGGGGAGTAATGTTCAGTAAACCAATCAGAACCTCATCTCACATTCCATTTAACAGACATCTTTGGTGATGGCATTAAAGTTTCATTTTACACACCAGAATTTTCATGTGCAAAGACTGAACGCTCATCCCCAAAGGAAACTCATCTGCTTGTGTTTGAGGTTAACCTAAAGCATGCGAGCAGACTACTACCTGGTCTGACTATTTATGTACACAATAACAATCTTTTACATTGTAATTCTTTTTGTTTTTTTATATTTGGCATGTTTGCTTGCTGCTCTGCATTTTATGGGTATGTTGCGCACCTCTGAAAAAAAAAACACTATTGACTTTAGACCAAGTTTTTCAGTTGGTCAATGCCGCAGTCTGTTTCAGTTGCCTTAAAATAGCAATGCATGTGAACAAACCTTGTTTCAGACCAGCATGTATATATACACACAAATAAGGGCAAATGCATTTGACATGGGACATGATGTCAAAACAATTGCGTTGGGCTAAAAGAAGCTCATGTCACACTCATGGCACACAGATCAGATAGATAAGACAGACACCCTTTGTTGGTTGTTTTGGATAAATGGGTAGTGGGAAACTCCTCTCAGGATAAGAGATTGCCATACCCCTTTGATAAAAACACTTATGTAAAAGCTTATGAAAATGTAATGACGTGATTGAGATTCATGTTATAGGTGTTTATAATATTACACTAGGGATGTCAGTTAAGAATTTTTCTATTCCGAAAAAGCCCAAGTAAAGATGATTTATTAATGGCAGGATGGTTTATATTGTTGCTGCAAAGTAAAGCCCTACTTGACAGTAAAACAATGCATGATGTTGTACTGTTTTTAGTAGGCTGTGCCGCTTTTTTAAACATTATAGATGACACAAAATGAATCTGGAAATTGAAATTTCTTTGTTATCAGGTTTTTTTTAGATGTTTTTAAAGATGTTAGACTTTAATTGGAAGGGAGCCATTTTCTGTTTTGCATTCTTTTCGGTGGTTTTTAGCAGGAATGATCTACTGACTGTCCAATATTCTTTACATATACAACCACATGCATGAATCTAAACACACACCCTAGAGACTGCTTTCTGTGTGCATTTACCAAATTTATGATCCTTATCAGAGTCTTTTTATATTTGTTTAGTACCTTATTGCATAGATGGTGTGATAATGGAGATGATTCAAACTCTCTCGTTTGATTGGACGGTTGGTTTTATTAGTCGGTTGTGAGATATAGTGCGAGAAGTTTGCACGGATCACTTTGTTACCGAATGACAATCTCTTTGCCCTGTTCAAAGGTTCATATTTCCTAACCAAATCTTTAAAGTTACAATATTAGTGTGATAATGTCTTGACTGTCTCAGCCCATGGTTTTAATTACATTGGAGATGATCTGGCCTCCAGCATAACTGAATGCTGTGTACTAGAGCAAACAGGGAAATGTTTTTATGTATCACTGGATTATAGTGTTCTGTGTTTGATCAGGCCTGACAGTTCTGTGTACCTATCTCCCCTTTATAACCTTGATTAATATTCTTCCTGTGAACTGCATTATTCTCCATTATTAAGCGTTCAATATTGTGAGAATGTATAAGGTTTCTTTTATAAGGTTCAGATTAATTTTGATGGTATTGCTTTAAATCTATCATATAAGGTTATTTGTGCATAGTCCCAATCATTTGAATGTAATCCTTAAGGGTGGTTTGAACAAATAAAATTATTCACAATCGTTCACCATCACATTTGGTTAATTTGGCACAAATTTACAAAATGAACCGCAAACACGCACACTTTTTGACACAATCTTAAACAGCAAATTAACTTTAACATAATGTTAAAGTAAGGTAATGTAAAGATAAGGACATTCAGGTCATTTTAAACTTGAAAGTGAGCGTATTTGCAACAAGAATAAGTTACAGGAGCAAATTGTTTTACATTTTAGACACACCTTGTCGTTCCTTTATATCAGCAAAGCATAACCCAGGATTTTAAATATTATGAAATAAAATATTACGTAATAGAAATCTTTACGTGCGATTTTTCTAATTCAAGTGTAACTGCAAATAGAGGATTACTTTAATTGATGTATTACTTCTTCATAAGAGAGAAAGTTAACTTTTTTATAACAAAGTGAATCAATTTATTGGGCTTGTTGGGTGACTGCAATAGGTCAGGTTAAGGTAAAAGTTTATTGCCTTAACCAATACAATTTCATTTTGCACAGAACAGAGCTAGAATCAGACGCACTTACCTGGATAAGAAAGCAGCCGGGTAGCAGTGGATCACAGCGATGATGGTGAAGACTGTACTACCTCACTCCGTACTTTACAACCCTTTGCACTTTTTATCTCCGACTGTATTCAATCACTCAGGGCCATATATGGCAAGAGCAGGTGATGTGCATACAGGTGTGTCATTTCTCTTTTACATGTATTAGTCGCTCATCTCGCCCCCTCCCCAATAGATATCTCTAAGCAATAGAGCGAAGCAAATGTATTTGTTTAGCTCTCCACCCCAGTCCATCTGTTGCTACCGTGTATACCTGTCCTCCATTTTACTTTGTCATTTTAAAATGTGGCCGCCAGCCCTCTGCACTGATGCACGCCTTCCAAACCTTAAAATTTCCATGAGCTTCTGTCTGTCTTGATGTTGGATAGGGCTTTTCATTTGCCATTTTCCAGGCATGTGAAATTTTGCTTACTAGTTTTTGCAAACATGATTGCTGGATTAATATAATGAACTGGTAGCTTTCTTCAAATTTTAACTAGTAGTGGTTATGTAATATTTTACTACAAGTTCAAAGTCTTGTCAAAGCCACAAATGCAAAAACACTGACTGAATTGTACTTGTACATTTAAATATCATATGAAAATGATATTTGGTCCCATTTAAGCCATATTTGATCAGTAATTATTTATATAACTAATCGAGGACGAGTAGAGAGCCCCTCCACTCCTTGGGCTTTCTCCATCTTCAGTTCTGTCTTTGCTCTCTTGTATCAAAATCAGTGGATATTTTTTGCTGAATTATCGCTGGGTGTATCTTGTGACAAGCGTTCAGCACATGCCACTGACATAAACCCAGACATCACAATTCACAAATGGATAAAATGTCCCGGAATTTAGATTAAGTGAGCCACAGCCTGCATGGCAGACACAATGTCTGCATCGTGAATCATAATGTTTGCAAATAAGAATGCACACACATGAATTGAACGAGAGAGAGTGAGAAAGATTGTGAGTAAATGTTGTACAAACATTTTTTTTACATAGAACACAAGAATTTCCCGCCTGAGGTAACATGTGCAGGAATAGAAGATCTCAAAAGCACATAAAATGTTAGACATTATGTTAAACACTTATTTGTCATTTCATTTGTGAAAATGCAGCTTTCATAAAAGAATATACTAAAATGAGATCTCCTTTGAGTTTTATTACTCTAACGGTCATAAAACTCAAAATCACTTAGGTTTTCCAATACTTGCAGGGTTCTCTGTATGAACAGTTTTTTTAATCGTAAACAAACATGTCTTTTATCCATATTTCAGGATACTCAATCTTAAGGGGTAGCAGCCTAATAAAGATCAGTGTCAACAATGTTCATTAAAAACGGGCCTCACTCAATGATATTGAAGAACTTGCGATCTCTTATAGAAAATAGTAAAGAAATTAGCAAATCTAACAATAAGTGTTCTATTGTACAATATTAAATTTAACAAGAAAGTTGCTGAAATTAATAAAATTTAAAACAATTCTCTTCATTAAATTTTAGTTTCATTTCGTTGAAAAATATTGTGATGTATATTGTATCGCTTTATATCATTATTATATTATTATATTATATTATATTATATTATATTATATTATATTATATATTATATTATATTATGTTATATTATACTATACTATACTATATTATGTTATATTATATTATATTTTGTTATATTATATTATATTATGTTATTTTTACATTTACATTTAGGCATTTAGCAGACGCTTTTATCCAAAGCGACTTACAATAGTCGAGGAGACAATGAAGCGTTAAATAGCCGATACAACAATAGGTGAACAAGTGCTACAACAATGTTACCAAGTTACACAGAGAGAGAAGTTACAAAAGTAAAATTTTTTTTTTATTTTTTTTTTGATAGAGGGAGTAGGTTAGAAAAGAAGGTACTCCTAGTGAGTTAGGTGTAGCCGGAAAAGATGAGTTTTTAGGTGTTTTTATGTTATATAATATTTTTTAGAAGAATATGTAATAAAAAGTGTTGTAGGCCTCTTGTATGATTTAAAAGTGATAGGTTACACAAAAATTTTAATTCTGTCATTATTGTTATTCTGCAGAAGACAAAAGAATGTTGGTAACTGACTTCACTTTCCAATTGGTCTCCAATTCACCAATTCAGAGAACAACCCATTCACTTTTATACAATAGACGTAAATTGGTGCCACTACTGTTCGGTCATAAACTTTTTCAAAATATCTTCCTGTGTTTTGCAGATTGAAAAGTCAAACAGGCTTAAAATGCAATCTGTTGAGTAGATAATGACAGAATTTAATATAAAGACTGAAATTGTTTAAAATTATACAGTATTACATTCTTTTTGACTCTATTTTGAATAAAATAGACCTTATACAATTTATGCTGACATTTTATGTTACCTTTTATTGACTTCACACATTAACCCACAAAAACCAACAACCTCTTTCAGATATGGTTTGTTGGGTGGTGGTCGCACGATCAGTGCATTACAAGTACATCAATTTGAGTGTTGCAACAAGAGTGTCTTAGGGTAACCTCAAGTAAGATTTAAAAAGACATAAAGTCTTAAGTGAGAGAATTTAACAAGTCATAAAAGTGTGATTATTTGATAGACGTATATCAGCTTGCGGCATAAGCTTTTTACCAAAGTACTCTACTCTTTACTTTAGTTTTGTCCTGCTTGACCTCAATTGTAGAGCCCAACACTTCAACCTTTGTGAATGACATTGATAATGAAGGGTAGGTAAAAATGTGGGAACGGTGCTAATTGCTGTGGATTTATTTATGACTTCTGAGATATTTCCCTACCCTGACCTCCAACACATATTCCACCATAAAGTAGCATTCCGAAAGAGTTACCGAAGTGCTCACATCAGATACAGTTTGAAGTAGTTTACATTAGAAATCTATCAAGGTGTGTCAAAAAGCTCAAAATTAAGCAGCGTCAAGTGGTATCTAGATGTACAATAAAAATGAGCAATCTTACTTTTTTTAGGCTAAGCGTTGGTGTCCGTTTTCCTATCTTTTCTCTGCACCTGCAGATTGTTTCTATGTGAACTTCAGCCTTCAGAATGTGGCCACTCCTCCTCTCTGTAAGCAAACTCATTAGAGAACAGCTATCGGTGCTTACTCTGAATGTCTTTTTACATAATGCAGGGAACATATTAACTCTGTTAGTTCAGCTCTGTGATTTTGCTTTTGTTGATGTTCTGTAGAGTGTAATAGGCTTGGTAGAACGCTGGGCCTCAGTCTTTTACTGTTGTCCCCGCTGCATCCCAAATCTGACAGAAACATGGCATAAAAGCATAGTGCCGAAATACAAAGATGCGGTTGTGGTTTTCAATAAGTTTCTTTTTTATTTTGTCAAATACCTCCCTATTGTAGTAACATGTTCATTCATTGATAATATTTACAGTAAAGGTTCTCAAACTTGGTGATGCCATCATTTTTATATGAGATTGTACATTTTAGATATGTTTTGTGTCATTCATTTTCGTAAGGAGCTTATGGACAAGAAATGCCACACCACAAAAATATTACGATTATCTGTTTCAATATAACTTCCACATGGAAACAGGTTCCAACGTGTGTTGGTGTGACCTCTACTTTACTATAAAGTAAATTGTAAAACTTAGTGTATATAAGCACGAAGTTCTGAAACGCTTTCAAAGAAAAGTGAATTGAAATGAAATACTTGAAATGTAAATGTAATAGATAAAATATTTTTATTAACATTAAAATTTTACAGGGCTATACAAACACATATTGTCACCAACTGATTTTAATAAACAATTAAGGGCTACCCAAGAGACCAATACCTAATGCAATCTAAACAAATACTCAGTAAAATAATGGGGAAAGCCATCCTATAATCATTATGAGTTACAGGAAGCTTAACTGTTTACTTAGAAAAGTGCTTTTGTAAAAAGTGTGCTAGAAACTTGAGTTACTTACATATTACTCTGGTTATTAAAAATAAAGAGCTGTGTTATTTTTAATACATAAATTGAATGTATCCATACAGCATTGTGTAAAGTTTCCTTACGAATCTCCAGAAAATGTTGGGTTTTGAATCGTGGTTGTTGCATTCTGGAATAGTGGATTGGTTCCCTGTGTGAGAAGTAAAAAAACAATTAGTATATTTCATTCATGGTATAAAAACAATCTACATCAATGTTAACAGATTCAATGTACTGTGCAATTTAGTCTAAGGCACATCAGCATTTTCACCCCAGTTATTACTATTTCTAATCGTTAATTTTACCATGATTTATTAAAAATCCAGTATGATTTTTCTATGACCAAATGAGTGACAATAGCTCCAAAAAGAGATGGTGTCATCTTCTGATTCATGTATTATTCCATAAGAATTTTACTTAAACAGCCTAATCACAAAGATCAGTGTAAATGTCTTCCAAGAGGCCTCAAGAATCGCACTTGTAAAGTGTACAGTACTGTGGAAAGTCTCTTTACATTCCTGCTTAGTAAAATTCTCTCTGGATTATTACAAATACAGTAATTACAAAATAAAGGTTTGAAATGTCAACTATATTTTCTAATGACACACTACTGCAAATGATGTTAATACTCCAGCTAATTAACCAAAGAAATTACTGCCGTGCCTTAGACTTTTACGGTATGTTTTATGTAAACAGGACTTACAGATAATTTTTCAAGTTTCCTGTCTTTCTCAAATCTTCGCCATTCTTTAAGGTCACTTGCATAAAGGCATCCCTTCACAATGAGGAGGATGAGGAGTCCAATGAGAGCTACACCTGCCAGGGATCCTCCTACTATGGCCGCTATATTTGGCCCCTGAGGACAATCTATTATAACAAACGGGTAGGTTGAAATTCTGTAACCTCAAATGCATGTTTAAGGAACTGTAGAAATATTTCTGAAATACAGATTATTACCTCTGGTTTTTAGGACAGTTACCAAATACTTATCAAATCCTTCTTTCTCAGTCATTGTAAATGTCATCCAGCACCCTTCTTTATCTTTGACACGGCAATCGTTCTTGAGCATTTTTTCAACCTGTCTGACTTCAAGATGACCACAGGCTTTTGAACAGTTCTTCTCGAATGGACCGCTTTCAAAAGCCAAACATTCAACACAACTCCTGAAACAGATAAAGATCAGTTTGAAAATTAACTTTCTATTCCTATTGGTCAAGTCTGTGACAACTCCTCACTTTACGTACCCTGATTTTTGACAAGGGGGTTGACATGTAGGACATGTTTTGCAGTAGGGTCCCTTATATCCCTTCTGGCATTCACATTGGTTACATACACATTTACCACGGTTGTAACACACTGTGTTCTCTATTTTGCAGGCCTCATCAGATTTTGCGCAGTGACACGCTGTTCCTTCATAGCCTTCATCACACTTACATTTACCACATTTGCATTTCCCATGACCTGAGTAACGCAGACAGATATGATGAAGGAGAGCATGTAAAACTATATAAATTTGATGAAATTTGAGTTAAATATGGGCGCCTCCCAAGGACTTACCTGCACACTGTTTATTGTCATATTTTTCGCAGTGCTCATCGTCACATTCACAGAATTCACCATAGTACTGACTGTTTTCCTCAGTGATGTGACACTGGCACCGTCCGCACACACAATCTCCTTTTCCCTCACACTCCGTCCCATTGTCTTTCCGGCACTCGGCCCGCAGAGATGCTTCGTCTTTTTTGCCTATCAAACACTCACAGTGCTGTCCTATGTATTCCTTGTTACACCTGTGGATATGTAAGTGCTCTGTTAGACTCTTGTGATAGTGTATAAGACACAATGCCACTGTGAAGAACATGATGTTCATTGTTTTGGAGCTTTTTGCATTTCAAAGAAAGTTACTAAAAAGAAAGATGTAATTAATAGTCCGATGTAATTTCCATACCTGCATCCGCCACAGACCACTACTCCTTTATTTCTACAGTGAGGATGAAGTTGGTTCGTATCATGACACTCACATTCGCATTGAGTTGAAACTTTGACTTTTAGTTTTTCACTAAAACCCAAGGCCCCAATGTGGAATGTCTGGTTTTCAATGCATTTCTCTACTGTCACTGTCACATCAAAAGCCACCTGTAAAGATTTTGGTAAAAAAATATGTGTTAACATAATTATTCAAAGAGAAGTATGAAAAAAGAAAACCTCAAATCACCTAATTCACACATAGATACAATATTCTTGTGCTGCTAATTAAAAATATTTTACATAGCTGGAACTATAGTCGTCAACATACTTTTTGTATTGTTAAATCTCAAAACTGCAAGGCTTGAATGAATGTGAGGAGCTCAGACACAACAGAACAGTACCAAACAGTTTATAACATGTCAATACTTTTCATTTAAAAATTAAAAGTTAGAATTTACCCTATTTGCTTTTTAATGTACACTTCAGTACTTTAAATTTTTAGTGTACTTGGAGAATTTCATCATTGAAGTGATAGTTCACCCAAATATTAAAATTCCGTCATCATTTCCTTTCTTGATAGTTCATACCTGTGGGACTTTCATTCTTTTTACAGAACACAAAAGAAGTATATTTTGAAGAATGTTGTACTGGCTCTCATTCACTAGCATTGGATGTGTTTTCATACAAAACAAATTGAAAGGTTACTGCTGCTGTTCATTTGCCATCATTCTTGAAATATCTTTTTTTGTGTTCTGCTGAAGAATGAAGACCAAACAGCTTTTATGAGTGAGTTAATAATGATGACAGCATTTTGAGTAAAGTGTTTTTATTATGCCAGTCTTACTTACCTTCTGTGCAATAGCTACATTATCACATCTCCCTCTGTCACTGAGTTTTTCTCCACCTTTACATTGTGATGTGTATTTTACAGATATGAAGTTTGGGAGGGAGTCATGAGCCATAATCACTTCAGAGGTTAGATTCTGTGTAAATAAAATATATATATTTTTAAATAGATCTGTTATTAGTTGACTTATGAGGCTAATAATAATTTCTTACATTGTACGCATCCACAATCAGTTTAACCACATTGCTCGAGTCATCCGAAAGCACTCCAACGGCTGACTTGGGGATCAGTTGACTTAGGCTCTATTTAAGAAAATAAACAGAATTATTCTCAATATAGTGCTGATAATACAGTATACTGTTAAAATTTTAAAGCAGAATACGTGTAAGGCATGTGTTTTATTGTACTTGGATTTACTGAATTCAATGTATTTGTAAAAAAGACTGCATTTTCACTCACGTGGTACACACTTTCCATTTTTTTGGTCACGGCAAAAATTGGTTGAATGTTTTGCTCCTCTAGTTTCTGAGCTATCTGACCAACAGATGGGTAGTCCTAAAAATACATGATTTTTTTTGGTCAGCATGTTCTTGGTAAATAAATAAAAAGACTTATACTGTCATACCTAAGCCGAAAGATGGCTTTACTTTTATTAGTCCAGCTGGTATTTATACTGTTATTTTTCTGGTTGCTATTGCCTTAAAGCTGTAGCAATGACTAATATGGTTATATGATGGAGTTAATTTTTTGAATTTCTTGGTTTTGGGGCTCAAATTAAATCATACCCAGACATTGCTCTTGGTGTACTTGTTGTCGGCCAGCTGACAAGTTCCCCGGTTTGGTTCAAGAATAGCAGCGAGTTTACCGTCCCCTGCCATGTGGAAACCATCGTCTGTGGCCAGCACCAGTAGCCGAGTACTGTTTCCCCAGCCAATCTCTTTCTGTGCACAGATTAAACATTTTGCTTTGTATTAACATGAATGATTAAAGAATTACACGGTTAAATTTTAAAATATTAGATTTAAAATGTCGGTCATTTCTGGCGTGAGCTAAAGTTAATTTGATTTCTTTTCTTTTTTTCCATTTATACACAATTTTATATTTACTAAATTTGTCAAGTTTTTCCACCATCTTATTCCTAGAGTAGAACATCTTACGTAGTATTTAAATTTGGCCACAAAATTCTTAACATATTTAAAAAGTGTTGCATTTCATATTACCCATGTTCTCCTGTTTTAGTAAGCATTTCTAAAAACTCTTTAGTAAAGACAAATGTTCTTGGCAAGAAAAGTGACTCAAGATATGTTGTATTGTTTTAGGAAAGAAATTATAAGAATCAAGTACATTTCTGATTAAAACCAGAAAAGTAATCTGCCAATGGGATGATAAAAATTAACTTAAAAGTTTCACATATTTTTACTAAAAACAAGACAAAAGGCTTAAAAAATTGCAGCTGTTTTGTATTTTCTACTCATGATCATAATAAGAAATATCACGCTCAATAAAATAAAGCAAGCTTTAGTCTCACCACACAGACTGCAGCTTGCATGATGGCGTCCAGGCTTCCCTCCGGTGGGTCCAGGTTTCCAGATATGTGCTGCTTATTTACCATATTTTCAAATGTCCTTCCATCGGCAGTTAGAGAGAGGACGTGCTGAAAGCCGAAAGCTGGCTGACATGGTTCACTTTTTTCTGGACAAGGTCTTTGGAGTTTTGCTTCGTTGGTGTCCGTAAATGGAAGAACAGTCTTATCGACAAACGAACCAAAGCCTGCGTTATAAAAACACGTCTAGTCATTATCCTTATCTGACCTCTAGGTCACTTGAGATTTATAAAACAGAGAAAAAAGTTATCAAAGGATGTCATAAAAATATTGGATAAACTTTTGCTCGCTTTGCAAAATCTTTTGTCCACAACAGCCGTGAATCCTTTAAACAACAAGCTACAAGGGATTCCATTAGAAACTGTCCTTTAATTAATGTGACGTTTTCCGTACCGATTCTGACATTGGTGGTCTGTTTCTTAAGCTCACTGAGTAAAGCTGTTCCCAGATTTTTAACATTTGCCAGGTCATCTTTCATAGAAAAGGAGAGATCCATGAGGTAGTACAGGTCAACGGGATAGCCATCTGCCCTTTGAAAATCTACCGTAAATGTGTAGGGTTTGCCTAAAAAAACACACACATCAATTTTATGAAATAATGAAGTTTACATCTAAAAAGGAAAGAAAGACATACATATTTTTTGTACCTGGTCTAAGATTCAGCTCTATGTCTTGCGGATAGATTTGTACAGGTTCTTTACCACCTGTCAGGTGCTTGAATATATTTTTCTTTAAGGCATTCTGAGGATTTATTATATATTCAGGTAAACATCCATTCTCTTGAAGCACAGCAACAGTGTCACAACGTACTGCTTCCTGTTCTCCAGGCTTGGTGAAATTCTGTGGTCAAAATAAAACCGAGATGTTAACCTTAAAACCATTTTCTATGGGAAAATGTAATATTTTATATGTTCCTAACTATTACACTTACCAAGTATTTACACCAGGCACATCCAGGCCCAGATTTGATGCAGTCTCCGCATGAGTTTACAGAAGCCTTTAAACATTGCTCCTGAGTGTACACTGCGAGTTTAAAAATCATCCTTAATATGTTACTTCCCCAAAAAGGAAAATTCTGTCATCTATTACTCAACTTCTTCTCATTCAAAACCTGAATTGTTCTTTCTTGTGCAAAAGACAAAAGTATATATTTCGAAGAATGTTGGCAGCTGGCACCCATGAACTTGCTTTGGTTTTGTGCCCATATAATAGAAGGGAATGTTTTGTTAAATTTGCTTTCCAGCTTTGTTCAAAATATGTTCTTTTGTGTTCTGTCAGAAGAAAGAAAGTCATAGAGGTTTGAAATATCAAGAGATCAAATCCTCACAGAAAAAAATGTACCAAGACTAATCCAATGTTAAGCAAAAAAAACAAAAGCATCCCAAGACACATAGTTTTGTCTAAATTCTAAGGCCAGAGTACATGAATCTTTTGCAGAAATGCAATCCCATAACGATTTGCTACAAGCTAGTGACAGTGAAAAAAGACATTATTAAAAATTAATGTACATCTTCATATACCTACCATGTCGTCCCACCAACAACAGGAGAAGTCCCCTCAAACAAACTGATTGCAGCATTTCCTAAAATAAGATTTTTTTTGTTGAAAAAAAAAATACATTTAAAACTGAATAGTTCACCTAAAATCGAAAATGTTGTTATCATTTGCTCACCCATACATTTCTTGTGCTGAACACAAATACAGACATTATATTCAAGTCATTTTTGGTCACCATTGACTCCCATAGAAGGCCAAAAGAATAGTATGGAACTTTTTAGTATGGAAAAAAAATGTCATTTTATTCCTTTAAATTTGCTATTGCTCTTTTACTTGTATCTCTAAATATGGTGTATTGCAGAAGTTTCTGTATGTGCAGTTGCGCAACAGCTTTGCAAGGCGTTGCAAACACACAAAAAAGTGTCAACTTAAAGATTTTAGCAGAAGTCGATGTGGGTGACACATATGAGAAGAGGAACGTTGCTAAAGATGGCCAGACGGGTTGTTTGATATTAATTGCTAACCTATCACCAAAGCATAGATTAATATAACAGTTTGTTGCCCACAAACATTTTTTTATGTCCATCCTCTACAGAAAGATGAAGTGGTGAGCAATACTATTTTTGCTCGCATGAAGCTTTCAGTTTAAATTAGAATAGAATAGTTTATCCACTTCATTTTTCCCATACATGGAGTTGTTCGCCAAAAAATGACATTCTGGTAGACAGCGCTTGCTCTTGTAGATTCCATCCACGCATCTTAACCCATATCCCAACATCGGAAAAGTGCATTGTTATTTGCTTTATTTTTAACCAGTGATTTAATGTGTGTGATGATGTACTGATGCAAATGTGTGTAGTTTCTATGTGTGTAGTTTCTACGTCACGGGAGGTTTGTGAATGTGAGTTTGAAAAAGAAGATATTTTAAAGAATGTTGGTTATTTTACATCTATTCATTTGCCTTGGTTTTGGTTTCATACATAAAAGGGAATGGGTTCCACTACTGTTTAGTGGTCAAATTTCTTCAAAATATCTTCTTTTATTTCCCGAGGAGTAAAGAAACTCATGCATGTTTGAATTGACTAGAGAATTTTTAGCCAAACTATAACTTTAATAGTTGTAAATATGGCATCATTGTTAAAAAACATTTGATATACACCTCTATTTATTTAGTAAATGTAGTTTTAACGTTTTTATTTTCTTACAGGAAAATATCAGTTTGAAGTGAAAGCATACGGCAAATCAGACCGACGTGTTGACTATTGACTGAATTCTGATTTGTTAAATTTATTTTATTTAGAAAACACTGTTAATCAGCAAAAATACCATTTTCATTTATTTGTTATATTTCTTGGGATCGGTGGATTCATTAACACGTTGCTTTTTAAACTTTCTTAGAAGCTTGAATATGATTACAATTACAAAAAATGTTATATGAATAAATCCACAGTCGGATGAGTGATAAAACAATTGAATTATAATCCCCATGTGAAGAATAAGTCATGCCACAAAAAAAACATTTTAATTTACTTACCTAGACGTTGAAATGCACTGCTCTAGAGACATACAACCGTCGTGGGTGGAGAAGATTCTGATTTCCTGAAACACATTGCAGCATAGAAAATATTTTAACAAACGGTACACAAGACAGGAAGAGGTAGAGGAAGCAAAGTGAAGTTAGGCCTACTTTTTTGGGGTGATGAGGGGGTTCACAGAGAGTTTTGGAAATGTATACAAACAACTCTCTCAACGTGTCTCGACATGAATGATGAGTGTGACGAACTTAAATATTGCCTTATTATTTAAATAGTTAATAAAAAAAAAACTAGATGTTAACGAAAGTTGTTTTATCAAAGCCCTGCAAGAGCTCTCAAATTATAGTTGTAATTTCCATTTGTTTTTGTGTCATATTGGATCATATTAAAGTGATACATGCATATGTGACAAACGTATTTTAACATGTAAGTAGACTGATTATTGCACATCAGGAAGAAGTTGGAACATCAGGGTATGTAAATGGTGGTAAGAAAAAGAAGATCAGTTTCTGAAGAAGGAAGTTACAGCTGGAAAGAGGGAAGTAGCTCATTTGTTCTTTACCAGTTTTAATTTTCAAGAATAAAACTGTAAGTGCACACACTTCAAACACACGCAAAGTTTTATCTCCTGCGGGTGCCTGTGTGTTTTATATGTTAAAATTGTTTTGATGTGTGAACGGACATCTCTCGTTTCATTATAACACTGTACTCCTTAAGAGGAATCGCTCCTTCTTAAAGGAATAGTTTACCCAAAATTGTTCACCCTTACGAGCCTTTATTGGACACCGTTCTTAGTAGTGGAATATTAAAGGAAGAACAGCCAATAAGGGGACTCGTTCAAAAATTCTTTATAAAGGATCTCAGGGTGAGGCCTTAAGAAGCTTTTTGGTAATACGAAAAGAAAAATCTTTCAATTCTAATCAATAGGTGACTAACCTACTAGAAAAGAAAGTTTATTGCAACATAGTCGCCATGTTTCCCTTTGCTTTATTTAATGAAAATGGATGCAAATTATGGATGCATAAGTAAGTAAGTGTCCTATGTAGTGATAGTAAGTATCCTAACTGTACAGTAGTGTACATGCAGTGTAGAATATATTGCTCTTCTCTTTATTGATCATCACAATACAAATGAACCATTGATGGCATGACAATAGCTAGGACATGCATTCTGCTTAGTAATTCTAAATCACCAAGAATCTTGGTGTATTGTGGTATGTGAACGTTTTCTATTAACCAAAACATAATAGTTTTTCTTTAGATAAAAGCTAAGGGTTAAGTATTATAAATTGTTCATGCATAATTTGTACACTAGATGGCAGAATTATATGCTTTTATAAACACAATGCATTGTTAATCTACCTGTGCCCATCATTTGCAAAGATCATCTGCCCAAACAGAATATGTTTTCAACAAGACTATCTGCCCTGCAGAAAGAAATCTTGCATCACAACTGTTGTTTTGCAAGGAGACAAGACTGTGAACTTACTATGACAAGTTCTGCTTTTGATGCACATCTTGTGTAGCGACAGCGATTTGCACATGACAACCTAATATAGGCCTCTAGAAGAAGTCTGAAAGATATTTTGATTAAAATGGATAAAACAGCCCTCTCCTAGAGATCTTGCAGATTTGCACAGGAGCGGATGCGGAAATGATATGCATGCCAGTAAAATTGTGAAAAATTTGCATTATATTTGTTGAGTTTTAATCTGTTTTTATGAGGTGTTTTTGAAAGACATTGACAAAGGAAAAGCTAATCCTGATTTCTTTATTCTCCAAAAACGCATGTTTAGTTATCATTATGACTGTACACAAATTAAACCTTTCACAACGGCACTACACAAACACAAATTTCAAAGTTCAGTTTAAGGCAAGGCCAACTCGCGACTTTCGCCGGGTTGACCTTCATCACCCAAAATATACAAAACGACTTATTTGTTTTGAAGCTGAATTTCGGACCAAACAAACCTCTCATTTTGAAATGCCTGTGTTGTGAAATGATCCGGTTCGGGTGTACTGGTGCTATCTTATGACTAAGACAAGATGCACGACTCCTGCAAATGCACACAACCCGAATAAACGTTACTTTATATTACTTTCTCCGTATGTTTTCCGTACGCTGAGCGGACATCTTGCAGACGTACCCATTCTGTGTGGGTGTTTCTTCAGTAGTATACTGTCTTGTAAGGCATTGTATCACTGTTGTAGTAGGACACTTACAATTTTTTTTTACAACAATCGAAGGAACATTAAAGATAAAACCATCAGCATGCAAATGAGATCATGGTGCATTGTGGGAGTCAGTATTGCATCTAGTATTATGCACAGGCCACTGTGCCGTTTACTGTTTGCAATGTTTGTATATATTGCTGAATACGCAGCAGTAAAAACGCTGAATATGCCGCATAAAAAATGTGAGTTATATGTTAGTATGCTAATCTAAGCCCATGGCCCTCCCACTTGATTTGATTTCTATTTATAATAAGCTGATGTATATATTAGTCTCTCACCACCATGTTCAATGTGCTGAGTATAGATCACTGCAGCAGCGTGTGTGTGTGCGGCAGAATGATGCGCAGGGGCGAATCGAGCTATTAAAAGCCACTGCTGTATAAATAACCCATGCGTATAAGAGAAGACAGTCCAACAGTATTAGATGCTGGGAAACTGCGGCCGGCTTTCAGCTGGATGCTGCAAATCCATCCATCTCTTATCATGAATGCACGCAAAGATGTTGGGCATTTTCCTTAACCAATCTGAAATTACACAAAACATTCGCTTGCCGATGAACTATATTATCAAAATGTCCTCTCACTGGTTGTAAGTATTCCGTGTAAATTTGGGTTTGGTATTTTGCTTGCTTGATGCAGACTGTTCCCTTTACTGAAGGAGATAAAAATAGAATCTGATTCTGTCTCATTCCCTGGTGCAGTCTTTTTCTTCACTTACACACTATGTATGCCCGATTCTGAGCACACAACCATGCAGCATGCTGTTCAGGTTGACTCGTGTTATAAGATGAGAGGTGACTTTCAAATCAAGGTTTTAAGATGCCAATTACATTAAAATAATAGGAAGTGGGCACTTTTGTTATGATTGCTATTATTTACATTTCATGTCATTTATGTCGGTTCCTTTTTCTTGGAACAAGGTTGGTTGATAACTTAGTCAATATTTAAACACGGGGTACTCTTTTTTTTCTTATCAGCTTTGTGCCTTTTAAGGATGTATTTATAGATGTCATGATATTGGTGTTGCCTTTGTTGAACAAAGCATTGTTGCATATGTTGCATCTTGTGTCCTTTCCCAACTTAATCTAACAGAACTTTCTTGACAAGAGGCCAGATGGGCAAATAATTGTAAACTGGTCCTCCAACTGATCACCCGCTTTCAGGAAAGACGAAACTTTTATCTGCTTAATAATTTTGTGTTTCCAGTTTCGTTTTCATATTTGAATGCAGATTGATGGTTGTTGGGCCATGATTTTATTTGATCATAAAGGATGGTGACTTTAATCCAGCAGCAACATTATGGAACGGAGACTTGTGCTCAATGGATACAGGACCACGTTTTACACAATATGGACATTTGGTATTTATAGTGACCCCATTTTTAGCTTATTTCTCAAAGTCTGTATCACTTATGTGCTTTACGTTTTGTTTTTATGTTTAATTAAAAAAAACAGTTATACTTACTCGTTTAAGGCTAAACTTTACTGACATTCCATCAGACCCACCCATTTAATTCAATTGATATAGATTGTGCAAGACTGGATATGTACATATAACCAAGCTCCAATCTTTACTAGGATAAAATCACATTTCACAGCTGACATTTTGCCATTCTGTTTATTTGAAATTAAATATTTTACAGATAACTAGATTTAATAGATTTCTGCCTTTTAAAATTATACAGTATAAGCATTAAACTTTCGAGACAAAGCAAACATGAAACATTCTTGAACATGTCTTGACAGTCTTTCTTCTACTTTACATGTAACCGCATGTGTTTTTGCTTTAATAATACCTTGTGTGCGGGGCTCATAGGGTTGTGATTAAAAATGAACGTTCAGAGAGTGAAAACTTTCACGGTTGAAATGGACATCCAGCTGTTCAGCATTTCACAGTTTTTTTTCACCCCTGCTGGGTTTCTTATTCTCAGCTTCCAGAACGATTAATCACAAGTCTGGCTGCTTATTTTGACTTGAACTGCAATAGAAATACATTATATAGAAGAGTAGTTATTAACGGTGAAATATTTTCTATATCAGTAAATGAAGAGGAGATGTACAGGGCATCCCGCAGGCTCTTGCGATAAGGAGGATGCTAAATGCAGAGACCTCAAGCAGTCGTAAGCCAATTAAATCCCAGATTTTCTCTGCGGTGCCTTTTTAACATTCATTAGAACAAATCACGGACAATTAAAAATACAAGTGTAGCACAGGATTTAAGAAATGTAACATTTTATCTCGATTTACTCTTGTTATTTAAAACCTGTGTGAATGACTGGCCTGTGTGACAGCAGAACGCAAAAGAAGATATTTTGAAGAATGCTCTTAACCGGCAAAATTTCCCTTGCATTGATTTTTGTTTACCAGTTGTCTTCTAATTATCTTCTTTCATGGTCTTTGGAATAAGGAAAGTCAGGTTTGAAATGACACTAGGGTGGGTAAATAAAAACCAAAAAAATAATCACTTCAATATGGAACCATAATCGTGTTTCAAGTAGTTACTTTGAAGTACTTGATTCATGGTAAAAACATGAATTATTCACATGTGATAACCATTCACATGAGCATTTTCCAAATGTGACCACTGCACTTATGCACATGGGAACGTTGTGTGGCTTTTCAGAGTTAAAACAGAAGGACCTGAACCATCAGCGCTACCATTTCATCCCCCCTTCAGATTTTCATGCATATCGTCACCGCTCATTTAAGGGGCTTGTCTTGCGGTTCACGGGAGGGCCCGTAGATTTGCGGCGTGCCAGCGGACAAGAGCTTTTATTACAGAGAAGATTACAGAGGAGGAGCTTTGTTGGGCTTTAAGGCAGAGAATGGGCAGAAATGAGAGTCGTCCATGCTGAACCTTTGTGATTGAGATGGGCTTGTGGGCAGCCTGAGAGCTGTGTAATGAAATCTCCTTCATACTGCGAGCGTAACGCCGTGTTTACTGCTGCATTGTTATTGAATGGATCAGACAAGGGGATTCTGCATGGTACTTAAGAAGTTATTATCCTACTGGGCATACAATATGCCCTTTCTATAAAAAAACAAGTCTGTTTCTAGAATCATGATGTAGACTTCTTTACCAACCGCATCGATCTTCTCCATATTTCCACATCCTGATTTTGATCTTTTTATACGATGTATACATTCTTGACTGATGATCCTCCTAATGTTCAGGCTTGTTTTTTTCAACAGAAAGCATTGGGCATTGTGGTCTTGTCCTTGGGCCTTGTCCTTGTATTGATATGACACTGAAGTGCATTGTGTATTTACTGTGGGCTGCAACATTGTGTGTTATAAACAGAAGGACTTTCTGTGCTATGGATGTACAAAGAGATAAGGATGTTTTTTGTTTTTGTTTACATGTATATCTTAAGTGTTTTGTGATTGTGCCACAAAGGAAGCTTGCCCTTGAAGATGCCACAAAACACAGACGATATGCAAATAAATGACATTTTCTTTAGAATAATTATATACGTGGTTCCCAGAGGAACATTACATTGCACAGGTTTTCCCCTTCCATAGATCTGCAGATTTGAAGTTCTCAGTTGTTTCACTCAAGTCTCAGATGTTTCTTCTAAAATTGGTTAGAGGAAATAATAATTGTTAAATTACTTGACGGCCATGTAGGTGTAAACGGTTGCAGATGTAAAATAAGGTAGGAAATATTGAGGTGATTTTATACTTGGTTAAAATCTTTTCTAAAACTAAAGGAAACATTTGTTACATTTCTGGTATGATGAAAACTTAGGAATGTATCACCCAAACCAAAATATTCTTTGACCCTATTTTAATTTTGCAATGGTTGTCAAAAGGGTGTAAGCAATTTTTGTTCTCCTTCCTTCAAAATCCCTCATTAAGTGTTTAATGGGGGAAAAAAATATTAAGTACTTTCCCTACAATGGTCGTCAATGGAGTACAGGAACTGTTTATTATTTTTTCCAAATATTTATAACAACTCAAAGGTGAGTTAATAATGACAAAATCTTTATTTTTGCGTGAACACCTTTAAGCAAACACTTCCAATTACACGCAATCTCATTAATGGAGAATCTATTTAAAGTGAAAAGATGTCATCTGTAGTTTTTTCTTTTATACAATCTTCCTTTAGTTGCTTCCTTCTCCGTGAGTCAATTACAAAGATTTAAATAAACTAGTTAATTTGGGCCAAATACTCTTTCTGGAGTGCTTTTTTATTATATAAAGCTCTTCTTTTTTAACAACAACTTAGTTTTCTGATATTTCAAATCTGAGTCCATTTAGCATCAGAGAGCACAGGACTGGAGTCAGCCAGTGGGCCGCTGTTAGTGGCACGTTTGAAAGCAGCGGGAGCGACAAACCAAACGCACATCACCCAAACCGCAAACAAAAGTATAGCATATTTGGAAAAGACATCCATAGGGAAACTGTCTGCTTGACGTATACCGCTTAACTTACCTGAGGAAGTGAGATTCTAAACTGTGTCACACTCAAGGCGAAAAGTTTTACTTTGGCAATATAAGGAGGAATGGAAGGGAGGGAGAAATAACAAGATTCAGGCAAAAGTTTGCATAAGGCCCGTCTAGAAATATATTTCAGGAGTTCTTTTAACAAGGCAAGTGATATATGGGGTCATACAAGCAAAAACTGTTTACCTTGCACTTTGAGTATAAAAATAAATGTAAAGCAGGACAGCGTGTTAAATGTGGGCGAACTAAATCTAAGCTTATAGTTCATCCATCTACTCAAGAGTTCGTTTGTTGTACATGTTTGATACGAAAACGCTATTAATTGACATGCAAGCTGTATATGAATAGTAATTAATTATGTTATCAGCCATTAGCTCGATCAGTCAACAAACACAGCCTGGAACTTAACTTTTAATCAATTCTAGTCTATAGTTGTTCTACAGAGGTATACATTTCTTTGGTTTAAGATATTTAAACGATTGATTGAAACCAAACAGTTCTTGGACCACATTGACTAATGACAATTGTAGTCAAATGCCCCCAGAAACGTTTGAAATGAATGTCCTATATTCTTCGAAATATCCCATTTTGTGTTCAACGGAACAAAATATCATAAAATATTGTTTTAAACAATGGTAGTCAAATGGGTTCAAGAACTGTTTAGCAGTTGAGCATTCTTCCAAATATCGTGATCTGTGTTCGTCTGAGCAAAGAAATGTATACAGATGTGTACTTGATGGTCGGTGAATGAATGAAGTTCTTTTTGAGAGGTAAACAAACCCCCTTAAAAATCCTCCCTGGCGCAAATTCATTTTCCTTCCCTGGTCTCTTGTTTCATGTCTCTTGGGTGCTTGTTAGAGGCGATAAGATAAACTTGCATCACAGTCTTTTAATTGGATCAATTTAATCACTGAGAGCAGCTTAACGTGATGCCCAGCATATTTATTGCTACCTCACAGTGATGTATATTTTATCCGGTGACTCATAAGAAGAGTTGTTCAAGACCCAATACTATCGTTGCGTCAGACGTCACAGCTTGTCTTTACTGTTCAGGTCCACTTCTATAGATGTATAGACGTTATGACCTCGTGTGTATAACTTTGTAATCAGTCAAATGTTTGCATTATGTTTAAGTGCCTTTAAGTGTGTTTAAGTGCATTTGCATTTGTGGATTGAAACTCACAGGAGAGCTTTGGTCACTTTGTGTTGGATAGCTGTGATTTTATGTTAACGCCTGCTGAAGTGCCCAGACCAACGAGTCAATCAGTGCGGCATAGGGCTTTGTGCCGCCTTCTTCCTGACCGGCCACATGCGTGTAATCACATCTGGTCACGCGCATCCCACGGCTGCAGTGAAAACTGCTTTTGTTTGCTGTTACCGATGCAGCTGTATCACTCTCTATTGTTCACTGAATATTTAGGACAAAGCAGTAAGAGAAGAGAATGGTTTTGTGTGTGTTACTGTATGTGTGGGTATATGCCCGGGTTCATCCCTCAACCTGTATGCCAATGTGTTCTGACACATGACATTTTGCCTGTGAATGGGAATGCATGGCTTTCTCCTCATGAGCTCTTGAAGAAAGCAGTGTAGTGAGAAATCATTTTTGTGTATTATGGGTTATATCCTTTGATCAGACTACCTTTAATGAGATAGCGTTTGTCAATCCTGATGTCATTGGACTGGTTGTAGATTATGAAGATTGTTTGGCTTCTATCAGTTCAGCAAGCGTTCAAACAGGAAAGAACAGATTCTCACAACTGTATGTGTTGCTGACTGTTACATTTCAGACATTTTTTATTGACAATGACCTTCACTGTACAAAGGGAAAATTCTTGTAGTTCAGACTCATGTTCTATGTTGAAAGGAAAACGCTTTAGAATAAGCTTCCATGTGTTTAAGGATTAGTGACATATGAAACCTGTATGACATTCTTCTGCAAAACACAGAAGGTATTTTAAAGAGCAAGATTATACGATGGCGATTGGGAAACCACTGACATGCTGCCAAGGGTTGATGCAAAACCAAAAATGTTTGATTTATTGGAGATTCACGAATAATTCAGTCCAAAAACCATGACTTAACACATGAGTTAAAAATCTAATCACCAACTACAATACCTAATGCTTGCAGAAGGATGTTTGGAGAATTAAGTTTAGCGTGGTAATTTGCATTTGTAAGTGGAATATTAGTACAATATTAACAACACACAAACTTAGGATCAATTACCTATATGACACCTTCCTGTTGTGTAAAGAGATGTTAATTCTTGCTCAAAATACACAGTGTTAGTGAACAAGATATCTATTCAAAGTCCATGTCAATAAAATCAACAGGGTTAACCTGTGACAAAGATATTTTAAAGAATGTTGGTCACTGATCAGCAGGAGTATCCATTCGTTTCTATTGTATGCATAGAAAATTAGTGAAAGTCAATAGCAACACTGTTGTTTGCTTACCAACGTTTTTCAAAATACATTCATCTGTCTTCTGCAGATGGTGACAGAATGTTCATTATTGGGTAAACTATCACTTTAAGGACATTACACGATATATGGTTTGTCTAGAAATGCTTTTCCATTTATTATCCTATTCATTCAAACTTTTTAAACTAGGTGCCAGTTACAAACATTCTTTAAAATATCTTACTTTGTGTAAACCATGACACAATTATTTTATGTTTATTTATTATTGTTTATATTTATTATTTGATTGAAATATCACTATCAACATTTGCTAAATGTCATTAGTACAATTATGTCAGTTGATGCTAAATGAGCTAACATGATTGAATTGTATTTGCATTAATATGTTTTAAATATGTTACTCATTGTTGGTTAATATTTGAAAATTAAATAAAAGAAAAGAGACCTTATTGTGAGTGTTTCCTAAATAACGCATCACCTTTAAATGCTACACTTGTCTGCCACATTGTCATGTGGCATAAATCTATCAATATTAACCTTGAATATGAATTATTATGTAGTTACTTAGATGCATTATGAGAACTGGCACGTCACTTTTTTTTAGTTCCTAGGCCGTGATCATTTGTATGCAGTAGGACAGACCCTCTGTGAGGTGGGAAACAGGATCCAGTTAAACACAGTCCCACCTGCACACTAGATCAGGTTGTGTATGCACTGTGGTGTCGGCAGGGACACATGATAACGGCCTCCTATGATCTTTATCACTCCTGCCCTCCTCTGTAATGGCAGAACAACACATTTGTTTGTGCTGTGTGGGTACAGATAACCACCGGCTTCAGTCTGTGTGATGGTTTGCCGGGCTTGTTATTGGGACGATTTATCTTGACTAATGCCCCTGGTTTACTCAACAAGTTTTGACTTATTCGATTGCACATGTGATAGCTGAGACATTCATTGCAATTGGTTAAATTTAATTTAATTTCAGTAAGCTTTTATAATGCAGTAATGGCCGATTTTGTGTCTAGTGAAGTTCATTAAATGAGATTCTGTTGCATCATTCTGCATTTTTGATGGACATCTAAGTTCTTTCATTGAAGTATAAGTATTCGTCTTAGAAGTTTCTTAAAAAATTGTTTAAGAGCCAAATAAAACAATTAAGAAAACACGTTTGGGATATTTAGCAATACAATACATTGTGAATGTAAAATTGATAATAAAAAGGTTTTAATAATTTGAGTTAAGCTTGTGATAAGTTCTCTTCTTTAATTCCAGCGGAGACATTTACAAGATTTCTGGTTCTTAGAAGAAATATCTGAGACACAATAGACCAAAATAACCAAAATATCACACTTATTCTGCATTAATCTGCACGAAATATTTGGGATATTAAAGAGATCTCATCTGTGATAGTTTCTCTCTTATTTGTAAATGTCAGATACATCTCTCTGTGCTCTTGCGAAATTACTGTGGATTATATGGAAGTTTACCGATGAAGCTTATGTTCATAAATAATTCAATTACTTTAATTTCATGAACTTCATAATTGTAACAGTTTTTTGTTATTGTGTTGTCGTTTCTGTCTGCAGAAAAACGGCATGTAAAGGTCACGGTTGAGGAAAGTTCTATCATACTCTTCTCTGTGTCCAAACAGTGCCCGTCTCTCCACCAAGCGGCCCGGTCATTTATGATTCAGTATCTGCGGCCCGCTTCAACAGCTCCACCAGAATGATTGGCCCGACTCCTCATCCGGACTATTAATTTGAAAACCTCCGCGTGGAATTCCTGTTAGCTTTATTGAAATCTGTCGGCACAGCTATTCCCCGCAATCTGCTGTTAACCGGTACAAGTCTCCCTTCGGGCCAGTAAGTGGCTCTCCACACCCATATTGGATTTCCTCTGCAGGTTAGCTGAGCATAAATCCAAAATATTTTATTTCCTGCGTGTAAAGAGGTGTTAAAATGTGCAAGGCATCCTCGATATACTGCAGTACGAGAATGTTTTCCATATTTTCCCAGCATGGTGCTGTTTGTTGGGTAATATTGCCTTTAGCTTAAGGGGCATTCCTAGATGGGTTTTCTTTGCTGATGCTGTGAGTGGATGTCAGAAAGCCTCCAGGCACCTATGGTTCAGCTTATTTGTCCCTTAAACAAAAACTATTACTGGAATTCAAAACGTTTCATATGAACTGTGCTCAGAAATATTGCCTAATGCATTTTCTTTTGTTTCATTGATAAAAGCAAAGAATGTTTACATAAAATTGCACAATACAGTAAAAAGACATAAGAGGCAACCTTATGTGTCGTGAATAACAAATGAAATGTCAGTTGAAAAGAAAATGGATTGAGACATAAGCGTGATTGCTGTATGTCTCCGTATTGATTTTTAAACTCACCTTATTTTTATATATATCCTTTTATTTTTTCAGTCATCAACAAGCCTGACATTAATAACTCTCTGAGTTTGGAGTAATGTTCATCTCCCAATCGAGTTTGAGCTTGGAAAACATAAAAAATAATAGCAATTCCCTTGGAAAGCTGCAGTTCTTAACCTTTTTTGTTAAAAGGAATTTGTTATTCAGCAAAGACAAACAGTGTTCCGATTTGTCTTCTTTACCTTCCCTCACTCCATTTCACATCTGTAATCTTATAATAATTATTTAATAAATGTCAGTTTGATATTTCTAACCTGTATTTTTATGTTGAAAAACAGAAAATACATTTTAAAGAATTTTGTTAACCGAGCGGCTGCGGCCACTTGCGTTGTGTCCCAACAGAAAAATGAATGGCTGCTGCCACTGTTTGTTTCCCACTTTCTTTCTTTATCTTTGTCCTGCGGAAGAAATTCATACAGGTTTGTAAAGTAAACGATGACAACATTTTCATTTTGGGTGAACCATCCATATGCAAAATAAATAGATTATTTCAGCCCATAAGCAGGATCTCCTGCACATCTTCTCTCTCTCTTTAACCTATTTATCACTCGCCCTTTATTCTTGTTGTTAAAACATGCTCGCAGAACAAGCTATTGATTGAAATGACCTCTGAGCCGAATGAGAGATCATATGCTAATAGAGATTATCATTTCTGTCACTATCCTGCAGACACTTGCAATTAAATATAGTCAATGCTGCTTCCATAGGATAGGATGTGAGCGCAGTTATTTAAACATTATGCAAATCGTTGGAGGGCGACGGATTCTTGATGTGCAGTGAATTTTACAATACTTCTCTATGTTGTCCCATAGAAAGTTAGAATGTGTGTGAAATATGAAAATGGCATACACAAGTGTTTCAGCTAATGGAAAGTTTTGTCAACTTTTTTAGATCTCACAGGTCGTACTGTCAATTCTACGGTTTAAGAAAGCTTAAAATTTGGCAGATGGATCATAAGGATTACCGCTTTTTTGAGAACTGACTTTCTCTCTTCCGCAGAACGAAAAAAAAAAGTTTTGAAGAATGTTGGTAAAGACTTTGGCATGTGTCCACATCTGTTGTATCTTGCACACAAAACCAATGCAAGTAAATGGTTGCCAGCTATCAACATTCTTATATATATCTTCTTTTTGTTTTGCAGAAGAAAGGAAGTCATACAGGTTTGAAATAAGAAGAGGATGTGTCAATGATGCAAACATTTTCAGTTTTGGGTGAACTATCACATTAAGACTTTCATTTTGTGTTCCAATCCATGGATTTGTAAAAGCGGAAATGTTTTTTCTGGGAAAATGATTGCATTGTGTCTAAGACAGAAATACAGTATTCATAAGATGACACTTGAAAGACTGAAAAGGTTTAACACAACACTTAAACCGAAGAAACGTATCAACTTTTACCTTGACAATGGGCAAGATATGAATATTTGTTGACAGCTATAACATTGGATCAGTGAGTGATGTCTATTCATCGGTTTGTTTTATTGTTTGTGTGAGTCCCAAAGATATGTATCACTTTGTAAAGGACGATTAATGCATCTCACGCGAAGATTTGTTTGGTTTAAAAGTCATATCTCAATGTTTTTTTTATGTACATCTGGTTTTTGGTGACCCTTTAGACATCACATCATACTATATTTGCTGTCGTTCTAATACCTGTATGTCATAAAAATTACATTTTGATATGGTTTTCCTGTGCCTTTTATCTGATTTAATCTCATTCATATTACTCAAAAACCATCCCTCCAGAATGTCCATTAGGCATTACTCCAGAGACCTTTTTCTCATTTCTCATCTCACTGTGTTTGTCTTGTTTTGAGGTTTTCTACACAGTTATTTAATATGTGCTTAATCCTCCCTTCAGGATGTCATTTCTATGTTCTGTGCTGAAGTGAGATTGAATTGCATTATTATTTGATTGTTTTTCCTTCTTAAGTAGGCAGGATTTTGTTATTGAATAACTCACATGACAGCACATGAATGAAATTTATTTGCTGAAATTATGTTACTTTTCTCATGCTCTTGACTTTTTCATGCCTTTATTATTTTATGTTAATGTGCATACTTCAAGGGCCATTGAGTTGCCAACATTAAATGATCCGTCAATGTGATGCATGTCGTCCAAATGAACACTCAGATGTCACTGTGACCTAGCAAATTTAGAATAACCATTAAGTTGTTAGGAAATATTTTGATTACATTAAGCGAAATATGCTGGGGTCGTTTACTAGCAAGTCGTTCCAAATCTTTATGCATTTCTTTGTTGTTATGAACACAGAAAGATGTTCGGGAAAAAAATGCTTGTAACCAAACAGGTCTTGGAACCCCTTGACTTCCACATTAACATCATCCATTTTTTCCCTGTTAAACATTACATAAGATAAAGTGATGAATGAAGGCCAAAAGTTCTAATGCACCAACATATTCAGATGGAAATTGGGCAAGACTCATTTAAAGCAATGAGCATTATTATAAATGCAATTCAAAATGTATATTCAATGTATATACTACTATATAATTTCACCTCGATATAGAATTTATATTTTTTCGATTTATATTTAAATTTAATATATTGCTTTTTCATTTAATTTAAGATTTGTATTGTTTTCATGTAGATTAAATTCTGTAGAATGAATACATAATAAATGTTTAACAGAGCTGAGAGCACAATACTCATTTGATCTGATTCAGTATACCATTCTATCTTTAGAATGGTATACTGAAGTGAACACATGTTTTATATATATATGCTTGTAATATCCCACAGAGCATGATTTTGTTGGCGCAGTGTGAACATGACAGCTATGATGGCTTCAGAGTGAATTTGCTTTCATTAAAAGCTAAAAGAATAATAATTTCTCAACTATAATAAAAGCAGCAACACAAGAGGCAGGTGTTATGTAGCAGAAAGTGAATGTTCCCATTCTGCTTTTTATTCTGGTAGCATCTGGGCTTGTTCATTCATCTTAATATCAAGGTAAATATTTGAGAAACACTGTCTGATCTGGATCTTTTTAAGTGTTGACAGCAGCTGTATGAGTTAGAAGCATACAGACCAACGGGAGAATACCATTGTTTCTTGACTAAAAGTTTTTTCCTTGAACAGGCTTTTGGATGCCCATCGGCATGAGAAATCTTCAGCTGGCTGATGTTAGTTACCATGTACTGTGTTGAATGCTTTTTGTATTGACTGAAGAAAAGATTATCGTGCATTACTCGGCAGATAAAAAAGTTTTTATTTTGTCATGTTCTTTTTCTTCTGTAGTGATGAAAGTTCATTATTAGATTCATTATTATATTAGATTCATATTATGCATTTTGTCAGACATTTTATCCTTGCAATTAAATACATAATAACAACATTATTGTAATTATTGACGTTCTGCCCCGTATTTGACCGCTGTGATGGGCGTAGGTTTTCTCTGTCGTTCTCCATCATTTTGCATTATGGACACACTGTTTTACTAATCATTTTTGTTCAGTTGCTTCGACGCAATGAATTTTATTTAAAGCACTATCTAAATAAAGGTGACTTTGACTTTTACTCATACTAACTTTTGTGTTTTGCCGTATAAAGAAAGCCATTAAAGTTTAAAATGACAAGAAGTTTTACCTTTCACTTTTTACAAGGGAAATATTGTCTATATAAAAAGTTTGCAACCTTATGCATGACAATTCACAGCTTTGTTTCTGTTTCAGATGCCAATCAATTTGGTTGTCGCCAACATTCCATGAGAGGCAATGCAGAAGTCATGTCCTGTCACTGGGAGGAACCTGTTCATCCCGCTGCAGCGTCCCACAGGAGATCCCCGCTTTGAATTATTGAGATGACCTGGATAATCCATCACAACACATGATGGTGCCTGTCATGACTCATAGAAGGAGGTGAGTGATGTGCGGCGTGTCACCTCCCACCTCAAACGTAACCGAGGGCCAGAAACACTACACAACACTTACAAAAAATGACTAAATCCATTGATAAACTGATAAAACACAAAAGGAGATATTTGAAAGAATAGGGGTGACCAAACAGCAGCAGTAGGCACTCATTTTTTGTGAGCAAAAAGCATATGAAAGTAAATGCACCAATAATTGTATAAGTTTTAGGAATGTAGTCATTGCTTAAGCTTAAATTATGCCAAATGCTTAAAGGGATATTTCACCCAAAAATAAGTCTTCCAACAGAAGGTTTTTCACATGAACAAAGATATTTTGAAAAAGGCTTGTAACCAAACAGTTCTTGGACCTCAGACAATATATTTGACACAAAAAAAACTTTAGAAAGTGTAAGACTTTCCAAAATTCCACTGTCCACTGTCATTTTCCCTATTGTGATAATTGATGGGGTCCAACAACTGTTTGTTCACAAGCATTCCTCCAAATATCTTTTTTGTGTTCTTCTAAACAGATACATTTATATGGATTTATGATACATGCTTTTTATTTTTTGATGAACTATCCCTTTAAATGTAAATGATCTCAATGGATTTTAAGAATTTCTTACATTCGTCCTTCCCTTTACAAAACCCGTCAAGCTTCAGAGAACCCGCAGCAACACTTGGATCTTATTTTCTTTCCATACATAGACCAACATCTGCTCAATGTCAGCCGGTGCCGGGTGACGTACTGTATACGTATGTTGCTAAGCGTGTCATTGAAAGTTAATGACCGGCCTACAGTATGTGCCCATCTTGAAGGCATAATTAAGCTCTGAATGGGATGGAGGCTAAGCAGCTTGGGGGGCTGGCGTGCTAGTGTCCACACAGTTTGGCCTTTGAACAATTTTGAATCAAATAGTCAGGCGTCCTGCTTTGCCCTCACCTCGCCAAAGGACAGGCTGAAGCGACAGATGCCTCTCAGTGTGTGTATGATGAAGACTGAGACACTAGAGAGTGCATGAATGGAGAATTACCATAAACTGGTTAAAAAACAAAGATTATTGTTTACATTTTGGATATTAGTACTGTTAATGTATAGATGTCTTGAGTTCTCTCATCGTTACATTAGTATTTTTGTGTTCAGCAGCTTGATGCATTCGTAATCTCATTCTGTGTGTTCTGCTTTGTCTATAAGCAACTGGCACTGGAAAAGTCTAGAGGACAGAGGGATGAAATGGCACAAGCATCCTTGAGCATGACTGTCGGTCGCCTACGCTGCCAGACGTGGGAGGCAGAGGTAGTTCTCCTATGACAGCTACACACATCCAGCCATGTTGATGACAACACCAAATAACAACCTTTAGTTTTTCTTTGGACTTTTTGAACTTTCTGACACCTGATGTCTATTTATTTTAAGGATTCATTTATAAAACTAGTAAAAACTTAATAGCTTTCGGAGGAGAATTGTTTATTCAAGCGTTTTAATATGCGTTACAGAACTTTACAGTATATTTTTTCTATATAAGTGCTATTACATGACTGTTGTCAAAGTCTTTTCAGTACAATGAGGTTTAATGTATAATAGAGGCAAAATTGCATTCATTTCGGGGATTCATACCATGCTTGATTCAAGTGTGGTATTATGGTTAATTTAAAAGGTATAGTTCACTTTAAAATCAAATTCTGTCATGAATTATTCTCTACTTTTTAAACCTGAAAAAATGTCTATGTTTGGTTGAACAAAGAGAACTATATATGGACAAATGCTTGTAACTAAACAGTTCTTGGACCTAATTAACTACCACAAATCTCCAAGATGGCGCCGAGTATGGCTGCCGTGTTGCGAGCTCCGGGAAAACTTTGCAGTTTTTCGTTTGTTCTACTTGTTTGTTTGTTTTTGTCCTATGTTTTGGATGTTGTTTGTTTAACTGTCTACGACAGGCAAACACTTCTTAACATAGGTGCCTTCGTCGCGAACAGAAAACCGGACTTTGAGTTCCTGAACGCCGGCGGTTTGTTCACAGACACCGCATCGGAACCCTTTGTTTGTGCTGCACGGACGCGACAGAAGAAACGCCGCCGGAAAAGAGGGAAGAGAGCCGGCGTGCTCGTCAGACTCAGACGCCGATCTCTCCGACCTCCTCTCCCTTCAATTTTACTGGCTAATGTTCAATCTCTGGACAATAAACTCTGTGAACTGAGGGCACGGATCTCATACCAACGAGAAACACGAGACTGCTGTATAATCTGCCTCACAGAGACCTGGATGTGTGCAGAGGTTCCAGACTCAGCCATCGAGCTCAACGGGTTCTCCGTGCACCGCGCGGACAGAACTAAAGAGCTCACAGGGAAGAGCAGAGGTGGAGGAGTTTGTTTCTTTATTAACAACTCATGGTGTGATGAGAGGAACCAACACTCTATAACATCTTTCTGCTCTCCTGATCTGGAGTTTCATATGCTTCTGTGTCGACCATTCTGGCTACCGAGGGAGTTCACAGCGATCATCATCACAGCTGTTTACATTCCTCCTCAAGCCAACACAGAACAGGCACTAAAGGAACTGTATGGGAATATCAGTCAGCAGGAGACCGTGCACCCAGAGGCAGCGTTTATTGTCATGGGGGATTTTAACAGAGCTAAATTCAGGACAATAGCACCAAAATACTGCCAACACATCACCATTAACACTCGTGGTGATCGTGTACTGGACCATTGCTATTCTCCCTTCCGGGACGCCTACAAGTCTCTGTCCCGCCCACCGTTCGGCAAATCAGATCACTGCTCCATTCTACTGCTGCCCGCTTATAGGCAGAAACTGAAGCGGGAAGCCCCCGCCCTCAGGACAATTCAGTGCTGGTCGGACCAATCAGACGCTACACTTCAGGACTGTTTTGATCACGTGGACTGGGACATGTTCCGGGCAGCGTCTGATGACGACATCGAGCTGTACTCAGACTCTGTCACGTGTTTCATCAGGAAGTGTATAGATGATGTGGTGCCGACTAAAACTATCCGTATCTACCCCAACCAGAAACCCTGGATCAACAGCGATGTTCGAGCAGCCTTGTCAGCGCGGACATCTGCTTTTAAATCCGGAGATGCTGACGATCGCAAACAAGCAAGTTACGATCTCAGGAAAACTATCAGAACCGCAAAAAGACAATACAAAACCAAGGTGGAGGATCAATTCAACACCAATGATTCACGAAGTATGTGGCAGGGCATCAGTAACATCACGGACTATAAGGGGAATAAAGCAGCTAATGTGAACATCGCTGCCTCTCTGCCGGATGAGCTGAATAACTTCTATGCTCGTTTCGAGGCTCACAGCCCCGCCCACACAGAGAGAGTCCCCGCAGCTGCTGCAGAAGACGTGACGTCACCCTCCGTCTCTGTCGCGGATGTCACCCGATCCTTCAGACGGGTAAATATCCGGAAAGCTGCGGGTCCTGATGGCATCCCAGGCCGTGTGCTCCGAACATGCGCATACCAGCTGGCAGGTGTCTTCACGGACATCTTCAACCTCTCCCTCTGCCTGTCTGTGGTCCCTGCATGCTTCAAGACATCAACCATCGTGCCCATACCCAAGAAGACCAAAACCACATGTTTAAATGACTGGAGGCCTGTCGCTCTTACACCCATCTTCAGTAAGTGTTTTGAGAGACTGATCAGAGATTACATCTGCTCTGTGCTGCCCGCCTCACTGGACCCTTTACAGTTTGCATACCGCAGCAATCGCTCCACAGACGATGCCATTGCTTTCACCCTACACACTGCTCTCTCCCACCTGGAAAACAAGAACTCCTATGTGAGGATGCTGTTTGTGGACTACAGCTCAGCATTCAACACCATAGTGCCTTCCACACTTGTTAAGAAGCTCCAGAATCTTGGACTGAACAGATCTCTGTGCAGCTGGATCCTGGACTTCCTGACAGGCAGAAGTCAGGTGGTCAGAATGGGCGGCAACACCTCATCCCCGCTGACCCTCAACACTGGTGCTCCGCAGGGCTGCGTTCTCAGTCCACTCCTGTACTCCCTGTACACGCACGACTGTACAGCCATGCACAGCTCCAATGTCATTGTCAAGTTCGCTGACGACACAACCGTCATAGGCCTGATCACCGACAACGATGAGACGGCCTACAGAGAGGAGGTGAGCACCCTGACTAAATGGTGTCAGGAGAACCACCTCTCACTCAACACTGACAAGACCAAGGAGCTGGTGGTAGATTTCAGGAGACAGAGCAGAGAACACACACCCATCACTATCGGCGAGACACCTGTGGAGCGGGTGAGCAGTTTCAAGTTCCTCGGCGTCAACATCAGCGAGGATCTCACCTGGTCCATTCACACCGACGCGGTGCTGAAGAAAGCACAACAGCGCCTCTTCTTCCTGAGAAGGCTGAGGAAGTTTGGCATGAGCCCCAGCATCCTCAGAACCTTCTACACTTGCACCATAGAGAGCATCCTGACGAGCTGCATCACTGCCTGGTTTGGAAACAGCACTGCTGGCAACCGTAAAGCTCTGAAAAGGGTCGTGCGAACTGCCAGCCACATCGTCGGAGGTGAGCTTCCCTCCCTCCAGGACATCTACACCAGGCGGTGCATAAAGAAATCCCGGAAGATCATCAGGGACTCCAGCCACCCATCTCACAGACTGCTCTCTATGCTGCCCTCAGGAAGACGTCTACGCAGCATCCGCTCCCGCATGAGTCGACTGAGGGATAGCTTTTTCCCTCAGGCTATACGACTCATGAACAATCAGAAATGACACACCCCCACACACAATATGTCACACACTGCACTCTAACGGCAAGTTTAACACTGGACAATATTTACACACTGCACTTTAAACAACAGTCTACCTCATCCATGCACAACTTGTTTACACTGTTACATTGTTTACATTATGCAGAACGTGCACACTCTGTGTTTAGTGTTTAATGTTTTTCTCGTGCTAAATGTATGTATGTTGAATGTTTCGACTGTGTTGTCTATGGTACACTGTGTGTACTGACTATATGTATGTGCATATTGCACACTGTCTTATGTCTGCACTATATGTTACATGTTATTTGTTACATGTACTGCGCTGTTTTTGGAGCAAGCTCCTAAGAATTTCACTCACCAGGGCACACGTGCCGTGGTGATGTGACAATAAAAGTGAATTGAATTGAATTGAATTAATAGGAAAACTAAAATTTGTAGTCAAATGTACGCCAGACATTAACAAAACCAAAACCAAAAACAATTATTGTTATTTTGCAATATATGGTTGTCAATGGGGTCCAATAACAGTTTGCATTCTTTCAAATTTCTTTCTCTGTGATCATAAGAAAAAAGCGAAGTACACTTATTTGGAACCACTCAAAGGTGAGTTAATTATGACAAAATTGTGATGAAATGTAATGTTTTTTATTTGACAACCTTAGGTTGAAACTCTTTACTGTATATGGAAGGCTGCTTCTGTCACGTGGTTTGAGATGACAGAACCCAAATGCAGACAACTCATAAACAAAAAGTTTATTTCCACAAAAATTCATAACAAAAAATCCCTCAAGGGGGTAAACAAGATAAAAAAAACTTAACTTGACCAAAAAACCACAGACAGGTAGGTGATGAACCAGCACAGGACAGAAAACACAAGGGCTTTAAATAGGGTAAACACAACAAGGGATAACGACACTGGGCAGGTGTGGGGAATGAAACAATGGCGGGAAGATACACAGGATAACAAGGGGGCGGGGTCAAGAGACGAGACAAGACAAGAGAGCACATGGCATGTAAGAAAACAATACCATGTGACACTCACACAACACAGGTCTGCCATGACTCTGCCAAAAACAGGAAAAACATGACCAAGATAGGCAGAATCATGACAGAACCCCCCCCCTTAAGGAACGACATCCTGGTGTTCCTCAAGGTAGCCGACAAACAGAACATGACAAAAAACAAGCAGCACAGGGACCTGGTGCTGTCACGACCTGGTCCACAATACTAGAGAATACATGACAAGAAGGACCAGATCATGACAGCACCCCCCCTCAGGGAACACCAAGTAACCCTGAAGGGGACACGACTTGGGGAACACACCAGACAGGGACAATGACAAGACCAAAAAAAACCATCACAAAAATAACATAAGTCCCAGAGACACAAAAACAATTGAAGGGCCTCAGACAGGAACAGTTCTGGAGGGCCATCTCCCAGCAACCACCAGGGGGCCCACAGACGTACAGAAGGCCCAGAGACAGGAACATACTTTAAGGGCCACGGACAGGAACAGATTCCAGTGGGCCCACACCCAGCATCCACCAGGGGGCCCATTGACTGGAACATACAGGAAGGCCCAGAGACAGGAACACACAGGAAGGGCCACGGACAGGAACAGATCCAGAGGGCCCTCTCCCAGAATCCACCAGGGGGCCCATAGACTGGAACACACAGGAAGGCCCAGAGACAGGAACACACATGAGGGGCCACGGACAGGAACAGATCCAGAGGGCCCTCTCCCAGAATCCACCAGGGGGCCCATAGACTGGAACATACAGGAAGGCCCAGAGACACGAACACACTTGAAGGGCCACGGACAGGAACAGATCCAGAGGGCCCTCTCCCAGAATCCACCAGGGGGCCCACAGACTGGAACACAGAGGAAGACCCAGAGACACGAACACACTTGAAGGGCCACGAACAGGAACAGTTTCCAGTGGGCCCTCACCCAGAATCCACCAGGGGGCCACAGGCTGGAACATACAGGAAGGCCCAGAAACACGAACACACTTGAAGGGCCATATACAGGAACAGATTCCAGTGGGCCCACACCCAGAATCCACCAGGGGGCCCACAGACTGGAACACACAGGAGGGCCCAAAGACACGAACAGTGTGTCTGCTGGGTTTTTGAGAGCTGTCTGCTGGGTTCTTGAGTGGCTGGTTCATTCTGTCACGTGGTTTGTGATGACAGAACCCAAATGCAGACAACTCATAAACAAAAAGTTTATTTCCACAAAAATTCATAACTAAAAATCCCTCAAGGGGGTAAACAAGATAAAAAACTTAACTTGACCAAAAAACCACAGACAGGTAGGTGATGAACCAGCACAGGACAGAAAACACAAGGGCTTTAAATAGGGTAAACACAACAAGGGATAACGACACTGGGCAGGTGTGGGGAATGAAACAATGGCGGGAAGATACACAGGATAACAAGGGGGCGGGGTCAAGAGACGAGACAAGAGAGCACATGGCATGTAAGAAAACAATACCATGTGACACTCACACAACACAGGTCTGCCATGACTCTGCCAAAAACAGGAGAAACATGACCAAGATAGGCAGAATCATGACAGCTTCTGTGTTGCCTTTAAAGTAAACGTATAAGTAAATGTTCTAACAACTCTACATAACTCTTATATCTCTATACACACAGAAAAATGATGTCCAGGGGAGCTGAATGACTGATGGCACAATGAGAACAGGTCACAAACCCGCAGGTGTACTAGAGCTTTGGACCGAAGAGCAGAGGACAAGAGGTTTGTAAAAAATGAATTTTGAAATGATGTCTGGTTTCACAAAACCTCCCTGCATTATTTGTCATTGTTTAATACACTGCTGAGTTTCACATGGCACAAGCATAAATCATCATCAGTATTCCTGGATGCATCTTCAATAGTTTATCTTAAAAGGCAATTTGGCAGTTTGATCATGCGTATCACACTATTATGAGATTATCAGACCATCCTGAACATTTTATCAATATCCACATGAGAAAAATCATCTATTGTTGTCATATCAAACCCGTATAACTTTCGTTTAGCCACAGAACACAAAGAAGGTATTTTGAAGAATGTTGGTAATTATATTGTGAAGACACAATTTCTCACAATTTCTTGGTGTATTAAATGTACTTTTGAAGATTTTGGATAGACATTTCTATGGAAGCTTTGTCCTCTCTCACAAATACAGACCGGGCCAAGGCCGGCCAGTTTCTTTGGGACAGATATTATTGTCAGAATGTGTAATTATTCTTAAATTGACAAAGGACAGGACTTGATTTGATCCACCAGTAAATTTGTATTTCCATTAAGTGGTGCTGGGGGTTTCACTGCTATCTCTCAGAAATGTGCAGCCTTGTTTGTCTAGACATGCACGTCTCTAATGAGAATTAAAGGGACGAAAGATGAACAAAAGAAAGTAATTTTAATAAAATTTCCTTGAAATCCACAGGGAAAAAATGGAGAATTTCGATACATGCCGAGACTTGTAGTGTTTCATAATTATTTTTTTCGTATTAAACTTAGTTTGTGTACTTCGTATGAATTATGAACCTTATAGTCACGCATTCCCGTGAAATATGGCTGGAGGGGGAGAACTAGGCAAATCTTTTAAAACGCTCTCGTGTCTCTCCAGTCACATGCATTCAAGATCTCTTCCCATTCCTGATGTTCTACCTCGTCTGTTAAAAATAGTATCCGTATCAATTATACATCATGTGGGACGGCATCTCTCCGTTTTGTCCATCAGTGTTTTGCTTTCTGCCTTTTATCTGATAAACACTTTGCGTTTTATCTTGTGGTTCAAAGCCCAGTATGGCATTATTTTTGTGGGATAATAGTGTTGTGAGACCCTGAGAGGGAGAGTGTGGGTTTAAGTGCTTCCTGATCTGGCGTTGCACAACAAGTTCCTGAACATCCAGACTCACTCCGACTTTAATCTTAATCTGCTTTGCTGTGTCATCATGTCCAGAACTGACATTTTACATCAGAGATCTAACAGACGCACTATAAACTCTAGTCATAGTTTTAATGGTTGTGGCTTTATTTACTTGTTAGATTTCATTAATTTGTTTTCTAAAATGATTTTTTTGTCATATTCGCCACCACAGCTTTAAGTTCCTCCGTGACAGGATTTGATTTCCAGTTGGACCCCTTGCCCATTCCTCCAGTATTTTACACATTGGATATTTTCTTGTTTGTGTGTTTGTTTGTAGCAGCTGTTGTTGTTGTTGTTGTTTAATCACTCACCCGTGGAGTCAGTGGAGGTCTGTTAATTGCAATAATTACAGTCAGTGTTTATGTGTGTCTGTGATTACATGTGCTGCAAGGTCTCGCTCTCTTACTCCTGTTATTTGTTAATTATGGATAGTCACAGTGGCCTTTAGTCTAATCTTTATATATCGGCATTTGAAATCAGTCAAATTTCACACTAAATTCATCTTAGTAAAACGAAAAAAGGTGACCTTTTTAATTGTAATGAATCTCCCAACCATTCTCATTAATATGTTTATTATTATGTTTCCTAATCCATAGAAAATCAATTTCTAATTTATAATCCATTTAATGTGTCTTTTTAGATTTTCAATACTTCAAAACTGTTAACCTCTATTGTTTTTAATAAATGTATTATTATTTTTCATTTCAATAATGGAGCATGCTTAGTAGCTATCACATTAATGTTAAATAGTAGTTGTCGCAATTTCATTTATTTGAAAAAAAAATGTAATATTAATAATATATCATTTTTTTTACTTTTTCTTTTTATTTATATAATGTTAGTAAGAAAGTACACTCTTTTTTAGTTTATAATATAATTTTAGTGCTTTTTAATACTTAGAATATTCTTTATTTTTATCTCAATAGTACAATTGAGTACACTTAGATCTTGAGTACTATTTGTCAAGGAGTACACAATGAAGTTAGGGCATGAAAGTAAACCATTTTATGTACATGTAAGTGTATTACAGTGCACTAATTTACCTAGGAACTTTTTACTACACCACAAAAACAACCAAAAAGCAGTACATTGTATTTTTTAACTATTCCATGAAAGCAAATTATAGGTTATTTGTTCTTCAAAATTGAACAGTTTTGACCGCTTAATATGAACAGGCACCATGAGCTGGATTAAGGGTTTATGTCTTGCTTATAATTTTATTTTACATTTATATTCAGTCAACTATCAAAAACTGTTAATTATTTGATAGTTAAACACTTACATGTTTTAAACTTGTTATTGTGATTAATAAACAATGATATTTTAATATCAGACGAACAGTATTTCCCCAGCAAAAACTCAATATCATCAAAAAGGCTTTTTTCGCACATATAATTGGAATGCATTGGCACTTTGCACTAGACAGTATGCTGTGTGTATATTTAGATTGTGTTATAGTGTGACTCACAGAGAGCATGCATGAGAGATCATAGTTTTCAATGCTGTAAGTGTGACTTTAGCACACTTAAGTGTGAATTTCATTAAACTGACAAGTTAGGATGGTTACCCTTTATAGTACTATACATCTGAGCTTCCTCTTCCTTCAAGCACAGATCCATAAACTATTCTATAAGTATTATGACAAAACCATCATGCAGTTAAATTTGTCTTTGATCTCCTTTGCTTATAACATTTACTCTGGGTAAATTTACAATAAGAGTACATACAGTATATACAGTTTACTGTCTTTAGACTGAGAGATTATTTAATGACTTAGGTATAGTAATAGACATTATAAATATATTAGCATCACATTTCTGTGAGTTAATTTCCCCCAAGGTCAAGGACATGAAACAAACAAATGCAATCTTTTGTCTCTGATATTTCCCACAACAAGACCAAGAAATGTAAGTAATGTCTCCTTTAGAGTTTCAAAAGAGATCACAAACTGAGCTTAGATTTGACATGTCCGCAATTAAAATTAAACGTTATTAAATATTACAATATGAATTTAAAAGTTTTTCATCAAAGTTACTATAAACCAGAATATTTAACTTCCACCATCTTCATGCATTTTGCAGTTCCATAATACAACATTTGTATTTTAAGTGGATGATATTTTTATTTTCTCCTAAGACACATCTACCATTAACTTGATTTACTACAACTATGTGAAGACTCGATCCCCGATCTTTAAAAGAAAAACTGGGAGGAATAACTTTTCTCTGGGTAGAAATAAATGTACCGGCGGGTGCAGTTTGCAGGTTCACACCCAATTTCAGAAAAGCACTTTCACACCGAACCAAATTCTAACACTATAAAGTGCTAGGTGTGAATGTCTGTTTGGTGTCAAGGTACACTTAATGTCAAAACTCTATTTGCAAAAAGGCCTTGTGCAAAAAAGTGTATCGATTGTTTCAAAACAAAAAGTTTACAAAGCAAATGAAGAATGCTTGAATAAGAAAATATTTTTTAACCATGAAAGGATGTAGAGTTGGCATCAGAGGACGAGATACATTTTTTGCCATCGTCTAAAAACCTTTGTTGCTCGAGTAAGACCAGTACCTGCTCTGTGATTTTAGAAAACATTGTCATACATATAAATACAGAGCGTGGTTCTAAAAGCTATCATTTAAATACTTTCCAGTCTGAACCCGCTGTGTCACCACGACCAGAATCCAGCTTGTTTTTGTTTTGAATGGGTTTGTTGTGGTTGGTCTCAATCCAGCTCACTGGTGGCATCTGCCCAGCCCATCCGCTATGTTTCACTGAGACAGATGGTAGGGACAGCTGGTGTTCTCACTCATCCTCTCTTTTCATGGGTCATTCAACTGTGACCCAGGAAATATAGGATAAGACTTGACCCAAACTGCTTTCCCGAACTGTGTTCATTCTGGCAGAAAATTCAAATGATTATGTACTATAATAAACAAGAAGTTCCTCGAAATATCTTCTCTGGTGTTTCACAGATGAAAGACATTCACACTGTGTTGTGACGACATGCAAATAAAGAAAAGGTTTTGGGTGAACCCCGTTTTAAAGGTTACAATTCTTCTAAATATCTTCTTTGGTGTACTGAAAAGGAAAGAGGGTGAGTAAATGATGATACCATTTTTGTTTTTGGCTGAGCTATCACAAATTTGTGAGAGCTATGTCAAGTTTAATGTTTGTTGGTAGATATGATGTTTTATTGTGACCTTAGCTATCGGTTTATCTATCTTCACATTCAGAACAATAGGACTTGTTTGACTGAAGAGCTGTCGGAGGCGTTGCAAATATGGCCTTCTAGTGGGATGTCTTCCCTAAAGAGACTTTGCTCTATCTTATATTTTGTAAAGCAGCCAATTCTTAAATTCAGAGTCTTGCTTTTAGCAAAGCCAAAAATAGGCACCACATGGGGAAACAGACTCAAACACATAAAAAATGTAAAGAAGCAACCACCTGGAATATCTTTCACTGTATATACGTTGTTGTCTTATCAACCGGCGCATGTCAGCACATCCTCTCAGTTTAGTGCTACCTCCTAGATATCACAAGTTTTTGAGAAGGACCCGTTCTGATAAAAGCCTATGTGTCGTAAGATCAGACCATTAGAGCGAATGCATATCAACAGAGTAAGTGAAGGTCAGTGTGTTTGTAATTAGTTTGGAACATGACCTCGGAGGAAACCTCAGGAGCTACAGGCTTTAATGAACTCATTCATCACCGCACGCTTCATGATACTGCTGTCACATCTCAGATGAGTCTCATCCTTCATATGTTTTGTGGGAGGAACGGTGATCTATTTCTGTGTAAGCTGACATTGTTATGTAACGCTTATAAGGTGACTACCACATTCCAGACAGCCAATGTTTACACACAAGTGATGAATACAGAAATTCATGACCATTCGAGTAAGCCAGTGTGAGTGTGAACACATTAACACTTTGGATGCTTTTTGCAGACACTTTCTTACGTGACTGTGTGTTTAATCTATACATTTTTCTACCAGCATAGGTTTTCTGGGGATTAAAGTAACAGTTCACCCAAAGCTATTTTGAAAAACGTCTCAGTTTTGTGTTCAGGCAATAGAAGGGAATCAAAGCAAGTGATGTTTGGTTAGATACATTCTTCAAAATATCTTCTTTTGTGCCCGGCAGAAGAAACGGTTTGAAATGAGTTAACCATAAAAGAATGTTCATTCTGGAGTAATCTTTTCCTTTAAACCCATAACCTTTAGATTCAGCTTGTGACTTTTTTAAGAAGATGCTGTATAGACGCATATCACTGTGAATTATTCAGGCTCAATTCATCAATACTGGGATCAACATGCAGTGTGGATGGGATAGACCTCTTCAGGTGATGCAGCCTGTCCTGAGATTTCTAGAGAAGGGAAACAGATTGTTTAACAGGAAGAAGATATTTACATCAGTCTTATTAAAGGGTTTGGGAGGTTTATTATCAATATGGTAGAGAAAAAATCTTACTCTGCAATACCACAATGGAAAATTACCTTGTAAAATCCTGTGTGGTTTTCAGGTGGTAAAACCTGGCAATACTGGATACCATTACTTTGAAAAGCTTTATGCACTTACACTATAAACTTTAAGAAATTAAATATATATATATATATATATATATATATATATATATATATATATATATATATATATATATATATATATATATATATATATATATATATATATATATATACATATATATACAAAGTATTAAATGTATTATGATAAACAATAATATTGTAAAAACTCTACCATACATTTTTTTGCAGATTCATTATCCATAAACTATAAATATCATTATTAATCAATAGTTATTGCAGTGAGAATTTTTGCTTGGCAAAAATTGCTTAAATTGTAATAATTTTAGTACAAATAAAACTAATAATCTATGGTTACAATGTATCAAATATAAGACAATGTTTTTCTTGTTAATTTATCTGTGAAAATGCTACATTTTAGTCTTAAAAATGTTAACTTTTATGGGAAAAGCTTCTAGTCGGTTATTTTTCTGTTAAAGTTTGCATGATTAAGATATATGTTTAATGTTAATGAAATTTTGTCAGGCTAGTTTAACATTTGGATTTATAATCTAAACAATATTAAATTGTATGACAGGTTATTTTCTATGCTAAAAGTGATTTTAAAAGCATAAATATACATACAATAAACACTATTTACCACAAAATGTGCATTCTTGCATTATTTTCCGGTAAATGCATTTACCTTATACTGTATAAGATTCGGTCTTCAAAAGTTTTTCCAAAAGCTCTTGAAAATAAATGTGGAATAAAGGGGTGGTCTTATGTTAGGATCAATACGGTAAAATTTTAAGCTCAATATAGCTAATGTTGTTTTTGACACCGTTAATAGTTTTGGGAAAATTGTTAGAGATTGGATTTGTAAACAGAAGGTTGCGGGTTTGAATCCGAGAGCCAGGAGACAATGACTAAAATGCCCTTGAGCGTGGCACCTTACTCCAATTTACTCTTCAGGGATAATTGCCAACTGCAGAATACTGTAAGATTCTTTGGATAAAAGCGTCTAACAAATTAATAAATGTAAAATATAATGTAAATGTACTTGAGCGGTCTTTGCAGAAACATAGATGTCATCCTTCTACAAAGACTTGACAACATGTCTCATTCATTCTGAGTTGTATTTTTCACTCCACTATTTTCTGGTTTTGAATAAGTATCCATCCACACCATCCTTTGCTAATTTTTTCTCTCCGATGCTGACGTGCTTCATCATTGTAGTCCAGTATCTAGAGAATGGCACAAAGCTCTTGTTCTGCAAACACCCAATGTGGCTTCCAGAAATAATTTGGACAGAAATAATCTCATTCCGTCTGACTGTAATGATATGCTTCAGAAACCAGCGTAACAGTGGCGTCCAAAACCCCAAATAAACACCAGACCTCCCCAAACCCCGGCCAAGATGCATAAGAGAATTCTTATTGGACTGAAAATTGTATATTAACTTAGGAAAATGACCCAAGGCTGAGGCATTTTCTGTAGCTTACCGTGAAGATACTGCCAGTAAATATCATCAGGTGGTAAACGTATCTTTCACATGATCTGTAATAAACTGCTTTACGGACATTCCAGAAAATGTGGGTTTAAACTCAACCTCTCAACAAACCAATTCACACGATTTATCATAACTGTTTGACCCCTCTTCACCTTTTAAATTAATTTTCTTAAACCAGAAAGACAAACTACTTTTTGCACAGATTTCTCTTCTGTTTGTGTTTTGTGTTGGGAAAACTGTGATTGTTGTTGAGGTTTTTATATTCACATAGATGCTCATGTAATTTAGAGTGTCTGCTGGGAAAATGGAAAAAGATGCTTTTTATTTGGATGCATTTTTTTCAGCGGTCTCCTCTGCTTTATTCTGACCTCAGACTGAAAATCACACATACTGTATGCTCATGCACATTATAATGTATAACATGGAGCAAACCATGCCAACATCAACAGAGCAGGTGGTCTTCTATAAAGACCTCATGAAATGTGTTCTATTCATAAATGATTTTTTTATAAACCGCATGTTTGTGATCCGAGATAAATCTTTTATAGATTGTTTTGCTTCATTCTAAAGATGTCCTCCTAAAATTGCTTTGGACACATAAAACAGGAAACAGAAAAATAAAAATGTATATGAAAATGATTGAACTAATTGTAGATGGTAGAGGTCAAATTATCTGGATGTGTAATTAAATGATGTTTCATATCTTAAATAATATTGACTTTTTGTTCTGAAACTAGTAGCTACTATTGAGTTTTGTGGCTTTTTTCTCAGGAGAAATATCCGAGATGCTGATTGGCTTTATTATTCAATCTCATTGATGTCTTGGAGAAATTAAGATGTGAAAGAGATCCATAAACTTTACAATAACTGAATTATCTTGCACAGTAATTACATAACACAATATTTATCTGGAAGTTCACTGACTCATTTATGATTGACCTAGTCTCCATTCACCTCCATTATACAAAGATGTTTTCTGATACTAAGTTTTTCACACAGTGACATTTACATTTACATTTACATTTAGGCATTTAGCAGACGCTTTTATCCAAAGCGACTTACAATAGTCGAGGAGACAATGACAAACTGTTACGACAAGGACACTGATGATTTTACCTAAAAAAAGCTTTTCAGATATTATTTGCAGACTAATCTAATCTACATTGGCATTAGCCTGTATATAATTCTGTAAAACTGTCCACTACAGAAGCGTTCTCATCTTCAGAACACAGAAGTGACCTTTCTCTTTTATTAAATCCACAAGCAGCAGCGTGATGTGTCCCAACCTGGGAAAAAGCATTAACAAATTTATTGTTTTTAATCTTTTTAGTGCACAACTGCGAGGTAAAATTGAGTTCCCTGCAGAAGCCGTCAATCAAAGTAATGGATATGAGGAGAGACTCACACTTTCAGAGACGTGTGAGTGAATTTCTGCTGTTTTTATTTAATCTGCTGCTCTTATTTAACCATATATACATATTATACACCCTTCTGTGCAGTAAATGTGTGCAATTCTTTACCTCACACATTTCACATACTGCACCTTATAACTTTTATATTTAAAAAAATCCGGACATTCAACAACATTGCATTTGCACCACTGTATGTTTGGCTTGCATAGTAATTTTTATTTATTATTTTTTACTCTTTCGTTTCCTATGTTACTTTTCACTTATCTTGTCCATTTATTGTGTACTGGAAGTTTCTATAACAAAGACAAATTGCCCGTGTGTGTAAGCACACCTCGCAATAAAGCTCATTCTGGTTCTGGTTCTGGTTCTGATTCAGATCTCAGAAACTTCTGAAGTCATGAGGAAGACCAGACAGGATCTGACTCTAGTCAAGGTTAAAACTGTATAAATCTGACCAGTTATTGGTTTTCAAAAGTAAATATTTGCTGTATTGGTTGCTACATAAAACAATATGGAAGGAGGATCCCGTTCTCTTATTAATTATTCAGGACAATTAAATTCATATATTAAAAAAAACTTTTTTGTCATCAAGTTTTCTGTTGAGAAACTTTGTAGGGAATTATACATTTGCCAGCAAAACTACTTTCAGAAAGTAATTTTAAAACATGCATTTTTTATGATAATATGGTACATTTCACTGAAGTACATGGAAAAAGGAGTTTCACACGATTTTAATAAGTAGCTTTTTTTAAATTTCAATAAAAAAAGTGAAATTATGTCAAAAATATTTTATTTCATTTAATAGAGTTTAACCGGTGATTAAGATTAAACTGAGTTATTCAATCATATTTTTTTCAGATACAGTTTACTTCTCTATCCCGACTCACCCTCATCATTAGTCCAGCCATACTCTAAAATAAGGGCTTAATATGTCCAAATAAATCTTACACAATTCTAATAATTAAAAGGCAGGACTAAACCAATGCCTCAAAACTAAACAGTTTGCTTAAGTTTTTTATTTTTAGAAGAAAGACCGAAAGAGATTTTAGCAAAGATTTTTTAGGGAGTAATTTCTCCATATAATCTCCTTTACCATATATACCGTACTTAATGTCCAAACTGCTGAATCATTCCCTTTTCTCTACCCAGTACATGTCACTCAGTTTTCTATATGAATGGTTTGTGATATTGACCGGGTTGGTGGGTGTTGAGTGTTGTCCTTCAGCTGATGAGGTTTCACAATCTGAACACAGATGTGCTTGTCAAGGACTCTGGCATGTCCAATTACAAAAGCAATCCTCTCAACGTCCTAAGAATAGTCCCACTGTATCCCTGACACTTCATTTTGCAAAGTCATACGTAGAAAGGCTGAGGTATTGATTTAGTCCTGCCTCAGGCAAATACAGACACATATCTCTTTTTTTTTACATGAGTGAGTTGGATTCATTTTATGTAACTGCATTTTAATCCCCATAAACATGATATATTAAAATGTATTAGAAAAAAGATTGTCAACACCTGTGTTCTCTAAATTGAGATTAACTTTGGAATTTAAGTGTTTTTGCTTTTTGTTTAATATTGTTCTGAACCATCAGATTTTAACTGCAAAACGATATTAAGAAATTTTGGTTGAATAAAATTATAAAATTCAAGCTGAAGTGATGTTTTTTTAATGGGGGGAAATATAGACAGGTTCATTGAATTTTTTATTTTTTATTGAATAATAATTGGTTTTCTCCACATCTTACTCAACCATGGGTTATTCCAAGTACGATTTTATCAAAAAGCGTATACATTTTTCAAACATTAGTAAATGATTGCTTTATTGGTTGCTATGGTAATGATGTAAGCGTCCAGACGATGCCAGAAACTCACTGTCGGTACATCAAGCAGTTTGATAAAGTGAAAAGCTTCATGTCTTTCATAACATTTGACTGTGGTGCTTAACTAAACAAGATTTTTTTTTAATATATATACATATTTATATTTCTATACCACATTATAGAATAATATTTAAGTCATCAAAATTATGAACTAAATATAAAAAATACTTCATTTAAATTAATACATCAAAAATTAAACCTTGTAAATTAAACCTTGCATCTTTAGTTTTAGTTTTAAAACAATATTGAATGAGTTCACATCTATTCTCTTATTGAAGAATATAAAATTATTTTGTGATTTAACATTCATTTTTGTCTATAAAACTAATTTTAGACAGTAAAGCTTGCTGTGTTCTTGAGATAATGAGAAACATTTCACACAAGTAAACAGGATTTTTGACCTGTAGTGTATTGGAAAGAGAATTATAATAATCTAATTTTCTTTAAAAGAAGAGGGGGAGGTTAATGAAAATATAATTTCATTTCAATTGGAATGCCAGGGCTTTAACAAAATTGAATTTTTCAAAGGTTCTCATATTTATTTACCTTTTTTTATATAAATAGGTCAAAAGAATACAGTTGGTCTTTATTAAGACATTACTTGATCCCTTGTGCTGTTTTACAACAAAGATGTTGCATAATGTCAAAGCCTCAGATGATCAGTTTTCAGTCAGATGCATAAAATCAAGAGCTCTCAATGACAGATATTAAATATATATCTTTGGAGACGGATTCGGTTGAACTTTGATCAAAAGTTATGCCATTTCTCTTCTTTTTCACATGACAGATGCCATCCTGCCAAAGAGAAGGATCAATGAAAGGATCAAGACTGGAGAATGTGGATTGAGGTGGATGGGGTTCAGACTTTGGAGAGAGGAAGATTGAAATCCCTTAAGTCCTGTTTTGGTCCTGGATGTGCGTGACAGTCTGTGCACGATGTGAGTTTTCATTGTTTCTCGTCCATGTGGGATTTAACAATCTTTCAGGAAAATACAAATACTATAAATAAAATGTAATTTAATCTTCTTCTGACATCTAATATTAATATAAACCTAACAGTGTTTGACTTCTTTGGATGCATATGTAAGCACATCTGATAATGTTTTGTAGGACTTCAAATCACAAACAGAAACTATTTATAACAAACAAACAATATGAAAATTATAAGAGCATATTATTCATCTATTCTTATTTGTGAATTTTAGTTCACCTCAAAATGAAAATTGTGTCATCATTTATTCATACATTTGACACCTGTATGATTTACTTTTTGCCAAGACTTTAACCCAAGTGAATGGGTTCCAGATTCCAACATTCTTCTGCAAAATAAATAAAGTCTTAGAACTATGTCATGACTAGAGGTTTAGTTAATAACGACACAACTTTTATTTAGGGGTGAACTATCCCTTTAAATATGATTGACAGTAAGTGGTGACGGCCAAACCCCAACTGAACGAATTCTTCCATGAATTGCGTATATCTTAAACAAAACGATCCGTGCATGTAAACTTTTATGAGACTCATTTGCACCTGTTATAAAGCTGTTTCTATTTCACTAGCATCTGGTTTGAATATTTCATCCTAACTTTGATCACTGCGTTTATTCAAGGCCTTGATATAAAGCCCAGCTCAACCTCGCGAGGCCGGCTGCACTCAATAACCGTGTGTTGACAACTAAGTGGCTCTACTTTAAACTTGTTAGACAGAATGGCAATCGTTCACTGAAGGAATGTAATCAAAGACGATCTGAAAGACCATTATGACCCCTGAAACTCCAGCGAGGAGCTACGGACGTGGCCAACAGGTGCACTTAAACTCAAAGCAGATATTAAACACACATTGTTGGACACAGCGAGATGTACAAACCACAAATATTTAATTTGGATATTGGAGATGTTTCACTGGTTTATTTCGTTTGTTAATGGCTCTTAAAGTGTAAAATGCAATATGGTTTACCCTTAACCGTCTTTCATAGTTTTTGGTGTCATTGGTCAAATTTATTTCAGGACTCAAGTGGGAATTCTGAATTTAGAATCGTACTTCTGTTGAGTTTGTGTATTTAAAGCTGCTGTCTGGGAAACGGAGCTGTCACTGAGTCAGGTGTGATTCTCACGACACTTCTTTCACTGACAGGTCAAACTTCATTTCATAGATTCACCTCTGAAAGAGACAGCACAAGGCTAAATCGCTCAGAAATGTGTCATCCACTTATTTCTCTGAGAACTAAAGGTCATGCTTCTGAAATCATCCATCTTTTACTGTATTCCTGAGATGTAATGTTGCAAGTGCTCATCTTTCATATCTGTTTCAGTGTTTATTTAGAGCATGTTAAGTGTTTAATAGGTGTGTAATCATTTGAGAATAATTGAATTTGTCAATTTAGTTTCATTACTGATGTAAGGAATGTGTACATTTATATCTATGGAATCTATGCAATACAATTAAAGGTATAGTTATACCCCAAATGAAAAGTCAGTCATCATTTACTCACCTTGCTTTCATTTTAAGCTGAAAAGATATATTGAAGAATGTTCAAATGTTCTACTGATCTCTTTTGTATGGACAAAAAACTAATGCCAGTTTTTGGTGACCTATAGTTTCAAATCTTTTTTTGTTTTGGCTGAAGAAAGTTACACAGGATTGAACTGACAAGAGGGTGAGTAAATTCATTGGCATTAAAGGAGGAATATCACCCTGTTTCATGTATTAGAGGTGCTTGAGTCTGTTTAACATGATGAGTTTTCATGTTGAACATGGTACAGTTGTTAAAGTTAAACGCATGGCGTAGTATCTCTGTGCTCAATACAAAGGCTTAGGAAAGGTTTTTTTAATTATTCAACCTATCACTGTCATGAGATCACGAGTTATGTATTGGTTATTTTTAAGTAAAATCCCACCCACGCACCAATCAGAGAGCGCAGAACACACGAGCATCAGTGTGTATATATCAGGACAAACCCTAGTGAGGAGATTGATCACGAGCGCTGAAACAGTCGTAATGCTGTATCTGTCTCCTGTAAATGGGAGTAAACCAAAAACCATTCAGATATAAGAACGGGATTTTACGCAGCAGCTACTGAAGATTATCCCAAGATAGGCAGAAACTTCTTATGAGACCCCGAATATATGCTACAATACACTTTGAACATAACTCATCTGTTTTCTTTTATTTAATTCATTATTAATGTAAATAGATTTTTACCAATGGTTTATCCAAACAATTACTCTTGTTTTCCTTCGCAAAATGATTTGCAAATAAAGTTGCACGTCATTGAAATGCATGATTTATTACTTTAAAGTAATCAAGTATTTTGTGTTAGATGCCTATTGATAATTCATCATTGATTTCTGTAATTGTTGCTGTCTGTGTGATTCAGTTTAGCTTCTTTTTTTATTTACCACAACCTCCTTAGAATAGCGTACATCTTTGGATGAACAACTAGAGCAGACAACTGTAGACATCGCTGAGGATTCTGGGTGCTAAATTAGGGACTGTATTTACATTTGGCCCGGGCAAACTGTTAGCATTCTCGCTTTCTATATGGCCTTGGGATCGAATAATTCTCTCTTTGTAAACTTTTCACTGTGGATGACAGAACGGTGTGTGATCCAAATCCACAGGCCTGTTTGGCTGCCAGGAAACAGAATTCTCTAAAGAATAGAAGGATCCTGCGTCTCAAACGAGGTTTGCGAGGAGGATTGGAAGTTTTAATAAGGCAAACTACATACAGGAAATCTGATGTGGGCACAGCGCTGCTGTTTTTCATAACTTGTCTCTGGTTCTAACACGCGTTGGTCCCTGGGAGTCAGTTCAGTGTAGCCTGACAGATGTAACGGCTGCACTTTAATTATGATGCGGGCTTCGGCCCAAACTCATTAAACATGTTGAATAACAGAGCAAGGGTTGTCCGAGATCATTTGTCCACCGGATGACAAAATGCCGGATTCCAGATGAGACGATAATTTCTGTGTTATAAACAGAAAGGTAATTGCCTTGTGCGTAGAAGATTTATATCTGATCATTGTTCTTACTCATTGGGTGTAAATTGATGGGTCACCGATGAGTTTTAAGAGCCAAGTCATCCGTCCCGGGTGTCTCCCGATCACAACAGATGGTGGAAGAGTACAGATTATAGATCCGGCATGATGTGACTTTTTTATTTATGTAAAATACTTCATTATTCCTAGGTTGTTCCCTGCAAAATACAAATGATGTGGCTGAGCATCCCAGGAATCCTACATCAGCAAAATTGACACAATTAATGATGTAAGTTTAGGGCGGGATTTCTTTGTACGAGTAAAAAAACAATTATTAGAGTTTATTTAATATTTGGATTTTACTATTTTTAAAAGTTATACTATATTTTATTTTATCATTGTATTACAAATATCATGGGCATTATATATTTTGATTTAAAGATTTATTTTACACATTTAAATTATATGTAATTATTTTTTTTTAGTTTAATTGGAATTTATTGCAGTTAATACCTAAAGTATTATTTATAGCTAAGGAAGCATTGTTTGTTTGGATTTTCTGTTTTACCATGTATGCTTATTTTCCGTTTTAGTTTTATTTAAACTGTTTTCAGTAAACTATATTACTATTAAACTATTTACTTCATAATATTATGTATTAACTTTTTTGTTGAATTGCTAAGGCAGCCTTTTTATTTTTTATTTTCATTTAAGTTCATTTTTGTATTATTTTATTGCGTGCTTTTGTCATTTATTAATCTATTTGTAATGTTTTTACCATTATTACATTTGATCTTATTTCAGTTTTAGTTTTGTTTATACCCCTTGCTGTTCATTTATTGCTTTAGTTATTTTTTTTTTGCTTTTATATTTTTGTTTAGTTTTTAAATACATTTTTTAAATTTTAGTCAGTGATAATAATCCTGTTTATAAAATCAACTTTTTGTTTGCAAAGAAGTTTTTGTTTTCAATGTAATTTAAAGACACTTTATGGATCATTATGTTTGCCCCCCCTGCAAAATCATAATCTGTATTTTAGAGAAGCAGATTCTTTATCAAACATTAAACAATATGTTTATATCCTGTCTATAAGCCTGATATCTGTATGCAGTTCTTGGTAGGAATAATCTGCAGTCAAACATCTGGCTACATGGGCAAATTCCTGCTTCTTTATTCCTTCATTCAATCCCATCATCTTATTGTCTGTCCTATCACTTTATTACAAAGCTCTTGTCATGAGCATCCTGAGCACTTCTAAAGGCAAGTTTTATATAATCCTGTGTGTCTGCTGTTCAGTAAGTAATAATGGGCACATTAACGGAGATCTGGCCCCAGACCGGCACAAATGAAAATTGGCCATTCATAAAGGACTCCCGCATAATGAATAATAGAAGCATTGATGTATTCTACTCTGACCTTTAAATAAACTCTAGCAGTGACATGCTCAGTGCAAGAAAATATTTAATAATTCACAGAATCTCACAGTCCTAGCCTTTAAACACAAAAAAAAAAACATTAAAAGTCATGACACCAGGCAGCTGTAAAGACAGAAAGATCTGTTTGAGAATTTTAGAGAAGTCGGGGTGCACAAAACGGGCAGATGTGGTTAATACTGTGTTACTTTCTAAAGCATCTTAATGGATAGTTCGGCCAAAAATGAAAATCATTTTGTCATTTCAAGAATTTATTCCTTCTGGAGAACACAGTAGATATTTTAAGAATGCTGTGAACCAAGCAGCAGTGGCACACACTTTTATTGTATGGAAACAAGAACAATGCACATCAATAGATGCTAGTTATAAACACTCTTCAAAATATCTACTTTTGTGTTCCCCAGAAGATAAGACAGTCAAACAGGTGTGAACATTTTTATTGATTTATGAATGATTTGTTCATAATTTGATGATTCGGAACACCCAATGTTAAAAATCTGTCATTATGGTCTCTTCTTATTGACATTAAACCTGCATTGTGTGGACACAAATTCAATAAAAGTCAATGGGGACCAACATCTTAAATTTACCAGTATTCTTCAAAATAAAATATTCTTCAAGAGAAAGTCGTATATGTTTCAAATGAGAGGTTGAATAATTATGACAGAATATTCATTTTTAGGTGAACAATCCCTTAAACATTCTTAAGTGCAGGTATTTCTTGCAGATTTTTCAAAAGAATAAAGCATATGAGTCCCATTTTCAATATTGCAGGATATTTTTGGACGTTTTGTGATTTATTTTGTTTTTTTAAATTATTTATTTCTCTTTCTGTTCGTTATATATATTAACCACCTTATTAGTCATGGAACAGTGCAAACCCTTTTTATGCTGTTCATTTTCCAACGTAACAGCAAACTTTCCTAAGAAACTGTCCACCGTCAGTGATTAGATTTACAGCAGAGTTCTGAGACAGCCGATAGGGATAATCCATCATGTCAGAGCTGAAGTTTTTGAACTGGTGCCGACTAACTGCTGTTTGCATTTTCTTACATCATTACTTCACTGTGCCACACACACACACACACACACACACACACACACACACACACACACACACTGGTGTACCCACGATAGCACAGATCACGACTGACTGTATCCTCCTGTTTGTTTGTACCGTTGTAAAATATCATCTCTGGCATTAACTTCTGTAGCCTGAAGCCGGAGAGCAACAAAATCAAAAAGAAGACGAGTGGGTGGAAGGAAAGATTGGGATTAATGAACAGACCGACATCCACTGACGCGTGTCTTTAATTGCATGAGATTTAACACCAAGCATCACGTTGTCTTTCTGTTCCACTCTTTGCTTTATTAAAAACAACACGAGAACATGAGACAAGCTTGCTTTGGAAAGCAATTGTCAGTTTTTGAGTGTACAGCGAACAAATTACCAGATGGGATACAGAAATAGTAAGCAGACGTGCAGTGTTGACAGAAAAAAACCGAATACCAAACTGTCAGCATATGTCTTATACAGTATGTAGAGGTCAGAAATAGCAGTAAAACACTGCGGTAAGTGTGAGAGGACCTGGTTCCTCGAGATGGGGGGATGAGGTGTGCTTCAAGTTTAACCTAAGAAAATCCTCTTAGAGGAAAATACTGATGGGGAGAGCTGAGGCTGAGACTTTACCCAAATACCAACATTCTTCAAAATATTCCTTTGTGTTCTGTAGAAGAAAGTCAAACAGGTTTGACATTAAGTCACTTGAAATTACAATGCCTGACATGATATCAACGGTTAATTTTTTGGAAGAGATTTTTGTTTGATTTGATTTTTAGGACAAATAGAATTGTAACGATTGATTGAATTATGAAGAAACGTCCCAAAATATCTGTTTCTTCTTGGATGTACAACACCATTGTGTAAACATCCTTGACCCTTTCTTAGGAAGCAAAATTTAAACATTTTTATCTTTCTTTAATGTGAATCAAAGAAATTCAAACATTTGTAATGGTTTTCCTTGAATCAAAACAAAAATGGAAACAAAAATGGAAAAAAAGTTTTTAAAGAAATAATATTATTTTTCATCATAGGCAAACATGTTTTTAAGCATACATGTTAGAAACCTCGGCTGGATCAAGATCTTAAAGCTTTTGCTTCTCATATGAACATATTTTGTTTTCCGAATGTTTAGATTGTTGTGTCTGAATACAAGAATATGATCTCATTGCAGTGCCGAGGTGACACAAAATATCATGTTTCTCAAAGACATGCCATTAAGACATGAACGGTTCTTCCATGGCATCTAAGACTAAAACCAATATTAGAATATTCTACATGAAAGAAAAAAGATTCAGTTTTGTTTTTATCTGCTTTCGAGTAAATTCATTTTAACTGTATCAAAAAGAACACGACTTCACTCTTTGACAGGGGCTAAAGATACATCAATCCCTGTGATTTCTCGTCTCACATTTGTCTCCTTGTGAATCTCCGCAGCGATGATTCTGTGGATTCTCTGGCGCCGTGGATGATCATAGGAAGAAGGTGTTGACGGACATACGGCTCGGTTTGGTTTCAAGGAGTGACCTGTCATCAGCCGGAGTCAGGGAAGCTCTCTCATCCTCTGGTACTGACATCACAGCGGGAGGAAAAGTTGTGATGTCTCACCTGCGAACATGCCTGTGCTGCCTTCTAAGGTAATTGGGTTTTGATCTGCATGTCTGTCTTTATTTAGCTCTGTTTAAGTGTGTCAGTGGATGTGTTCAAAGCGCTGTCTGTTTTGGTGCTGTACGCTCTCATCATGATGATGGGCACACAGCAGGAAGGGTTGGGGAAATGCTCTTCATAAACTGACACCACAAAGACATGCGTGTGGGTTATATGAGAGAGATGATACAAGCTGTCTTATTTCCACAGTATGTCCTGAACCGATGAATGATTTATTGCTGCTGCATTGGCCTGTATCGTACACATGAGGATGTGAGTGTCATTGTCAAGTGGAAACTGTGGGTTATTGTTGCTTGAAACTTTTAAATATTGAAAGTGAATGTTCGGATGGTAAACTGCTAATGAAAATCAGATGAATATTTATTTTAAAAACTAAAATAAATTGATAACGATTATGAGATTTTTATAGTTGATTTTTTATTTAGTTAAATTATCAAGTGCTTAATTTTATCATGTACATCGGTTCAACATGATTAGATTGAATTCAATTGTTTTAACATATTTTTTTTTATTTTTAGGACAAATTATGTTCAATTATGTTAAAAAATAATTTGTTAAATTATGTTAAAAATAATTTAATCACGTGAAACAGATGTACATGATACTATCAAACACAGTGTAAGAAATAACTGTATTTGTTCAGAATATGAATATAAATTTCAGGTAGTCTTCTGTTGAAGTCATTCTCTTCAGTGTTATCCTGTTGTATAACTAAACATCTGTTAGTTGTAAGACAGATGGCTTTATTTTTTCCTGTTAAATTGTCTTTTTACCCATCATCGGAGTGATGTTCCTTGTTTTACGCGTTTGGAAATATTTTTGACATTTGACTAATCTCAAATTTTGATTTTATATCTCCAGAGAGCTTAGCTGATGGAACCGACATACTGTTAACATATTAAACAGAGATACTCTAGAAAGTTCTGTTAAGTTTTCGCTGGATCTTCTGGAACCGTTTTCTAATAATGTAGAGAATTTTGCTTTTTGCAGAATGTTCAGAGAGGATACATGTTCTCCTTATATAACAATACTTACCTTCCACAATTTTTCACAATATTAACCTACCACAGTAATCAGATTTTAATTTTTTTAAGCCAAATTTATTTTTAAAGAGCTCTTTAATATTTGTTTTTGCATCAAAACTGACAACATATTATACTTTAGACACACTGAATACAAAATAAGAGTTTAAAAAGGAAAAATAATTAAATCTGTAAAAATAGGGCACAATGTACTGTATTAATGTTTTATAGTCTTTTCTTGTATTTAAAATTGTAACAGGAATTATACCACATTTTATTTTCTAAATGTTTCCTGTAGTGTAAAGAATTCAAGAAAAAAAATATAAAGTCACAGTAAAAGAAATTATTCATGAGAATGACAGAAAAAGCTTAAGGTTAAGACAATCACGGTCAGATGTCTTCTACCTGTTGGAGAGTTGGACTTTTTTAGGTTGTGGTTTGTGGGTTCGAATCCCAGTGCCAGCAGACAAAGACTGAAGTGTCCTTGAGTAAGACATCTTAACCCTGTTTGCTCTGCAGTGATGATTGACTATTGCATAATATGTACATCGCTTTGGATAAAAGCGAAGGCCAAATGAATAAATGTAAATGTATAACATGTAAATGGATATGTAGGATTGAAGAATAACAAAAAATATATGTATTGCTAGAAAATGTAACTTTAATCAATCAATCGAGTTATCAATTTATCAACAATAAAGTGCTATTAACTCTTATCACAGCATGACTGTATATCCAGTGACAGTGTTGTCTTCGTTAAGAATCAAAACTCAGATGTCTATACAAAACAACGCTGATATGAAATAAACAGTACTGCTTCAAGGACAAGCATTTAATAAAGGTCAGCTTAACTCTGAATTAACCTTTTTTTTTTATAAAATAGTGTAAAGTTAGGACTGTACTAATAATATTTATATTACAATGTTTTAGGGAACAATAATCGCAAAGAAGAATAATCTGCAATTTCTATCGAGAGTTCATCCGTTTCAATAGTACTGGCTTCACCACCAACGCCTCCGGCATGACACAATGCACCAGCTTTCTTTTCCGACCTGAAGTTTGCCTTCAATTTTTCTCTGACCTTTATTTTGTCCTCTGCTTTTGTTGTGCGACTGTGCATCTAAACATCACCGACTTACCTGTCAGGCCCTTGGGATTCAGGTCCGTCTCAGGAGAACAAGGTTCATTTGTGTCTTGTTTATTCTCTTTTGTGCTGTTCTCTTTTGCTGTCAGGGAAAGCCTTTATTATAGCTGCCTGGACGGGTTGTTTAAAGGGGCGGACAGCTTAAGCTGGCCTGTGTGTTGTTTATTTAAAGGCTGAGGCAGAAGCTGACCCTGCAGAAAGGAGCTTTTGTGTGCCAGAGATACGGGATGCCAAGCCCTTCTTTCCTGCCATTCTGCTGCGGGACTGCCAATGCTAATTTGTGATGCCTGGAGTCTTATGAATAAACTCTCAATAAATACCTTCAGTTCAGTCAAAATCCAAGATCAAAGCCTGCATGTAACGACAAAAGAAGATATTTTAAGAAATGTTACCGTGGTTTGATTTAGTTAAATTGGGGGCGGCGTTGATTTGTTCTTCAAAATATCCATTTTTTGGGTTTTGAAAGAAGAAAGGGTTTGGAGTGACCCGAGGGAGAGTAACATATAAAACAATTAAAATGTTTGGGTGTACTTTCGCTTTAAATCTAAATGTTAGTTGTAATAGTTAATTCAAAAATGACAATGGTGTCATAATTGTGTCGAATTAATCCTGCTCCTTTTTCACTAGAGAAGATATTTTGAAGAATTCTAACTGAACAACGGTGACACATTGTATTATGGTGCCAGTTACCAACAATCTTCAAAATATCTTATTTTGTGTTTTGCAAGAATGAACAGGGTGAGTACAAGACTAAACCATTTTTATTTTTGGGCGAACTGTCCCTTTAACAGTTGAAAAAGTTTGCACAAAAATGAAAATTGTGTCATCATTTAAAAAGCTTTTTGACATTTCAAACCAACCTGATATTTTGAAGAATGCTGATAGAAGCAAACAGCAGTGGCCCCTGTTCAGTTCTGTTGGGGCAAGTTGTTCAAAATATGTTACCTACTTTCTTCAGAATAACATTTTCAACATACCGTCACGAAATTGCCATTTTTTAGGGACCTATCACTTTAATATTTCACTTCATGAGGCTTCGTTCACTGAGCCGAGAGGACCAAAAGGAACCTCAGGTTCACATCTCGCTCCTCTGAATTTGCATTATGCTCCAACTTTAGCAAATCAATGCTGGTTTTGAAGGTAATGTATGTGAGATCAATGATTTCCTCCTCTCACTGTTTTAGAGTTACCCTCAGGTGTGTTCTCTGACACGGCTCAGAGAGTGAGCCAGCGAGGTTGATTGATAACCTCCCACCCCCAGCATCACTCATCCCCTGCGTGCCCAGCGGATTCTCTCGGCTCTGAGAAGTGAACTTCCTCTGGGTGAGACAACCATCACGCGGGTCCATTAGCAGGCCTCTCACGCAGGTGTCATCAGAGCCCCGTGCTGTGCGGCGGGATGCTTTCACCTTGCCTGTGGAGGAGAGAGAAGGAGAGATGGGAAGGTTATGAAGGATGCGGTGAGGGATGAACACTTAATGTATGTAATCCGGTGAGTGTGAAGATCGACGGCAGAGCAGTTTTGGCGTGATAGCATGACTCATATGCACTTCAAGATTTTTGTGTGTGTATATTGGAGTTTTGCTGTTGTATATAATTATTTAAAGTACCATTAACTTTAGGGTAATTCCATCATTATGGATGTGATAGTTTACGTTATGGATGTGACATTAAAATACTGTTAGAATGTCCAGTTAACTGAACCTGTTGTTTATATTATACAATACCCTTGTTAATAGTGTTTAAATATCAGAAAAGTAACAGGCTATACACAAGTTTTCTATAAAAGGAAAATTAACCTGTGTTATCAATGTGACAGAAAAGGACTCCAGTTTTAGGAGACAACAAACTTTTTTGTCAATTAAAATGTGCAAACCAAAATCAAAAATATCTAACAAATGGATAAGGGATAGCTCTTTATAAAAGATAAAAAATATTTAATATATTTTTATTTTTATGTGTTCGTATATGAGCAAAACATTTTGGATTTGACAATCCTGACAATAGCCTTGACTATCAAAAAATCATGCACTGAAAATAAAAATAATGCTTTAATAATTTAAGAGAGACCTCACATGGGTATTTAAACAACCAAAAGTTTATATCTGTACTATAAGTATATTTAAAAAGTCAATATTTTCATAATGAGGTTGAAATTTCATATATGTCTGAAACTTTTGTGGATATTATTTTTTGAGCTGCATGCGCAGTACTGAAGTTCTGAATGTCGTTGAAGGGTTTTCCCAGCGATGCCATATAACCATGTGTGGTCCCGCAAATAACATTTACTCACATGTTCTTCAAAGCATCATGTCCTTCTTAACTTTAATTATTGGCTTAGATGTCGAAGGTTCTTTATTGAACCATAAAATGTTCGGCTTTGGCTTCATGAAGCACCTTTATTTTCAAAAGGGGGAAAGTCAGAACAAAATCTAATTTTATTGCAACTTATTGTTTTTTAACTTACCCAAAAGTCACCCCAACTCCTTTTGGGGACAAAGTTAAAAATAGATTAAATACAGCTTTTGAAATAAAAAAATGTAGAAAGATCATTTTACTTAAAGTAATGAAATTTGATATAAAAATACACCAGTTTTGATATGTTTTGGATATTCTGTATCTGGTCATTGATCTGTTACAGCATTGCTTATTAGCAATTTCTTGAAAAGGTGAACTCAGTGTTTTTACTCTAATACTGTAAGTGTTTCTCGTGTAATATAGGGCCATTAAAAATTCCATTAGGACCTAATTGCATGTGAGTATTTGAGATTCATACTGTGTGATCTAGTGATAAACCCTGTTTAAATGGCTAACATCAGGTGGCTCATGGCATTTATTGAATCTCTTAATAGAAATGAAGTCTAATGGCAAACAGTTCCTCACCTCCTATCTCAATTAATACCTGTATCGATTTTCTTGCTATTATTTTAAAACCACGCAGGGCTTTAATTGAATCGATTTCAAGTAAATTTTCGAAACAACACATCGTATATAATCATCAACATGACATATTGCACTAAACATGGTAAATAAACCACAGAGGTCGACTTATATCGGGCAGAGATAGACACAGTATCCTGATAAATGAACTGACCTTTACAGAGATTCACCTGTAAAATGATGAACTACAGATGAATTATGATAAAAGGAGTAAATTCATCTGAAGAATAGACACCTGTAAGGTTTCGTGTCTCAGGTCAAAGGCTAAACTGAACAGAGGAAGAATGAGCAGAGGGTTATGGATACTTTAGTTTTTATTAAGGATTATTTTGCATTATTTATTTATTTTTCTTTTACAAACATATTTTGGTGACACATTGTTAGATTCATTAATTTTGTCATCTTCTCTTTAATGAATCAGTTACGCACTGTTTATTTTGAAAGACAGAACAAGAGCCGACAGCAATATATTTTTACTTTTTTTGCTGCACTGTTCACAAAAGTGTCATCTGGGATCTGAGCATCGTTTCAAAGGTTTCAACATTGATGCTTATTTATAAAACAAATTAAGTTTGTTGGCAAATATATCCCACATTACAAACACAATTAGGGATTTTTTGATGAGCGCTTGAACTCAGTTGACATTTTCAGAGAGAGTTTATTAGTTTTGGATGGGATGAGGTAATGAGAGGAACTGTTCATCAAAACAGTCTATTAGAGAAGAAAATTGCCTGCAATGGGAAATGATCATGTGTCGATTACTGAAGTAGTGTAATGTAGTTGTTATTAGTTCCTTTGGTCTTTTTCTTTTGTAATTATTTCAGGTCGTCCAAAAAGAAGCCAACTCTTCTCTACATGTTCTCTGCTAGTCGTCCATTCCGCTCTCCTTCAGATTATACATTTGTTATCCGTCTTTTTATAAACATTTTCATACGTATGTAAAATGTAAAAACGTTTATCATTCCAAAATATATACTCATGTGGGCTCGTGTGAACTTTCAAGAGAATATGTTGACCTCATAAAAGTCCTGTAGTTACTGGCAGACTAAAGGTTATTTCACACTAAATTTGCATGTAGTTATTAAGCTCTCTCTCTCTCTCTCTCTCTCTGTCTCTCTCTCTCTCTCTCTCTCTCTCTCTCTCTCTCTCTCTCTCTCTCTCTCTCTCTCTCTCTCTCTCTCTCTCTCTCTCTCTCTCTCTCTCTCTCTCTCTCTCTCTCTCTCTCTCTCTCTCTCTCTCTCTCTCTCTATCTCTCTCTTTCTCTCTCTCACTCTCTCTTTCTCTCTCTCTCTCTCTCTCTCTCTATATATATATATATATATATATACATATATAGTTAAAGTACTGACAAAACCACTGAGATGATATGAAAAAGATTGTGCCAATGTCAAATACATTTTGAAGGTGATGCTGGGCCTGACTCTTAAGAAGGTCGGTTCATCCTGAAGCTCCTGTCGGCATACAGATGAATGTGTGCTCGTGTATGGCCATGGCATATTCTATCAATATGGTGCAAAGTCACTTTAGTTTAAATGAGATGTGTGACACATGTTAGGTTCATAATATACCATACGGTCAGCTAAGTGTTAAAAGTTACTAGTTTAAAAACATAAAATGTTTGGAGTCGTCCTACCCCACAAGTTTTATATAAATATATAGTATCTTATTTAAAACTGATGTTTGTAGCCAAAGATCTAATCTAATCATGGTTTTAACCTCTTTAGCTCTGGTATATATTTTTATTTTTGCCCCCCCACCCACCAAATTTCCTGCAAAATGTCCTCTCGACCAATAAGAATTTGTTCAATGCAATACAGCATTAACATAAATTTGCATTTATTTTATTTATATTTATTTATTGTCCCTGGTGTTGATCTTGTTTTTAATTCTCTTGTGTTTTTAAAGACCTAAACAAAAAAACAGGGGATGAATTTTGAAATTTTTAACTTATAATCAACAATATTGTTGTTTCATTGAACAATCACTGTTTACATATCTTTCTCAATTGCTAAAACACTTAAACCCATGGGCTGAACAAAGTTGCTTGAACTCATTTATCTAATTGTGTAGTCTGTTGTCAATACCTTACACCATTTTACACAGAAAAACATAATTGACAGATTCTCAAAACACATTCTGCACTGTATTGCACATGTCATCCATACTGCTAAACACAAGTGACAACAAACAAAAAACTAAAAAGAAAACATGTAATTAATGAAACACAACTACTCAAATGGATATAACATGTTTAAAATGATATAACAAAATCAAGAATGATTTTGTTTGGTTACAGGTTCATATGAACAGAAACAAGAATTACAACATCACCAATACAAAGGTTATGTTTGTGTGATGCAGGGTACAGAACTTACATTAAAAACATCCTAACAAGGAGAAGGAAGAACATAAAAATAAATTGCATCGGAGTAAGCAAAGTAAAATTTCTTATCAATTCTGTGCTTCTATAACAGAACATGTTCTCGTTCATCAAAGGACACTGATGGAAAATATGAAATTGTTTTGAGAATAAATATTTCCTTCTCCCTTAAAACCATGTGTTTTGAACTATATGTTTTCTATTTGTGGTGTTTTGTTTACTGACTTTAAAGTGTTTATCATTTTGATCACTTTGGTGATATATTGAGCTCAGGGTTTGATTTCGAACACAGGTAGTTTCAGAGAAAAGTTTGCACGAGGAGACTTATTTTTAAATAGTGCTTGAAGATGAGGTTTTGTGTTTTCAGAAAGGTTTCAAGATTGCGTTTAAAAAAAATTGAGAAAAACTGTATCATGTTCAGACTGAGCGAACAGGCCATTTCAACAGGATACATTGAATATGAACTAAATGTATGGGTCCAGGTAAAAAGAATCTAATTTTCTTGAAAATGGATTTACAGCTTTTTGGAAAAGAGCTCTTCATATGTTTCGGTGACAACAGATCTCACAAATGATTTTTTAAAGCACATAGTTAAATTGAACAAAGGAGAAGCCAGATCTGTTTAAGTCCATTAAATCTTGTGAATGCTTTCTCAATCCCTCATGGAGGTGTTGCTCTGAGAAAAAGAGAGAAAGAGAGACATGGCCGTGACTCACGCAACACCTCCTCTGAAGAATGTCTCTGACTCATTTATACAAAGGTAATCAAATTCATGAATTTGTAAGATGACTTATTTACACTTTCAGGGAGTTATATTTTAATACCAGTTGGTCTTGTTTCTAAAGAGCTTATGAAACTTGCAAAATCATATAAGATGCTGTAAGTGTTTTTTAAGGAGCTTAAACATTAATCATAAGAACTGTTTGTGTGTCCACTCAAAAGAGCAGTTGGCCACACTCACAGGTGACAGCGTTATCATTTCAGTGCCTCTGAAAGATCCATTCCTTTTATAATAGACGTTCATAGTCTATCATAGACGTTAGGATTCATTTGGTTAAAGTAAATTGGTTTTTGGTAACCAACATTCTTCCAAATATCTTCTTTTGTGTTTTAAAGACGATACCCTTAAATGGGGACCGAAGTGTTTTGGTTACCATCATTCTTCAAAATATCTCATTTTATGTTTTGCAAATGATGGCATTAAATGGGGACCATTGGGTTTTGTTAACCAACGTTCTTCTACATAACTTACTTTTTATTTTGCATTAAAAAGGGAGCATTGGTTTTGGATAACCAGCATTTTTTAAATATCAATAAATGGGGTTTTAAGTTGCCAATATTCTTCAAAATATCTTTGTGTTTTGCACACAAAAAGCCAGTTAGAGAAGTTTGGAATGTCCAGAGGAGAAAGAATTGTAGTTCAGTTTACCGTTTATGACACATTTTCAATTCTAGTAGCTGTTCCTTTAACACTGTAAGATAGACAGGACAAGGTATTCACTGCTTGTAGAACATCAACCCCTTTCTGTCCCAGATTTTCAGCCCTGACGCTGGTGATGTGAAGTATTTACCAGACGAAGATGGCGCGTGTAAAGTGCACACTGTTTTCCCCTTTGTGCTAGAAGTGAATTAATCGCCTGTCTCCAACTGAACCACATCCCAGCCCAACGCTCAGGGTGAGACGTCGCCTCTATCTGGGGCAGCAGCCGGCACACGGTTGGCTGCCTCGCCTGCCGCCTCCTGTTGTGCCCCGCTGTCTGAGTCACACGAGGGGTGAGACATACAGCAGCAGAGGCGTGTGTGTATGTGTGCAAACATGGCAGAGGAAAACAAATCTTAACAATGCCTGCTTATCACATGAGTTGAAAGGAACAAACCAGCTGAAGGTGTGCGAGCGAGAGGCACATTCTGCACAAATAAGACCACAATGTTCACACACAGAGGATGAAAGATGTTTTATGATCTTGGTTTGCAGTCATGACTCTTGGATTGTTGTAACTGAAGGTCATTCAGATAATATTGATACTTTGACTGGCATTCTTTTCTTTTATGGAAGGGTTTTTAGATGTGACCCCTTGACATTTCAAACTTGTATGACTGCTAAACACAAACAAAGATATTTCGAAGAATGTTGTAAACCCATAACCCATGGGGGTCTGTTGTGCTCTGGTGGTTAGAGAGTTGGACTTGTAAGCGGAAGGTTGTGGGTTCGGATCCCAGTGTCAGCAGACAATGACAGAAGTGTCCTTGAGCAAGACATCTTACCTCTGTTAACTCTTTAGTGATGATTGACTGCTTAATACTGTTGCTCTGAATAAAAGCGTCTGCCAAATGAATAATTGTGAATGTAAATGTAAATAACTATTTGTACCCATTTACTACTATCAGCTTCAAACACAAAAAATAAAGTTTGAAGAATGTTGTCCACCACAAACCATTGGTTCCCATTTAATGCTAACAATTGCAAAACACAAAATAAGATATTTTGAAGAATTTTGGTAACCAACAAACGTTGGCCCCCATTAACTTCTTCCGTATGGGCACAAAACCTTTGTAAGTCATAAGAAACCCCATTTTTTGTAACCATCAATTTTCAAAATATATTTTGTGTTCTGTAGAATGATGACACAGTTTTAATTTTGGGAATGGGTTAACTAGTGTGCTGTTTATTATGAAGTAAGATCTATTTAATACTCACATGGAACTTTAAGGCATCTTTTACCGTTTGCTATGAAAGAATATTAACATGCTCATACAACAGCCTTATAAGTGTATTGAAAATGAAGCCAAACCACGATTCCTTTGTGTAACCACAGTAACCACGGCTTTTAGGTTTAATTTGTAGTAAAACCATGGTCAATTTAAGTGAGGGGTAGTAGTATTGCGTGGCATTAATAAAACAGAAACCAGAGGAACTGTGCACACATTGCAATGGAAGACTTTAGCCTACATGGTGGTCTGGCATAAAAAGTACAACATATAATCAAAAGTGCATATATTTTAGATATTGAATAATGTGATTCATGACTTCATAACATAAAGGTTACTGCAATCTTTTTTACAGCTACTTTCTGCTGTTGAAGTGCAAAACACATAAGAAGATATTTTGAAGAATGTTGTTAACCAATCGGCACTGTCACCCATACTCTTCTATAAACATAAACCAATGTGAATGGGTGCCAGTTACCCACATTCTTCAACACATCTTTTTTTCCTTCTGCACAAGAAAGATTGAAATGAAGTGGTTGATTGAATGGTGTGTTTTCATTTTAGGGTTAATGTTTAGCCCAACCGTTTAAATTCATATGGTCTCCGAACACTGTACCCTGATTCCAACATGAACAGTTATCCTGGACATTGAGCAAGTTGCAATATCTTTTTTATTTTTAGACTTCAATCTCAAAGCCGGCTTGTGGCATAAAGTGGCCACATCAAATAACAGTGAATGTTTAAACATGCATTCATCCTAAAGCTGTGACTATATGATGTTGTAATGTATTCAGTTATGTCATCGTTTGGCACTCAAGTCAGTTTGGCAATGTGCAAAATAAATGCATGTGTAATGGAAACTGAGCAGATCTGAGCCGTTCACAGATCCCCGGCTGAGCATTCGCTCTGGTTTTGGTAGAAAGCAGAGTAAATGTGGACTGAGAAAGCAAGCTTATTGTTTGACTGCAGGGTGCCAAACCTGTAGGGGAAGAGCCCGCTGTGAGAAGATTAGTGCCCCTGTTTCAAAGATCTGTCCCTTGGAGATCTAGTCCCACAGCCAGTTTACCAGCGATACGCCATTAATCCACCGCTCACTCGGTTCTATGTTTGCAAGATTACTCAAAGCTGGAATTGTGTTTCTGAATTCGGTTCCCCCAAACTCACTACGACTGAACATTTACACCTAAGGGAAGGAAAAGAAGCGTTCTTTAGTTATCAGTCAGCTGTTACTCTGAAACAAGGATTTAGATATGTTGTGTTAGATTTTACTGCTCTTTTTTGTATCTCAGGAGAGTTCTCATTTGTATTTCACTGACGTTTTAGCTTCAGAGCAGATGTTTCTGTTAAAAATGCTTAGGGGAAATAAAAATGGCAACATATGAGACAATAGGTTAAATTATTTAAGATTTAAGAGATGTGAACTGAATGTATGTAGAGTGTAGAGGTAAAATAATCCAGATTTCCACCAGTTCGATGAGAAATGTTGAGGTTCATAATGTGATCTTCAATACATTTGACTTTTTGAGTTTTCTTTTAAAAATTTTTATATTTGTGAGATTTCTGGCTGTAGTTTCAATAGAAATATATGAGATACTGGAGATGTAAAGAGATAGTTCACACTAAATATAAATTCTGTTATGAATTAATTACAAACATGTTGGTTGTCTGGTTGAACACAAGGACAGATATTTAGAAGAATGTTAGCAGCTGGGATTTCAGGGGCACCATTACCCACCATAGTACCAACCAATTTTTTATAATTTAACAATAATCTTAATATTTTTGTTCTATTGAATTTAGGAAAAACAAATAGTGATTTGAATACCATTAAAATGTTTCCTACTGTGGTAGACAGTGGTGCCCCAGGAATCTCGGTTGCTACCATTCTTCCAACCATAGATTTTTTTGTGCTGAGCAGGGAAAAGAAATATAGACTGGTTGGGAACAACTTGAGGTTAAGTAAGTTATACAAATTTTTTCGGACTTTCTTTATTTCCTCTTTATGATGTCTACTGGCAAATTACTAAGAGAGTGAAGGGTTAATGGTGTCCTATGGAAAATAAGTCGAGTCAGATCACTTTTGATTAAGAATCTTGATTCAGAATACACTATTGGTTTGTGGTATTTAGATTCAACATGTGACTATTCTTTAGGGTTTGGTGGTGTTGTGTGTGGAAGGCGGTGGGTTCAGGTATTGGTTGTGTTGTGTGCTTTGCTCTCTTTGCTGCAGTGGAGGTTGACACTGATGAAGTGAGCTTTGCTCTCGTCTCTCCAGGGGAGCAGAAGAGCACAAAAACAAATGCTGTCTGTGGAGCTAACAAAGATCTCTGCTGTGAGTCTGCAGGCCATTAAGAAGAAAAAAGAGTTCTCGAATGAGTAGAAAAACATCTTTTTTCACCTAAAGAGGGCTATTTTACCCAAAAATCTGACATTATGTACTCCCATCGTGACTTTTCTTCTTCTTGAGCACCAAATTTATGAGGCACACACTGTACTGTACACCATCTGATGTAAATAATGAGAGAATTTTCTTTCTTAGGTTTCCTTTAAATAAATACTAGACTGAAGTATTGTATTTAAATAAAAACATGTGAAGAATAAAGATTTTTGACTTAAAGGATAGCTCACTCCAAAAGGAAAATTCTATCATAAATACTCTCTAGTTGTCTAAATGTCTTTCATTGAACACAAAGAAAGTAATCTGTACGAATACTCCGAACAGTTCTTGGACCCCATTGACTTCCATAGTAGAAAAACTTTGGAAAAGTCCTCCAAACCTTTGTGGTTTCCTACATTCTTCCAAATATCTAATTTTGTGATCAACAGAAAAGTAAAGCAACGTTCCAACATTTGTAGTCTAAGGTGTCAAACATTGTTTGGAAACAAGCATTCCTCCAAATATCTTTACATTTATGCGTATTTCTAACAACTCAAAGGTTAATTAATGATGACAGAAGGTGTTAAAGTTAAACTCGTTTTTATTTTGTGAATTTACTGTCTCACACATTTTAATCTCTACCTGCTTCCCCATGACCGTCAGAAGCTCGGCTGGTTTACGAGACTAGTTTAGATTCAGTTCACAGTGATTAATCAGTGAAAATAAACACACGTCTGTCTCCAGGGATACTACAGCAAACATCATAACTCAGACTTATTTCCCTATTGTGTTTATTGTTCAGGGCTAAAGCCTGAGCACGTTCCAGCTTCCTCTGACAGAGAGAGAGGACAGATGCTGAGAGAACCACAAACCCTTCTTCATGACATGATGTCATCCAATTTAATCTGTCGGCTCATCTCTACCAGACTCGTGTCATCTTTTTTAGTACATTTTAGTGTGATGCATCTTAACAGTTGTTACAGTTTAGGTCTATCAAATCACAATTGTTTGTAATGTTTGTATCAACAAATAATGAAATATATTAAACTTTTTCGGATGCCGCTAAATATTTGTACTTCACGTTGGATGAACTGGATGAAATTAAGTAAATGTGCAAAGACATCTGTGCTATTATAGTACGTATTTGTTGGACGAGAGTCAAAAAGTGTTGTTTTTGTTAACACTTTTAACTGAATTTCAGATTTTTATTGTATAAATATGCTACATAATGTTTTTAAGTATTCATATTAAAGTCTTTAGGCTCATAAGACTATATAACAGAAACATCCTAAATAAGATTATTTGTTTGAAAACTGTCATTTTAATTCTAATCCGTTTATGTCAGATCTCTATTTGCATGTCAGTCAAAAAAAACTATAAAAAACAACCTTGCGCAGAGATTGTGGATCAGGCATCGATGCCAAATGTCCTCTGTCATTCGTTCCCCCATTATAAAGAAAGTTTTTCCTCTGGCTTTCTACAAAACATCACAGACATGTTTCACATTCCTGAGGTTATTCCATCATGCAGGTTGTCTTCCCGCGAGAACGTTTTATTGCTCAGAGGTTACTTTTTTATCACTGGCAGTTCTTAGGTATGTCTCATTCATCAGCTTTGTCTTTTAACACTCTTTTAAAGAAATAAGCACCCCTTCATTTTATCTCCAAAGAATCCCTTGTCAAACGCTCATATTCTTGTCTTTTAGAAGCAGACTTTGGAATGTTGTGTTCAACCAAACTAATAAATGTCTATGGTCTGCTTTTTATAGACTTTGGAATGTTGGCCATTCGTTCTCTCACACAATAGTTAATTAATTTTTCTTTTTGACTTCTATCCAGGACACGAGGAACGTATCCGTTCATTCAGGATGCACATCTATGTATATATGGACAAGCCACTCGTACGATGAAGTCAATAATTAAAACGGAAATGCATCGTCTACCAACAATCCTTGTGAAAGTTCAGTCTTACTTTTCCAGTTGCGGTCCAAGCCGCATCATCCTCATAATCCGGATTGATTGACAGGTGATGCATGAAGCCTCTTCTTCACCCGTGGGATGTATTGATAAACACGAGGTTTGACGATGAAGGTCAGCCGTCCACAGATCTTCACGAGCTGAATGACTCTGATGAACTGTTGCATTTCAACTGATCGTGGACGTAGAGGTGCACACAATATGAATGAGCCGGAGGAAGCTCAACAAATAACCTGGAAAATGTATGTGCGAGCAGATCGCTCTGGGGGAATAATGATATCATTTGCTTCTTTGAGGTCTCTGTTGTATTTAAGCAGTCCTTATTGAGAAATCCTTCCGGGGCTCAGGGTTTCTCTGTTGAGGTAATCTGTGCCATCGGTGGATTTAAAAGCAGGCTCGGGGTTGCAAACGCTTCTGGAGCGGATCCTACAGGTCTGATGTGTTGCATAAGCTATTAGACACGGGAGACCTTATAAGGCAACAGAAGCGAACCCTTGGTATACAATCAAACAAAGACGTATTGCTATAGAGGGCCTTCTTGTAACCGAAAGGTTATTGTGCGTTTGGCCGTCGGACAGAATCAAACTAACCGTTCACTGAATGTTTATATAACTGTGTGATTTTCAAGAGCTGACTACTAAATCTGGAGATTATTTTAAGGTCACTTCCATAGCAACAGTCATAAAATGTTGTTGTTTTCCATCTGTAGTTATGGATCCTGACGTGAACCTTGGAGGTTGCAGACGCACGGTAATCCGTGTCCAAATAAAGGCATCGTAGCACGACTGCCATGGCACCTGGCATGAACAGACACACCCAATGTTCTGTTTTGCTCATAAAAAGCAAATAACAGCTCATTTACTTCCTTCACTTAGCAGTTGGCTTGTTTACGGCTGTGCCCTCGAGCAATCGCTGTTCTGATTAAACAGTGTCGGATGGATATCAATTTCCACAATGTGTCAACACGCCGAGGAACTTACCGACTCTGTTTTCCTCACCAGGGCTTGATATGATGACAAGCATAATTTCCATTTCCTGAAGGAAATACCTTTGCATGCACAAGCCAGAGAAAGGAAAGAGTTTCTGGAGATCTTATTTTTGATATTTGCTAAGGAATAAATTCACATGTTCATATTCACAGTTGATACTATGACGCTCATGAATATGCAAATGAGAATGTGATGGTTGGGGAATGGCTGGTTGCCCAAATTGGTGCATTGTGACAATACATAGATTCAATTGTACTGTGTTTTGATGTGAAACTATTTATGAAAAAAAGAGTCAAGTAAAAATCTTTGAAATAAGGAACATTTATTGGTTAAATTTGGGTATATGTAAGTAAAATATTAAGGAAATCAGATTTATTTTCGTCATCGCATGAACTTCAAATTTTCTTGAATTTAAGAGAATGAACTGTTGGACATTTATTCAATATTATATTATTTTCTTTAAAGAAATCTATTTAATGTGGTGTGTTTAAAAGATTTTATAAAGTTAATCCACATTTTTATAAAGTTTATTTGTGTTACATTTAGCACAGATTTTCTTCATTTATACGGAACTAAATCCAATGCAGGTGGATAGTGACTGTCGCTGACATTCTTCAAAATATCTTTTTTGTGTTCTGAGGAACAAAGAAGTCGTACAGGTTTGAAATGACAAGAGGGTGAATAAGTGGATGCTCGTCATTCTAAGTCAACAAGACATTGTCATATTTGTCAGCATTTGTTCTATATTATGTATTCTTAATTCTTAATTTGTAAAAATAAGCTTTATGGGAATTCCGACTAAATAAACACTATTTTATTACTCTGTTCTTCAAAGAAATCAATACATAATACCTTTGTAAAGCATCTTTAATCCAGACTAAAGCATACCTTTGTTTGGATCATCACACATTGGTGTTTTTCAGATTTTATTCTGAATTTAAATGGACTTCACACCCCACAAAACTGACAAAAGTGAAAGGCCGATCTGAAGGTTTTTCACGGCTGTTCTGTAGTTATTATTGGGGGATCATTTTGAAATTTGAGAAATTGCAAAAGGACATTATCTTCACAAGCCGCTCATGTAAGAATCTCATTTAGAGAAGACACAGGGGTTGCTCTCAACCGCAAGATTTAATTCAATGTTCCCAAATTACACGTCTACGGGCAGATGATTTTTATGGGATGCTGAGTTTGTACCCGTGTTCAGTGTACAGCTACTAATGACATCATGCTGACGGATTGTAAATTATTCCAACGCTTTTTGTTTGGTTATTTAAAGTCTATGGTGATATGAAAAGATAGTGATTAATTTTTCGATTTCTAAAACCCGTGTTTGTCCGTGAACGGCTCCATTGAACACGGGCGTGAAAAACAACCATTTGAAATCGCTCACCCGAAACATTAAATGGAAGTCTGTCATCATTTGTTGTGTCATTTTCTTTCATCCGTGAAACATCGATGTCCAAGATTTCCATAGGAATGTACGTATATGTAAACCGAATGTGCAGGAGTCTTGTGTTTTGACAGATCGTGATTAGTTTTGGAAAAAAGGTAAGCCTTCATTTTTGTGCTCCGCTGCTCGCAAAAGAGCATTTTATGCGGTGTTTAACTGGATTCTTCCACCGTCGGAAACAAACAGCCAGCAGCGCCATGTTAAGTGAAACACAGGAGAAAAAAAAGCTAATTACTGTGAGTCCATGAGGGTTACCAAGCGCTTTCCTTCACAGCTTCAGGCTAGGCTAAATTGTTTGACTTAATTATTTTTTTATGAATATATTTGACAATTTATTTATTTATTTCGTGAGCCTGTGAGCAACAATATCGGTTTTCTTCACCGGCTTTTCTCCTCGGTTCACTTCTGGCGTCAAGGGCGATGGAGCATAGCCACACTTGTTAAAAAAGGACTTTCCTTGTATGTAAACGGCTTTTTGGAGTGCTGTTTTAAGTGTATTGAGTGGCAGATTTGGTCTTGTTTACTGTGTGACTTTGTGACAGCACGGCTGGTAATTGAAGCTGGAGGGTTGATGTTCCCGGCCCTCTGGAGGTTCCGCTCGCTGACCAAGAGGAACGTCCAACTGCCCGGATGTCTTTGACACCTTCTGTCCTGAAGTCAGTGACTCGGATGGTGAGAGACTGCATCACACACCGTTTTCCAAGCAGTACCTCTCTAAAGACATTGTATACGGATCTAATGATATTAAACCTAATCTTTACAAATGTGCTGTGTTTTTACCTTTTGAATTTAAAATTATTTTTAATATTTGCTTCTGGGATGAATCCTGCCCAATAAACCGTGCTTAAAAGATAAGGTATTGTATTTATGTGGCTATTATTGGTAATATACTGGTTTTATTGGAAATTATAATGGTGTCTACTGTATGTAATTGGTGTTTTTCCAGGCAAACTAATTCTATTGGATTGGAGTAATACGCAAAACACACCCAAAATGAAACTTTGCAATCGTATTAATAGTTCATTGTGGCATTTTTATGAAAACGTTTTATAGATTTCAGTCATGATGACAAAATCAAGGAGGAAGCTGTGATGGTTCCATTGATTTTATGAGTTTTGTATTGTTTTTGTTTTTTTTGGAAATTATTATGATATATTGGTATGTAAAGCTTTCTTTAACTTGACTAGAATAATGACGTTAATGGAATCCATTCAATTGTCTGTGATATTGAAAAACAATAGATGTTATGGTTCTAAAGTGAATTAAATTAAAGGGATTTGATGTTATGGACACTTTTAGGGTGTCTATCTGTATGTGATGTATTCTATTGGTCAGCTGTAAAAACCTACCGAAAAAAAAAGTTTTCTTTTTTTTGTTGGCTTTCTATATCTTTAGAAAGGTATTGGTTTTCAGTTATTTACTCAAAAGGATGGGTAACCGCTGAAAACTATATACAACTATACTCTCAGAATGTTGAGCCAGTTCTAATAATTAATGTAAATCCAGCTCTCATACACTTGCAAATTTAAACAATACACATACAAAAATAGTATGTATGGTTTAATTGTTTGGATGGAATAAAATCCTGACAGAATACTCATCTTTAGTGTTCTGTTGCTTTAATATAGACACACTGGTTATGTATCAATGTGTGTAGTTGCACAAAGATATGTTTATCAATAGTAATTCAAGCCATCAAGTGTTTATTGAATGTCCACCGTTCTGAGAACCAGACCTGTGGAGGTTGTCACAGTCAGGGCAATCTCTGTCTCGGCGTGAAATTCAACGCTTCGTGTCATCTCCGCGTTTACGATTAATTGGATTCATTAGGATCTTCAAAGACGTATCCTGTGTCTCAGCAGACAGCCAGGACGAAGAGAGACACAGGAGGAGGCAGAAAGTGTCACTTGAGTCGGCTGAGGTTTCACCTGTTTTCAAGGTGAGTTGGTAAGGCAAGACTCTTTTGTCTGCCTGTTGAAAAACAAATGTTGGAAATTGAGGTTATTGAGACATTGATTGAGAATGAATAAGTCAAAAGTCACAGTTTGCTCTTTTGTCAAAACCACCACATGTAGATGAAGTTTGAAGTTTCATTTCTCTCAATCTATGGTGCATACAGTACAGGTAAAACACAGATTGAAAAAGATTTTTAAAAATATAAAGATAAATAAAATGAAATAAAATGGTACATGTAGATATTATATAATATATAATACACAATATTTCATGGATATTTTAATAGGATAGATAGAATGGGAGAGAGTGCAAACCAGGGATGTAAACTTTTTGTAGATGTGAGGTATCACAAAAAAAGCATAAATTGGTAGATATTTAAAACAAAGTTCGCCAATGGTTGAATGGAGAGTTACCCAAAAATCTTAAAGGATGCTTTATCCAATACACAAAAGAAGATATTTTGAAGAAATCTTCACTAAACAACATTGGGCAGAAACGACTTTTATTTCATATTTTCATATTTTTAATTATTTTCTTTTGTTTTTTATGTCATGTGCAGAAAGCAACCAACATATGAACTTTTTTTGTTAACTGTCCTTTTAAACAACTCAGTTGCACACTCATTTCACAATTAGTTATTTTGCCCAAAAATAGACCATGCATTGGATCACAATTTCAATTCAAGAGCAATATTTGACTTTATGTCTAAAATACTCACAGACATTTGAAATGCGAACATCAGACTAATGTGTCACTTACTGTCAGATGTATAAAACATCAGAACAGCAAACCAACAACTCAAAACTTCTGCATAACCGATCAACCATCATTTTGTTTCTCCAAGTCTTTAAGAAGCAAGTTCATCAGCGATAATTGACACATAACAAACCGCCTCATTTAAATAACCGCACAACCTTGACCAATTTATTCATTGTTGTCTGAATATATCTTCCTCAATCTTAATGAAGAAATCTTCAGCTCTCACCATGCATCACAACAGCTGATAATGTCCTTTTCATTGTATTCACAGAGAAGCCAACATTTCAGACTCATCGCTAGGCCATCAAATGTGTGACTGCGTTATCTGGCATTGGCATTACCCAATGGCCTTCGCCCGGTAACCCTGGAGAGAGCGCACCGTACGTATCCTGGTGACGTGTTTAATTCTCCTCTCCTTTCTCCTCCTTTTCAAAGTCTCTGTAGTGTAGTTAATCCAATTTGAATAAATTACCAATGCTGCTAGGTTCAGTGTTCTCTAATCTTGCTCTTTCATCCAATCACGAGGCCTGACAGCCACACAAAGTATCACGCTTTCATCTGTAAATACGACTTTTGAGCACGGGAGACAAAAACAAAGACACGTTGGTGCCATGACATGTAATACTTTCTGACACTGTCAGTGGTCAGTCTTTGTAGCCAACAAGTTCATTGCCATGACTTGATCTCTTATTTCTTATATTATTATACTTATACTTAGTCATTTCTTCTTCATCCTAACTCTGGTAAGATTGGTAAAGCTCAGATGGACTGAGATGTGTTTTTATTCTGCATTTCCGGCGTTGACCCCATTCCTGTCTCTCCTCTCCATCAATGATGCAGCAGGCTGACGGTCTCCAGAGAAGCTCTTCTTGTTCCTACGTCCGCAGTCATCTTGCAGACCTCGCGGAAATGGTTATATTTAGCTGCTAAGTGCAAAATCACAACACCATGGTTTGTGAACTGAGAGTAAAGGGGCTTAAATGAAACTTATTTCACAGAGCTGTCAAAGTTTAGGAGATTTACAGAAGTTGTCGTTTAATTACCATTCATATACAGTTTGAAAATAGAAACATTGAGGTTGATTCCTGCAAAAAGTGGTTGAATTTTGGAGATGATACTTTGCATTCTCTCTATAGAATTCCTATAGTAAAGCACAAGAGACACACAACTCCAAGAATGACTCAAGGATCCTCAGAGTAATTGTGGCCTAGAACTAGTTCTAACAAACCTTCATATCAGAAGTAAAATAATAGCTTTTAAGTCCAGTAATAACCTCAACACAACTTAAATAAACGTGATGATGACACTAACATGACCATACTGTCATTCTAAATTCTTTAAATATTCTGTATGTACAGTGAAGTTTAATGATAAGACTGCCCATTGACAAATTATAATTTGTCATCACAACAGCTATTATTTAATAGATGCTTGATTCATCTCGAACCATTGTTCTTTATCATCAGACTATTTGGTGGTTTAATAGACTGTCTGTTACCTTAAAAGTTCTCCTGACAAAATTCACGCTGATGCAATCTTGTGCAATATTTTACATTTCCATGGGTGTCTTTCTACAAAAAATATAGAGTATAGAAAGGTTTCACATATTCACCCCTACAGTCTCATATATACTATTTTTATGTTTCCCTCTTATGTGCATTGTCCTTACGTTTTATTTAATATACGTATATTGTTTGTAACGTCTTTACATTGTAAATCTTTGTAAGTCATCGTCTTCAGCGTGTGAGGTAAAAGCTTTCAAAGAAAAATCCTCTTGTGTGCAAGCATACTTGGCAATAAAGCTCCCGTTATTCTTATTCTAAATTTCAATATATTCTTATTCAAAATAAATATTTTAGAAGGGTTTATTTCTCATTCACTACTAAAAATGTTGTCACATTGTTGACGCATTTCTTTCTAACACTTTTACGATCTGATAAACCAACGAAAAAACTTAAAGGTTTGTTGGATGTTAAAAGTGTCTTATATTAAGAAATATTAAGACCAAACATGTCTTTTATCACAATGTTTAGTGCAGTTAAAGAATATCAAACACACACAATTTTTCCATAGATAATATTTAAAAGATTGATTTCTCAAATTAAGTCATTTGGTTATCAATGACTGCAGTCTTACTATATATACTCATCTTGAAGTTGTCTCCAGCCTGTATCCTGTTGTTTTTCTGTAAAAGGAGATTTCTCTAAGAGGCTTTAACCTCTAATTGTTTTCCTGTGAATCATTGTAAAGTGAAGGACTCTTATAAGTTGACCTTCCTCTGAATGTGAACACTACTGGAGATTTCAGATGGTGCTGTCTTCCAAAAAAAAACTTTCGGAAATGAAACAGAAAAACACTCAAATATATTTTTTTATGCAGAAGATTAAATGGCATAATGTGTTTCATGTACAGAAAGTATTGATATTTGAATCTATATATCAGATCTGTCTTCATCTCTACGGAAAATTAAATTAATAGAATAAACCAGGGTTTATAAGAATGAATAATCTCTTGTTTATTATAAAATATATTCTGGAACAATTCAGTTTACTTTTCCATTGTTACCTATATCCAAACCCTATTTGTGCCTTTGATATATAATAATAAGAGAATCAATAAAAGGTGCACTTAAAAACATTGATTTCTCCCCACGTGTCTTTGCTGTTTGGTGTCAATGGCCTGTAGCTGCAGATCTAATGTTTTCTTCTTCATTTATACTGTACACAATTATAAAACCCTGCCACAGTGTGTACATTATATAATGTATTAATAATATTCCGATCTGACTGGTATAACATAAAAATGACAATGTTATTTGGCCATTCATGAAGATTGTGTGCAGCTTGATGATGAGCAATATTAAATCAAAAACCAAGAATCCAAATTAAAGAATGCTGATAAGGAAAAATAAAAGTCTGAAGCACATACAAGTTAAAAACTCATTTTATATTAAACGCATGCATCCCAGCATCTTTTTTTATCCGTTTTTGGGGAGCCAATGGCTTTTATACCAGAGGATGATGAAAAATGTTTATTGGACATTTTTATGTGAAATCATTTGGTGTTATTTTCTACAGATGATCTCTTAAAGTCTCCTGCACCCTCACAAACCATCAGGTCTTCCGTACTGTTTGTGCGTAACATGAATAGTTTATCACAGGTACAGAATTGGAATTGAACTTGACTCCATCCACACTCCTGGCTGTGGTCTCTGTTTTCCCTGTAAGGTTTTATCATGACATTTCAATAAAGGGAATAAGGCAGAACAGTTGCTTTAAACCTAAAGTGAACACATTCTTGACTGTTTTTTATTTTAAATTCTATTATGTATTATATTCATAAGGTTTATTGGGAGTATGGAGATGTTTAGGGACCAAATGTAATATTTTTGACATGAAAAGATTACGAATGGTCAATTTTTCTAATACAGAAAATAAAAAAAAATATTTAAAACTCTAAATATAATCTCAAAGTGGACACCTTGGGTGATCATTATGCATTTATCCATCCATTATGATCATTATTTAAATTTACATTTACATTTAGTCATTTAGCAGACGCTTTTATCCAAAGCGACTTACAATAGTCGAGGAGACAATGAAGCGGTAAATAGCCGATACAACGAACAAGTGCTACAACAATGCTACCAAGTTACACAGAGCGAGATAAAAACCAGAAAGTAGAAAAAGTTTTTAATTTTTTAAATTTTTTTATTGATTTGGGGCAGCTCTTTACATTTACATTTACATTTTGTCATTTAGCAGACGCTTTTATCCAAAACGACTTACAATAGTCGAGGACTCTTGTCAAGCTTAATTTTACTAAAGCCTAAATTGAAGCAATTATCTTAAAACGAACAAGTAGAGCCCGCTCAGAATAAAAGTTTGACATTTTATGATTAGTATTTCACATTCACAATGAACATTCAAAGTCTTAAACGCTAATATATATTGATCATTTACATTTACATTTAGTCATTTAGCAGACGCTTTTATCCAAAGCGACTCACAATAGTCGATTTATAAAATCATATAAAAATGATTTTTCACAATCTTCAAGCACACACACACTAAAGAACATGAACACAAACAGAAATAAAACCCCACATTCTCACAACACAAAAGTAATCCAGTTTACAGTCCGTCTGTTTCTCTCCGCCAATCACGTTCACGTCCCGCGTTCCGCCTCCCGCCCCCATCGAACCAAAGTGGGCGTCGCCCGGTGCCTCCAGCCAATCAGCGCGTGTTTCGGAGCCCACGTTGCGCGCCGCGGACAGGAGACCCAGCGCGGTGTGTTAGGCCGCTCGGGTGATCAAACGTCTCTGCGGCGAGCACGTCCGCTCCGTTCCCGGGAACATCAACGAGATTACACTCAACTTTATTCCAATGCTGCAAGATCTCCATTGAGCTCTGCCCATCACGGCCACCCCCCACTGGTGAGTATGGACGTGGGTTTATTTTTAGACATGTGTTTATGTAACGCGATCTGATCACGGGGAGAGAACACGCCGCGCTTTGATCTTCCTCCGGAATGATACATTGTTGCAGCAGCGCGACGACGGCGATACATTGTAGCGCTGTGACGCCGAAGCTGATACATTGTAGCGGGCTGATCGGATGCGGGGCACGCGGCTGTCATGATGCTGGAAGCCAGTGGGATGGAATCACTGTCATTATTGGACAGCTGTAGAGAAGGTTGTTGAACAAGTGAGATTGTGTGTTTAATGATTTCAATCTGAACACCTTTTCTTGTGCTCTTGTGTGGCAAACGCATGTTGGCATCAGCTGCACCCCCTCATGCCACTCGAAACTCAAGACACTTCTTGGAGCATGTAGAGAGATCTTGTTTTTACTTCTGGAGGAGGTTTCTGTGTGGTGAAGGAATTGCACATGTTTACAATGTATAGAGATGGGGATTTCACAGACACATGTACCCACATGGCATTTGTGCTGTGTGGCATCACCTTGTATGCAAATTGATGGATGGTTCTTGAGGGTTCTTACTTTTCGTCTGGAGCAAGATTGTTTGATTTCCTTGAAAGGAAGACTTGTGGGTTAAGTCACATGACGGGGAAACAAATCACCAAAATGCAGTGTGCTTTGCCCTTGTTTATCCTTGTCACAAATGAATCCATATTTATTGGAGTCGGGGTCATATTTTATTGCATACTTGCATGGTTTCAGAAGATGAGGGCATGGCACGCAGCCTGTCCTTGTTGGCTATCTTGCTGTGGAGTGGGGGATACACTTGCACCCAAATAACGAGGGATGCACCGGTATGGACGTTGTAGCCGGTAACCGATTACTATATTCGGGGGCCGATATGTAGGCCGATGGATATTTTTTCTAAGCATGACACAAAAGGCAAACGCGTACAGTGAACTGATTTTATATTAAACTTCAGAAAAGTTGGAACTGATCTCTGAACTATTGTTACGATACATTTCTATGGCCAAGCCTAAATTCTTTTGATTGACGAAAAAAAAGCATTAATAAAGCAAGTGATGATCCGTGGTGGATTACAATAATACTAAAAACAGCATTTATTATGTGTATTGGCTGATATCGATAAGGCTGCCGATATATCACCCATCCATAACAATAACGTGTGATCACATCTCTTCGCAGTATGTTACAAATATGTCATCAGCCTTTAAAATAATAAACACACTTCTGCAATTCAACGTTAGTGTAAGGTGGCTCTTAGTATTATTAGTTTTATAATGGCGACTTCAGTATTATGGGGTGTAAGTGGTCACTGTCAAGTTCCAGACCGAGAGTCCGTGCCATCTGACGGCCGGGTGTGCTCTGCCGTGCCACTGCGCAAAACAATAGTGTATGATTCACTCCGAGAAGGCCTGCTTGCATCCCCTTAGTCAAATATTTCCTGATGACTAGAAGCTTATATTTGTGTCCTTATAATGACTCTGGATGCTGCTGAAATCAGATAGGCTTTGACATTATCATTAGATGATGTGGTGAAGGAAAGAAGCATTTTTGTTTAATTGGCTGTTCATTAAGTGTTCAGCTTTTTCCCATATAGTTGATCTAGCTTGAATCCGGCGTGCCGGCCTAAATATTCACCCTTGATATTTCAGACAGTTGAAAAATTCGGGCCCAAGTTTAAAGGTAAATTGATCCTGTGGGTCAAAGAGGGCATATTGCTCCAGCGTCAATACAGCATCATTCATTTGGCAGCACATGCATGAACGGATGCAACATCGTTTGCAGTTTCGAATCACTGTACGTGGCACGACTTCACGCTTGTTAGCAGCTTGTGTAAGGCCGTGGCATTTTGTCTGTGCGGCGCATCGGTTAATCAGTTTTCGACCGGCTCATTTACAGTGACATGGAGAGTTTCCTGTGCTGCGATCTTTATTCGTTAGACACGGGTTAGTTTAGCCACGGGCGCACAGAAAGTGCCATTGAATATTGGGTGTCTCATGTAATGTCAAGTTCAGAGTTGAAGGTTGGGTTCTTTGGCGAAATTGTTCCTCTCTGCATGCCAAACAAGTCAGATTCAATTTCATCTCATCAATTGACTTTAGTTCGAATGTTCATTGGGCTTCTGAAAATGCACGGTGAAACTGCTGTTTGAGGCTCTGAAATAATGGATCTGTACAGTTGCCAAATAAATAAATGAGAGGAGGCTTTCGGTTTGCGTGCAAGCAGGCTGGGGCCATGCAGATTGTAACATTTTAAGTTTATTGAATTTAAATTTTATTTGTGCAATGAAGTAGTTATAAAGTGTTCTTTTAGGGGTTGTTTTTAAAATTAAAATGCATAGTATGTAATAGAAGTAGCATTTGTTTTTAACCGAATGCACCAAGATAGTTTATATATGCATTATATTAAGTGTAGTAAATATTTTTCATTTAGCAAAGTTATTTTCAAAGCATCAAGAATCCATCATAAATATTCATAAGTATGTTACATTGGGATAAATCGACACAAAGAATTTTACAATTATTCAAAAGCTATTTCTTATTCACATTCATATCTTTTTTAACTCCACTCTTAAAACGTTAAATAATTTTTTTCATATTTTTTTTATTTCGTTGGCATTTAACATCCCTTTAACCAATGTTCTATGATTTTCTCTTGGGAACATCGTTCTTGTTTACATGCTTATGTTGCTGTTTAATAATTGTTTTCTTAACAGTGTCATTTTGTTGTTTTTATATTATTGTCAAGCACTTTGGTTGTTTAATAAATAAAAGTTGTATTGGATTGTATCCTCACTGTAATTTTGCTTTGAGCTGTAAAAATAGAATCATCATTATTAACTCGATTCCTTGTGTAAAAGGGGAAAAGCAGAAGTCACAGTAGATGTTGTGCAGACATCTGAAGGAAGACGATGAGTCACTTCAGTGACTTTCTTAAGAGGTTTCTCATAAAGTGATGATAACACCGAATTAAATGTTTTTCAGAGGAGATTCTTCATGGTTGTGTTTGATTTTATTTTGGGTACTTTGGAGCTGCTGTGGCACGCAACATATAATAAAGCCACTTGGTTTATAATAGGAAGGGGTTGATAATTATCAGGTTAATTTTTGGCGAAGTAAATGTAGCCAGCTCTGTCTTTTTATTTCAAACTTCTGCAGAACACAAAAGAAGATATTTAGGAGAATATCGGTAGCCAAAAACTGGTGGTTCCATTTGACCTATATTGTGTGGTTACACAATGCAAGTCAATGGTGATCAACAGAAAGTCAAACAGGTTTGGAGTGACAGAAGGGTAATTAAATGATGACAGAATTTCATTTTTGGGTGAACTTTCACTTTAAGCCTGTGCAAATAGGGCTGTCAGACACAGACATTTATTATTTAAACACAAACTTTTATATTGGATGTGGTTAATCGGGATTAATCGTTTCGACAGACCTTCTGATAATGTAAGGCATAAGTCTGCTTTTTGTTTTTAGGTCTAATCATTACTTTAACATTTATAAGTTTATATTTGGCAGATTCATCCAAAGAAAGATACAAAGATTTGTCTGCTCAAACATATGAGCTACTAAAACTACAAGAACCAATAATCACATTGTCTTGTTTTCTTTATGGACATTGACATGATAACTTTGGTGTGTGTGCCATCTTGGCACAGTAAAAAACTTTAAAGCCCCAGCCGCACTTACTTACTGTTCCTATAAACATGACGGATGACTTTATTTATTCTGTTTAACTGTGTACGGTCAGACTGTGTTTCTGCTTTTTCCATTCGTTTTCAATTAATTTAGATCTTTTAGTGAATGTTAGCGGTATAACGGAGTTTCACATGAGCAAACATGTCTTCTCCGCCGCGTTCCGTTTGATGGCCGGGCTGTTAAATTCAAGCAGCGCTGTTAAACCGCTCGGTCTCTCTGTTGAGGTTTTACACTTCTCTTTGTTAAGATTTGGAAAGTGTGACTCAAAGCTGATGAATAACGTTTTAAGACTAGATTTATAGGACTGGAAGTTTCGGCTCTTCGGTGAGTTCTCTCTCGGGACCGGGGGATGGGTGCTTCTTTAGTCTGGCTAATTGGGCAGCGGCACAGAAACGATGGTCCGGTGATAATACCACAGGCAGGGACATCCTGAATGCCCCCCGCAGGGCACATCATTGCCGCCCCATCTCCCCGTCACAAAATCTGGGCGATGCTGAACCTTCAGGTTGGTAGACCGAGCCGGTTGCGTAACTACTTTTTAGAACAAGTGAATGCCCCTAAGAAAGGGCACCGATCGCATCAGCTGCACTTGGACGGGCTGGGCCAAAGCCAGCATTCCTTTTGTAACCCGTTTCATAACTTTAATTCAAAAGAAACCGATCGAGGCGGGACTGGCCTCCCGTGAATGACAATGTCCGGATCTGTGAAGCGTGTCGAGTGACTACTTCATTTGATGAGATTCTCGGAGCTCCCGCAGAAGAATGTCAGTGGCGCTCAAAGGTCGTTCTTTCAGCTCGGAGGGGATGAGACACCTTAAGGGGACACTTTCCAGCATTTAAAAGACTGCGTCATTCATATTTTTAGCACACAGTCACACGTTCAAAGCGCTCTGGCCTAGATAGTGAAGGCAAAAGTGATTTGACCGAACAAACTATTGAGCTTTTATAAATACGATGAATCGTCGGCGCTTGTTTTTGCTGAAACTTCAATCATGACAAGGTCAAGCAGGTTGACCTTAACCTTGCAAAGACAGAACACTTGATTGTGATTTTCAGCACCTTTTTCTTCCTGCCAACACTATTTATCTAAACTATATGACATTTATTTACTCCTTGTGCAAATATTTGCTTTACGAAGTTTGCTCTTCTTTATTTTAATGCTGTTGTTTGCTTAAGATGGTATTGCATGTTTGAAGAAGAACTCTAGATGTGTCTTTGGATCTGGTTTTAAGGTGTGTGTTATAAATGCAGTGGGAGATTGTGTATGTGAGGTTGAGGTATTGGTCTAACATTACATGACATCAGTTAGCTAAAGTGATGAATGTACCCATGTGGACATCCAGTTCTTTTTCCAAAACATCACGGTGCTCTATTCTTACTGTTTGCACTGGTGGGCATAAAGTCAGCGACACCCAGATGTTTCGACCACATCGCATCTTACACATATACAAAGTAGATATAGTATAAAACAACTCTCTGAGAAAATATTTAGTAGAAGGAAACTGAACCAACTGTTTGTATTCTACAAAACCTTTGTGGTAAGCGTTTAAACATCTGAAAAAATCAATCCATGCAGAGGTTTTCCATTTAAATAATGGCAAATAAACCCTGTGTTATGGACAACAAACTTCTTCACATTTTTTTATGAATTAAAATGTACAAACTACATAAGAAGCCATAATATCCAACAATTGGATTGGATTACTTTATTTTATTTTCGTGTGTGCGCTTATGAGAAAATGGTGCATTTGGGATAAGACAATTCTGATAAAAGCCCTTTCTTAATTATTAAAAATCATGCATTTAAAATTAATAAAAAAAATATTTGCACCAATAAGATTTAATGCGTGCTATACCTTTGATAAAAACATTATTTCAAAACTACACTTTAATGATAAGGTTGACATTTTCGATGGAATTGTCCACACTGTTTGGTTAACGCTATAATGAGACCTTAGGCATATTTTTATATTTTTATAGCCGCTCAGCTATATTTCCATTCAAACTTGCTCATTAAACAAGTGCACACAACTGGAAAATTGTATAAACATTATAAAGAAAATAATGCGAACTTCATACTAGCGAGCTGAGCGATCTAAATCCCTACATTCCTGATTATTTTATTTTTAAAAGTCATGTGCATTTATGTGTTTTCATACAATATTCTTATGCGCTAAAATGAACACAATTAAAGGTGATGGAAACATTGTTAGTGATGCATTCATCAGGAATGCCAGGTATGCACAATCTGTACAGACGTCCTCTCTCAATGTATCTGTGGTGACTCATATAAATTAAGTGCACATGACATCATAGGTGTATTTCAGGTAAGACAATTATTTTGGGCTTGAAAGTGAAGGGAGTTCTTTTGCAACATTGAAAGCAACGTTAAATAAGATCAACATCTCGGCCTCGTCTGAGGATCTGCTTGCTGATGCCTTTTGGTTTTTACGAAAAATGTGTCAATCGTTCTTGTTGTCTTCTCTCATCACCAGCTTTACTTTACTTTGTGTATCTGTTGTGTCATGGTTACCCTCAGCTTTTTATGACGGCAGCACCTAAAAGACGTAAACACCTACCGTCAGTCATATCTGAATAATGACCAATCAGAGGTAGGATCCGTCCTTCACTATCTCTGATTGGTTTAAAGCACAATATGGGCCTAACGTTTTTATTTCGACTATATTTTTGTGTCCTATTGGCCGCTCTCTAAAGTACCCCATCAGTATTTTGAATGATGGAACCAAAGAGTGATTAAAGGTGCCAATTTTAGTCTGGATGGTCTTATTTGATCCAACCAAAAGTGGTTTGTTTGATTTTAGTGTAGCACATTTTAAGACCAGGGCTTTAGTCATGATGAGTCATAGAACAGTTTCAGTTCAGCTGCTATAATGGTTCAGTTATCTTCACCTTGAAGGTCGTGTTGTGCTCAATTGTAGTCTATTGAAATGTGCAATGGAACGCTACCGCAAACCAAACGTCCAATAGCAAAACAAGCGTCAGAAATTGTGAGCTGTTTTTTTTGTGTGTGTTGAACCCATGGGTGATTTACCCACACATTCGTCATTTCAAACCTGTATACGTTTCTGTCTTCCGCAGAACACAAAAGAAGATATTTGGAAGAATGTCGTTCACCGAAGAGCAGTGGGACCCATTTCCTGCTTTTCTATGAGAATGAAATCAATAGGACTGAATGCAAGATATGTAAATCGCAACATGATAGAAAAACTGGAAGATTTTACCAATTTTTTGAGATATTGATGTATCCGCATCATCCCATGAAAGTGATATCATTTAATGACAAATGTTTAAAGCAGGAGTCCAAGGTTTATATTTTAAGTGATGATTCAATCAGTGTGCATGTGTGTAATGTTTCATGAGAACATCCTCAGCCAGAAGCGCTGCAAGATTCTCTTCCGTATCCGTCAGCACGCTGCACTTCACAATCATTCGGCCCTGTTGAATCGAATGCATGCGAAAACAACAGACCACATATCTGCAAGTCATACATGTGCGGTTCCTTTTCCATTCATAGAGGAAGACGTTGATCTCGTATGGATTAAAAGATCCATGAATAATACCCATGGATGTGATGTCCTGTGGGGAAAAACAAATCAGTTTTTCACCAGCTGACTTTTACCAATATCGTGTTGTCTTACGACTGCTTATTCAAAAAAGGCACGTTTGTGTATTCAGGATCTAAGAATGAAAGCATCTTATGAACACATCCCCGCTCTTGGCACTTTTTTCGTCCTGTCAGCCTGTCCTGCTGTTTCTGCTTGTGTTGTGGACAGAAGGCCGAATCGAGCAGCTAAGTGCTTTTTTTGCCACTCAGCGATTGGCCGATGTGGATTCCCTGGGAGGCATTGTTCTGTCGGAGGCAGCGCCGCCATCTGCTCTTTTCGCAGCGTCTCTGTACAATCTGTATCGCTGTTTCTGTCCACTCTTAATGTGTTAGATGTTCATGGAGACTTCATCACGTCTTCTGCTGGCTTACAGGGAAGGTTCTGTCATTGTCTGCGTTTGTTTGGGTTAGAATGTTGTAGCGATGGATGGTCGGCTTCGGTGATTTAATATAAACAATGATGCACGTATAACTAGTTTTCACAGTTCATTCACAATCGATCCACTTCAAGACTGAGCATGGACTGAATTCCAAAAACCAAAATGTTTATGGAATTTATGTAAGGTTCAAACACACTAGTATGTAAATATTTATAGTTTGTGAGAATGATGGAACCCAACAACGACAATTCTGTCGTTATTCACATTCGTTTTGATTGTCTTTTTCCTGCAGAAGATATTTTGAAGAAAGTTTGTGTGCAAAAATCAGTGGCACCCATTCACTTCTATTGCATGGATACCAAACCAATTCAAAACCAACATCGACATGTCTTTGGTGGGGTAAACAATGACCCTAAAGTACTTTTTCATGTGAGCAAAAGTATATTACTCTTATGTAGTAAAAATAGACTTTGGAACAACTCTTCATATTCCCCGATAATTGTTATTAAACACAAGATGGCATATCTGCAGTTATCTCCTCTCCATTTTGACGACTGTCGGAGACGTCACCTCAATTATGCCGGTCGCCGGATTGGCTTTTTGGGAACTTAATGTAATGAATAATTGATGACAGAGGCCTTCATGTGGATGATTGTGCTCACCTACGGATGCTGTAGGGTTGCTTTGTACTGTATAACGCCTCTGAAAGCATCATTCACAAAACCGACAAATCCGGTAGGTTTGCTTTTGTGTGAAAGCAGTGTGGATGCGATGACAAGTTCTAGATTTGTATTTTCTTTGTGCCACACATACTCTTACATCATGTTTAATTCAGACCGCTCTGCCGAAGCAGCTTTTTCTGAAACATTGGATTCATTAGTGGTGCAGTGCAGTTTAACACAGGAGCCAGCCTAGAATAAAAACCGCATCTCGATTCCACAATCTAGTTAGAAGAGATGTCCTCATCTGAACTCGTACTTTCAGTCTAACATGACTGCTTGTATGAGAGCTTACAGAGAGTATTTCTTGCAACGTGCTTAAGGCCTGAGCTTGATGGAGACCTGTGAACCATCGGAATGAGTTTGTTGTTTCTTGCATTATTTCTTTTGCGAGTCTATATGATGCTGTCAGCCGCTTGACGATAATCTCAGCCCAGATAAACGCAGAGGAGAAAAGTGCGAGTCAGGTTAACCCGTCATTGGCTGATGAAAAAATAATGAAATGGCTGGAAAAAAATAGATTGTTAACAGCATTCCTGACGGCTTGTGAAGGCTGTTTTCTTTTGGGCGGGCATTAAAGCATGGCAGAGACATTGGGAGTATGTTTTGTCGGGGTTGTGTTACAGCGTGTGTTACATACGATACAAAAATGTTTTGTGAACATCGGTTGCACTTTTACTATCTTAGAAGCATCACCTTTTAAATGTCATCTCTTATAATAAATCCAGTTCCAGTTATTGTCCCCGTATGAAGAACAGCATTCCACAAATCTCTAAAGATTGTTTGCTTCCATCTTTAAGAGATGTTAAGGCGTTCAGCTTCTGGGAAACATAATTCCTCTGTTGTTTTGCCTGACATGACAGCCGCGTACTATTTTGCGGCCTGTAATGCTTTGTTTTTTTTTATTCTCCTGTTTGGCATCAGGGTCACATTTCAAGAGTGGGATTGTATTTTGAACGCAGTCCGGTAATGAAACCGGAATACCAAAACAATGTCAACAGAAATGAGGTTTATTCTGGACATGCAGAGGGTTCCTGTTTATTCCACTCTTGTCACAGGTTTGCTGAGATGGTTTGTCTATTTATGGCGTTCAGATGACTTGAGGTTTACTCCCGTACTATATTGTCAGCATGTTTCTCTCTGTCTGTTTGTCTCTCTCCTCTCATCTCCAGCGGTGCGCTCAGGGGGAATGTGCTGCACCGTGATTTCTAGATCATGTCAATCACTGTCAGGTTTTAAACTTTCTCAGTTATTTTACTGCACTGGCGGTTCTCGTGAAATGAGATGCTGTGTTGCAGTCTTGAAGTGGTTTGCAATAAACTTTTAAAGTTTTATTTTGGTCACGGAAAGCCCATGGTAAGTTTGGCAACATGTTGTACCCGTGCGCTCATGCTGACATGAGTTCAAGTCCCATATCGTTATCCCTTGTTGTCCATCTCCACCCAACGCTTTACCGCTACCTCTCCTCTGTACTGTACTATTACAGGCGTAAAAGCCTCTAAAATATTACTTAAAAAAATTGGGATCAGGCAATATCTTAGAAAGTGACATGAAGACTCTGAAATGTGTAAAAAATATATTTTAAAGCCATAAATGTGTCACTATTAACACGCATTTGAGCTGTTTTGACAGAGAAAGAGAAGAGAAAGATATTTAACCACTATAGTAGGAAAAACCTCTTTTTATTCTTTTAATGTAGGGCAACAAAAAGTTCTGCAGTAGTTTTTACTACCATGTTTCCTACCATGGTAGTCATTGGGTCCAAGTCCTCTTCTGCTACAAACATTCTTCCAAATATCTTTATCTGTGTTTAACCAAACAAAGAATCGTGTACCGTTCAGGAACACAGTGAGTAATACATTGGAGAGCCTTTTTTTGAAGAACCATCCCTCTAATGTAATTTTAATAAACCTTGAAATTGCTTTTTTTGAAACAGTTTCATTTTTTAAGGAAATATTAAATTATATTGTTGGACTTTCACTAGCATTTTCGGATGTGCCATTATTCTTGAAATAGTACTGATTGTATTGTCTAGTGTATGCAGAGAAATAGAAAATTCTCCCTCTCTCTCTTCTCCTCCTGTCTCACAGCATCTGAATGACAGCTTCCGCCGGGAGCGCTCCAGCCACAGAGACCTGTTTCCATCGCTTGTGAGGTTGACAGCCTGTTTTTGACATATTAAGACTTGAATATGATATTTTCGTCTCCTTGTGGATAAATCCGTTGTTGTCAAAATAAGTAGACTACATCTAAGGACGCTCAGATCGATCTGCCGGTGATCTGTATCGGCTGATGTCACATTCTGTGACTCAATAGGTACTCGCGGAACTTGGCCGACCCTATGAACCGATCTCAATTGATGACGTCAAAAAGCGAGGGTGTAAATGTTCAGGGCTCTTTATAAAGGCTATACTGTATAATGAATACTTTTTGGTAATTATTTAGTAGTCTGTTAAAACAATATTTACATTAAATTCATCACATATTTACTGTACAGAAATGCAACAACTGGTAATCAGAGCGCTTACATATAAGTTATATACTTGAAGCATCGTATCGTAGGGAAAAATCCCGATCGGAGCATCCCTAGCTTCATCATTTGTAAGCACTTTCCGCTGATCGTTACCTCTTCATTTGTTAATGATGGAGAGTTTTGCTTTCTGTTACATTTTCCATGGCGTCTCTCCGTCAGAGTGTGCTTGAGATAGCTGATGTGTACAAAGCTCTAAATTTAGGTCAAGTTGAGATGAGCCGCATTGACATCAGACACTTCGGCTCTGTACCCAAACCATGTGAGCTGTCTACATAGGCGGCATCAAAGGCGTCATAGGTGCGAAGGATATTTTGAATGGTAGGCAGCATAATTCAGCCTTGTCCTAAATTCTTTGGAGGTATTTGGTTTTTATGGCAGTAAAGGAAATCCTAGATTCCAGTTTCACAAACCATTATTGAAAAATTACATCCTAGTTAAATAGATGTAATATTTTGTTGTGTGCTGTGTTATTAAATGAATCAAATATATATTTTTTGCCTTGTATGTAGAAAATGTGAAAACTTTTATATATTTTTCTTTGAATTTTAAAAGAAAATGGTACTATTTAGTACATATATTTAATTTAATTATACCTTTTAAAAGGATTTTGTTTGGGGTTCTGATCTTACATGGCATTTTTATTAATATTTACGTGTTTGCCAGACTTCTTTATACAAGATATAAAATATTAATTCCATATTCTAATTATAAATAAATTAAGTCAATTAAGTTACTCAATTAATGAAACCATATTTGACTGTTTGTCATAGCTTGGATGGTCGAGTAGTTCATCGCTTGAATTCATGATGACAATTTATTTAATTTTGGTTAATTTGTAAATCTGTTCATCCCTGAATTGAGATATTTTCTCGTTTTAACGCCAAGTCCGTTTCACGCCTATTTCTACTATTCAAGTGCATCTGAAACAAAGACTCTTAAGCAGTATTATATATATATATTTTTATATATTTTTTTTTTAATGAGGCGACACCTGCGTTTCTCGCTCGAAGCCCATCGTTCTCCGTTTACAGCATCAGACTGAGAGTAAAGGGCACATGAGATCCAATCATACCTTCATCATGACCTTCACATCCCATGGTCTGCAATGACATCCTGCTGGACCAAATTAGAAATAAAACAAAATTCATGCTCGATTGGTTTAGGCTCATGATCAAAATGTACAGCCGCAACGCATGGTTGTATTGTTTTCTTTTGATTGACGGGTCGTTGTTCAGAGAAAATGCGTCACCTTTAATAATTGAAGTATAGTGATATTGTAAAGGCTTGGATTCCCGATGGTTGGGTTTCTCCTGGTCTTTTATTCATGGGCTGGTGAATGCCGTGTATCGAGCGTATGTGAGATGAGAGACAGATCTTCCACGCTGGGGTTTAGAAGCTGCAGATGCTGAGATGTTATGATGGTGTGCCGTGTCTTCTCACTGACTTCATTATTGCACGTTGAATTAGTCAGAAGCCTTGAGATGGAGAGTCAATAAGTCGACGAGGATATTTAATATTTAATTCTCATGGCACAAAGCATGAAAGGTCTTGAGGTATATGTTTGCTTTGTCAAGTAACTAACTTTGTGTTGAGATACATGTAGGGTTATTTATATGTTTAACTGGACGCAGTTGAAGGCCAACATTTGTTTTTTAATAAATAAAAAAAATCCATATTTATTTTAAACAAACACTGTTAAAGATATTGAACTTTCTGGTAGAAGAATACATTTAGATATAATTCATTTCTTACTTTCCAACCTTTTCCTCCATCTCTGGAGCTCCACACCCTGCTATATTTAGTCGACTTTGCCGTGACCTTGTGTTCTTTGAAAGATGAGTGGACTATGAGTGTCCTTTGACACATCATGCCTGTGAGGTCACTGTTCTGCTGACCGAGGTCATGTCGTCTCGCACAGCTCTTCTGTACTTCATTTTGTTTGTCCTAGAAAATGTGTTGGTTATGCAATAGAACCGGATTCATGGTTTATATTATATCTTAAATAAAGACACATGGTTTGCACGTCAATGTGTATATGACTTTTGTTTTTTCATGTCTTCAACTTTGGTAACAATAATAGCATATATGTATATACATATGTATTTATGTGTATAAACATTTATATAATATAATAAACAATCATAACAACAATAATAATATTTATGAATAATCAAACTAATGTACATAACAAAAAAAAAGAAACAACCAAATAATAATTGTGATGTATCCATCAAACTGCATTTTAGATGTATTTTTTTTAATTATTATGTCAAAAAAGAAAATGAACACAATAGAAACATTAAACGATAACAAGTCATTCAAGGTTTTGGATGTTGAAAATCATCTTTATATTACTTAAGTGACCCCTGCTTTTGCTGGTCATTCAGTCGTCTACATGTTAGGTGTCACCCGTGTTGTTTTGTATTCGTCCGGATAAGCTTACCGGCTCTTATTGCACGGCTGACAGCGAGTTAGACATGCGGTTGGGTTCTTCTAATGATGCAGTAACGTCTGTGAGATAGAACTTCCTCCCTATGAAAGGCCTAATTGTTTGGAGCTTGTTAAGCAGAAACTGTCTGCATTAGTAATGTGTGAACCTCAATGAGGATTATTGTGTCTCTGTTTTACAGTTTCTGCTTTAAAAAGTGTCAATTATGCGGAAAACGGGCTCAGTGATGATGCTTTTATTTTGAGGCTGCAGAAACACAGTATCTTTGGATTGCCAGATTTGTAGCCGGGAAGGAACCCTTACGTTTGATAAAATACATGAGGCAGGATAACTGTATAAAAATGTTATGTATTTAGAAACATTTGTATTAGGTTTTATCTGTGTAATGAGTTCCCTTAGACATGCATTTGATAGCCACAGGCCAATCTCTATTGCATTCAGCGTCTGTTTGCAAAACGCATTTCAATAATCTTACAATGTTACATTGTTTCAAAGCAGCTCTTTATTTTCAACATAATTATTTGAAATATTGAAGCAAATATTAAATATCATCATAGCCCTTTTAAAACTCCAGATGTCCAAACTTGATTCTTTTATAATTATTTTATAATACTAAAATACACGGTTTACAAGCATTTTTTCAAAACGTATTGGTTAAGTAGATGCATGGTTTCTCAAGGACTGCACATGAAAATATTGCATTTTTTATTGTCCTTAAAAATACATTACATGACACGGTCTTTTAAGATAATAAAGTAAATAGTTAGTAAACGCTAAACTTTTCAATGAATTTGAGACGTTTAGTTAAGTGTATGGTTGTTTTAAATCAACATTTTTATATTTAAAAGTTTTTATTTTAAGCCTATTTAGACCAAAATGAATCATTTAACAAAATATCATGACTTGAAAGATCAGTTGAATATTTATCATGAGCGTAGTCGTTGGGTTTTGTCAACATATTTAAAGATATCAATGTGTTTTTACATAAAAAAGATTATTACGGCCTTATCGCCTGTAATGAACTAATACTCTGTGGAAGTTCACTAGAATGTCTTTGGTAAGCTGTCTTAGTAAATGAATAATCCTAATAGACGTTCCAGGCTTGGATGTGTTTAAAGTGGAATGTTCAAGCCCAGGGAGATGTCGAGTTTTTATCCCTGTCTGAATGAATCAACCCCAGCGCTACAGTAAGGTTCAGGCCTAGAGTCTCTAGCGCATCTGGCATCGTTTCCGTCATCGCAGCCCCTGGTGCATCATGCAACAGCATGGAAAACATTTCAAATCACCAAAGACAAGGAAAAATAACACTCTCCTTATCTCCTCGGAGCCGCGTGTTAATGCATGTTTGCTTTACGCTTTGTAAGGCGTCCTCAGGCGACGTCTGCGTTGTAGGGACTGTTGCACAGGAGTGGACTGCCTGTCTCTCAGTAGGAGGCTTGTGTCCTACCACAGGCTGAGGGGATTTAACTATTCTAAGCCTTCTCAACAGTTGTGCTCGTGACACGAGCGTTATTCCGTTTACAGTGGCAGCGGTGAGCATGTTAATCCAGCTTGATATGTTTTTTTTTTCCTGATGCTGCATCCTGTCTTCCGACAGCCGAGGACCTAAAAACCTCTGCTGCTAAATTTCATTATTTTCATCTCGACACACACACCAGGCTTGAATAGTGAGCATGTGGAGAGATAACTTAATCTTAAAGGATGGCATCACAGGCCGTTTCTGCCACTCTTATGTTAATTCTTCGTACCTGCAGTATAGAATCGCGTTGATCTCCGAAAAGTTTTTATTTACTGTATATATATATATATATATATACACATACACATTTAGTCATTTGGCAGACGGGGGTAAGATGCCTTGCTCAAGGATGCTTAAGTCACTTTCGGCTGGCCCTGGGATTCGTACCCTTCTGCTTACAAGTCCAACTCTCTAATCACCAGACTAACCCCATTTATATACTGCATGTTCGTTCCAACATTCTTCAAAGTTTCTTTTTTCCTGCAGTTGAAAATCATACATGGTTTGGGTGGAATTAACGACCTAATGCACATCCGCGTTCTACAGTAAAAAAACAAGCATCGATTGCTCAAACGGCTGCTTAAGCTCATTGTCTCGGTGAGAAATAAGAGACGACACACATTGAAACTTGGAGAAACGCATATCCTGCTGGGATAGTAAGTGCTCCCTTGATCTGCTTACACACACAGATCAATGGTGATTCGGCCTTCTGCAAAGATCTCGCCAACTGCTCTGGAACGGTGAAAAGGGGCCGCCCGCTGCTGCTGGCTTACCGGGATGCACGTCCGTGATGGGTGGGTGAAACTCGATTGACTGTCATTATGATAAACGGGTAGCATCATTGCTGATGTTTATACAAAGATCTCTGTACATATATCATTTTTAAAGTTCATTCAATGGAAATCTTTCTAATTTAATACATGTGTTTTAACATGCATATTTTGAAGACATCCAGAATTGCAGTATTGAGGTACGTTGCATTAGAAGGGGGCGGAGTAAGGGAGGGCAAAAGTTGGCTGAAGCCCTATATGTTTTTTATTATGATACCTTTAACATATTACATAAGAGCCTTTCACTTTTCTAGTATGTTGCGCATACATGTTTTATTTCAACTCTAGTGGTGCAAAGTGCGCTTTTTTCTTCCAGATCCTCCTGTAATTTCATTTATTCTTTACCGGGACCTTCTTTTCCATATGTAAGCGTGGCTCATGATTGTTTTGCAGCAGAAGTTGCAGGACGACCCGAACTTCTAAGTCCTCTTAAAAACCTAAAAGTAGCCCGATTTGAATTTTCCAGATGTTTTTTGATGCAAAATGTTTATGCGGACACATCCGTAGATATCCACTCACCATGTGTTTGATAACAAAATATTCACGAAGTGAAAAGAAACCTGGACTTTCTAATATTTGTACTTTATTTATATTAGAGATATTGTTGCTATCTTAATTTGATTTGAAACATATTTTTGTTTTTAATAATACAAATAGTAACTCTTTATTTGGTTGTATTACTTCTCAAATAGTCCCAAAATAGGTTTTATTAACCATCCTTCTTCAGAACTAAGATCAGTTGGATTCCTCAGTTGGATCAATAACTTCTCATCTCCAGCCTTTAATTCAATAATGCTCATATTTACATTGCTTTACATCACTTTACATTGCCTTGGGCCTCTCTGCGTTAACTCTTTAAATCCGAGTATTAGACCCGCATAGAATTTGATTTCGATGAATATTTCATGTAGACATAATACTGGGCCGCCGCTGAATTGTAGAGTCATTATTTTCAGGAGGCAGGGCAAAGAGTTTTCTTGGGCTGATGATTTTATTGCTAAGGGTTTTGGGAAACTGTGTTATCCAGGCAGCGAGCTGAAGACAGCGTCTGCGGACTTGCCGATGGGTCTCTGAAAGGGTCTGTCAGCTAAATATAGGACGCCTAGCACAGCGTGTACTGCTGGGACACTTTGGCGTCTGGTTTTGTCTGCCCGCTGAACCCAGAATATTGAAGAGAAGAAATGCTCACAGCACCGTGAGTCTGGAAGTTATCGTTCTTGGTGTGGTTCAACCGAGTCTTTGTTTCCTTTATGATAAGCGTAAGTAAATATATGGATTATGTTATCTGATTTGAAAGATATAATAGAAGAATTGAATGATTTATAATTGTAGTACACTGAAGGACGTCATAGCGTCAGAACGTTAGGTCACAGGGATCCTGTAGCTGATGTATGTGCCCACGTGCCGACATCTTTTAGGAGGTCTTGAGACCCCCTGAAGTGGAACCGATTATGCGTCGGCTTACACTCTCAAACCAAAGCCGCGCTGGACTGTGGCACCAAGGCGGCTCTATTAAAGTTTCAGGGTTTACTCTGAAGTCCACAGGGTGCCTGTGTTTTATTTTCAATCCAAACAAAACCCAAATCAGCATTTTTCGCTTGCAGAACTTTGGCTGCTGGAAAGGACGATCGGCTTCACCCAAATAGAAGACTGATTTGCTCTCACCGCTTCCAAGAGCAATTAAACAATTGGCTTTAATACAGACCCCCAAACGTCTGCATGGAAGGCCGTGCCTGTCGGATCCGATCTCGGTGAATTCGTAATCGGAAATTTAAGTGCCATTTGCAGGCAGCGAGCAAAAATGTCATGTTTTTCATTTTCCTTTTTAAGTTAAGTTGTACAGCCGTGATGTGTGTGAAACACCAGCTTTGCATGCGAGATGGAAAATATGGGCTGAGGTCAGATTTGGTTCTGTACATTAACCTTAACATCTACCGATAATATGTTGGTCTGATTTGATGTATTTTGTTAGGATCGAACCCTTTATAATGATTCTATTGACCATTGGAGATGAATTATTGTATGCAGTTCCTTCATCAACCCATTTGAAACTTGTGGTCTCCTGTTCCTGGACCAAGTTAAATAGTGGATTTTCTTACATCGCAGTGTGGTTTTTTCCCTTCTATCATTCTGTTCTGGCTCTGTTGCACTGTCCCTCACATTCGCTGAAATGAAAACCGGCCTCCATCTTCGTTCTATTGGTTTTTGTGGCTTTTCAGCCCCAATGAGTGGTTTTGTGTTGTTGTTGTTGTGTGTGTGGATCTACTCGGGTGTCTCTGGAGGCTCGGCACTTTGTGTAATTCATGGCAGGAGGTCTGAAGTGATGAAGGAGAGAAGGTCGTCAGAGAGGCTTTCCCCAGGATCTTAAATCACCGGCTCTTATGAATAAACGCCTGCTCACGTTAACTCACTTTCACTCAGAGTTTGGCTCACGCTAACAGGCCGGGATTACGGGTGTAAACACGGGACACCGGAGAACCAGTAAAACTCATTTGCTGAAACGCCGGGACTCTCTTCTAATTCCCTGTACTATTTTAGAGTCGTAAAAGGCAGTTTTGGAACGGTCTGGAAACACAACATTTTCATTTCATGAGTGCGGTTTCTGTGTGGGATTAAAATGACTTTTAAGTTTGGTTTGTTGACTGACATATGCCATCTGGGAAAGATTTGATGCCGAAATAAACATTCATAAATGCCTCTGTATGCTCAGCAAATGAACTTAAAGGGATAGGCCTCCCTGAAATGAAAATCGGTTATCTTTTATTCTCCCTTATGTTGTGTTAGTATTTTTAGAAATGTCTTGGTGGTTTTGTGTCCATACAAAGAAATCAATGAGGGCCAGTGTAGTTTGGTTACCAACATTCTTCAAATTATCTTCTTTTGTGTGCTGCAGTAGAAAGTTAAACTTGACATGAGGGTGAGTAAATGTTGAAAATGTTATTGGGGAACAATTCCTTTCTATATTTATAATAGATCACTACGGCATTTTTATATTCGCTTCTATCATATGATTTGGTTCCCAACATTTTTCTGATATCTTCTTTTGTGTACTGCATGAAAAATCAAATCAGTTGGGAATGACATGACCTTGAATAAATAATGGAAAAAGTCATTTCTTTGGGGAACAATCAATTGACGATGTCTTATATTTATGATGAAATGTCGAGCAAAATTTACATTTGCTTTGGTAACCCAAATTCTTCAAATTATCTTCTTTTGTGTCTTGCAGACGAAATGAACGACCTAAGGATGATTGAACAATGAAAGAATTGTCATTTTCTGATGATCTATACCTTTAATAGCCTAAAAAACCTCATTCTTGTACAGCTTTCGAAACAGGCCGGATTGAACACTGTATATTTTACAGAGCGACTTTAATAATTAATGTGACAGATAAGTAAATATTATTTCACCAACAGCAGCCTGTGGTGAAGATTTCCAATAATGAGCTCATTCTTTAGCCAGATGTCTTTGGGCTCGGACAGAATATCTTAAAAACCCTTCGCCGCTGATGTGTCAGAGACGAAGTGGGCGTCGGTTAATTAGTCAGCCAATGAGCTGAGACGGTGTCGCCCGTGCCATTCCGAGAGGCATTTCTTTCATGGGAGCGTGGCGAATGTGGGTTGCTGTCAGTTGTGTTAATGCTGATATTTGTGATTGATAGTTAAGTCGGAGTTATTTGTCAGCATGCATACCCAGATGTGACATTTTGGTATTTGATTCTGATTTTGTTCAAGCATGGCGATCAGTGAGCCTCTGTCTTCACCTATTATTGGATGGATGGTCATTTTGGGAATCAGAACTATACATGTTTAAGGTTTGGGTCACGTATCAAAAATCTTGGATTGTTGGTTTTTACATTTACATAAGTTTTGCATGACTTTAAAAGAGTTACAAACCCAGTTGCATCAAATGACATGCCATGCAGCTGGGCAATATTGCTTAAAAAAAGCGAAATGTGTGTAAAGCAAATGTTTGATTTTCCTGTATTTAAGATGAACATTTAACCTTCAACAGATAGATAGGTAATAGACCTCAAGAAATAGTGATCCAAAGATGAAAATTCTGTATCCTTTACTCTCCCTGACATTTGAAACTTTCTTTAATAGAGCGGAACGCAGATGAAGATATTTTGAGGGATGCTGGAACTGACATCGGTTTTGTGTCCAAACACTAGAAGTGATTGTGTGCCACTGTAGTTGGCCTCCAGACTTTCTACAAAATATCTTTTGTTCTGTGGGAAAAAACAGGTTTGAAATGAAAAGAGAGTATTTCATTTTGGGGCGAACTGTCCCTTTAATGTTGAATTAGTGCTAAATAGGACATTCCAATGTTGATTTAACAAATTCAATTAACTTATTGATTTGGTTTATTGCTTGGGAGGCGTAAAGTCTGGACTGTCGGATCGTCGATGTCAGTCCTATCATATTAATACTTTTACACATTTGTGAACTCAGCCGCATACACACGCTCACATAGACTAGTTCTTTTGATGGTTTAGGAATGAATGCTGCTCTTGGACATGATGTTCTGGATCGGCTGTCCTCACTTTCATATACTGTCTATAGAACTAAAGCAGCTTTGGCTTTGCTCTGGGTCATTTGGACATAAAGAAAATGTTCCTGCATATGTCTGTGAGAGAAGCTACGGACTACACAGCAGTTTTACATCTCTCCCTCTCTCTCGGTCTCTCTGTCTCTCTCGATCTCTCTCGATCTCTCTCTCTCTATCTCTCTCGGTCTCTCTCGATCTCTCTCGGTCTCTCTCTCTCTCTCGATCTCTCTCGGTCTCTCTCTCTCTCTCTCTCTCTCGATCTCTCTCACTCTCTCACTCTCTTACTCTCTCACTCTCACTCTCTCACTCTCTCACTCTCTCTCTCTCTCTCTCTCTCTCTCTCTCTCTCTCTCTCTCTCACTCACTCACTCACTCACTCACTCACTCACTCACTCACTCACTCACTCACTCACTCACTCACTCACTCACTCACTCACTCCGTGAGAATACACACATTTATATTGGCATATTCCGCTGTGATTGTGATTGGCTTCATCTAAGAAGCGACATTTGCATAATGTTTAGCACATTGCTGTATTCCGAAAAAAAGAATCTTATTTTTTGCTTTAAGTGTTGAATGTAATCAGTATTTTTTTGTCAGATGCTGTGATTTTGTCTTTAATATCATGCTCAATGCAGAGCATTCTTAACTTTTTGACCATCTTTTGTGCATCCATTAAAAAGACTTTGGCGCAAGATGTTCAGGATGTGTGATGTGACAGAATCTGATCGCTAGAAAAACTAAATGAATAAGCCAAGATCTTTGTAAGATTGTTGCGGTTTTGTTTTTGAAGGTAGGAGGATATGCAGTATTAATACCCATAAAGCGGGTGGCCAAGCTTTTATTGGTATATATATTAAAATGATCGAGAGTTTGTCTTCTTGCATTGATCTGTATGCCCAGTTTCGGGAAGTGTTTGTATGGTCATACATTTTTACATTATCAATGAGAATTGATAACATATCTCAATATTTTTGTTTGTGTAATTATATAAACATAAAGTTTGTCAACGCAAATGCAGTTGTTGCAACAAAAGGAAATCAATCTTTAAACACATTTTCTTTATTCAATATATTGTTTAGCAGATTTGATATGTACCTTCCTGTGACTGCGACTTACACATTCTGTCTGTTTAAAATTCTCCATCTGTGTTTATCTTTATTCATGCGTTGTTTTCTTGTCTTCGTGTTCTTTGGTGGTGAAAGTCTGTCACGTTTTGTGCATGCGCAGCATGAGAAAATGGATCAAACGTTTTGAGCATCAAGCAAAGTTCTTATTTGTTTGGGTGCATCATAATGATTTTTATTCTGGAGAGTTCAGCCTTAAAAATCTGTCAAGATTCATCTTAATTTCGAAGCAATTATTCCATATTTAAAAGGCCATAATTCCAATAGCGGATTGTGCTTGTTTAGAAGATTATAATATGGTTTTCGGGAGTATCGCAGGATCCTTCTTTGCTTTTCTAAGCGTTCGCATATGAATAGACCTCAGTGTTTCACCGGTCTACGTCATTCTCTGTTAGATCCACCGAAGGAAAAATATTCTGATGTTTCAGGAATGTCCACGGGAAGAAGACACTTTGATTCTTTGGATCTGGCGGTTGTCCACGGTGTCATCATAATCTCATTCATTTTTTCCACTTTCGCCCCTTTGAAGCAAAAACACATTTTTCCTCTGTGATGGAGGGAAACTGTCACTGGGTTAAATGCTCGGGTGTTGGTTGTCTACAGGATAAAAGCCAGAATATGTTGCTCAGTTATAACTTGATTCAATTGCTTGAAACACTACTTCTCTGTAATTATTCCTGAATGAAATACATACGGGATTATTCACCCCAACCAGCCCTGCGTCTAAACCCAGCAGTGTGCGGGTGAAAATGTTTCCAGAGAACAGTGGGGCCTTTGTGTGCTTTGGCCCGATTTTTTAGGACTTATTTTTGCCGCGGCGCCGGAAGAGAGCAGTCAGTCAATATTTAATTTCATGTTTTATTGAGATCAATACAGCATATTGACATCTCGGAGAGATTTCGTCTGGTGAACGGGTCGGGGACCGAGGGTGAGCGGACCGTCTCCGAGCTTTGACGGAGAGAGCAATGGACTGGACCCAGAGATGTTAATAAATCGCCTTTTCTAGCACTATTTTTAGAACCTTTGGGGAGGATCAGAGGAATCAATGAATGAAAGTTTAGCTCTTTGACTCATAAACTAAACAGTAAGTTGTGCATTACACAGTTTGAACCACATGTGAAAGATGGGCAAGTTTCATTTTAGTTCTGCTGGGAAACTTAGTCATTATGTCTCAGTTTTTACCCACCCTACCACATTGTCACTCCACCCATCTGCATTCAAATTTATAAAAAAATCTATATAAAAATACAATGGGACACAGGCATTAAAGCCACAATGTATATAATGTAAGCCAAACATTATTTAATTTCAAATTAGATTTGAAAAATGAATGCTTTGCTGTGAACTAACCTATGTTCATGACAACATGCATGGAAAGTTTAAAAAAAGTTTTAAATGAATTTGAATAATGTTTAATTTTGTTTAACAATGTTGCAATAAAATGTTATACATTACACAGTCACTTGGAATTTATCTCAATGGATTAGGTTTGTTGTACTTTGTCTCTTGGATCCTTTAAGCTGTCTCAATTTCCCTCTTGATCTTTTTTATAGATTGAAAAGTTCACACACACATACTGACTCTTAAATTACGGCGAGTTTAACAGTCATCAGTTTGTAATGGGTTCATCTAAAGTTTAATTTCCCTGAGCAGAAGCCTCTTGACCTTCAAATAGGAGTCATGACCTCTGTTTGTTCTTTATGGCCGTGGCGGTCTGTTTTACATCCCTCCTTTTCACTTTTTTCTCAGTGCGCACTCAGATTGCGGCAAGACCTGTGTTTATTAAGCAGACTCGGTTGCCTGAAAATTCAAGTAGATATTTTGAAGAAAGTTAATAATTGAACAGCAGTGGGACCCATCTGTTGTGTAGCATGGACACGAAACATTTTTCAAAATATATTCTTTACGTTCTTCTCGAAAAAGAAAATCATACAAGTTTGAAATGACAAAGAATAAAAGTTTACATTTGTGTCATTGTAGATGTGCAGGATCCATCTGTGTTATTACAGCGCTGATGGAGTAACACCTGGCAATATGACAAATGTTCAAAAACATGTGTTGGCGCTGTTAAAGCAAGAGATTTTTTAGTGATGTTATTTAAATGCACTTTTTGTTTTACTGAAAGCTTTTTGAAGTCTGTCATTAGACTAGTTTGGCTGTTCAGACATCTGTTCAAAATGAAGTTCTCCTGTCATCTCTAATGTGAATCTGAACTTTAATTTAATGATTTGTACTGTAAAACATAAATATTGCAATTTTATATATTTTAAATTATATAAAGATCGTTTTCTTCAAATATACAATTGTAAATATATATTTGATGAGCTCTTTTCCAAAGCGCTATAAATCCATCAATAGTTTTCAAAGTGATTTTTTTACCTAGACCCATACAATTTGTTAATATTTAATTTATCCTGTTAAAATGGACTGTTGATTCGGTATGAACGTGTTAAACAATGATTGTTTCATGAAACCACAGCAATGTTAATAATAAACTCAAAATGTTTTTTTTTTTATCAAAACACTACAAATTCATCTAATTATAATGTTTGTTTATGTCTTCAAGAAAAAAAAAACACAAGACATGAACATGCAACAAAAGACAGTAGAGTCTCATACTTATCCATAACATCAGAAGTGTTTACATTTACATTTACATTAGTCATTGGGCAGACACTTTCATCCAAAGCGACTTACAAGTATTATGCAGTAGTCAATTTTCACTCCAGGGTAAACATGGGTAAGATGTCTTGCTCAGTCAATGTCTGCTGACACAGGGATTCAAACCAACAACCTTCTGCTCACATGTCAAACTCTTTGTTAATAGAGTTTAAAGAACTCATTTGGAAGTCTTAGACAAAACAAATGCTTTAAAGCATCGCCATGTTGAGTGGCATCAAACAAGTTTTATTTGTTCGACAAGACATGTCACTTTTAGTCTAAAAACAGGTTTGGATTTATAGAACTTTGTAAATAAACGGCATCTTGTAGTATTTTAAACAAGAAAAATATAGCGATTTGGCATGAAACCGTGATGCGGTAGTGAATAGATTCAGTAAACTGCAAAATGGCACGACAAGCCCTCATTTGTTAAATTTGGCTTTTAGCGTTTTGGAAAATCGATCTACATTTGCTCATTTATATTGCTTATTTAGAAATTGCATCTTTAGTTTACACGGTCTCTTACAGACAGTTCGCTTTTAAAGAGAAAGTGTTGAGTCAGGCGTGGGTTTTCCCCATTCTGTTGGTAATTTGTCATGTGTGGAACAAAAAGATCACCGTATGGAACATAATGTCCTGCACTGACTTCTCGTCTCTTTGATTTTCCAGCTCATCAATACGATGAAAAATATCTTAACAGGAAGGCATAATGTTGATTTATGGTGTCATTTCATAAATGGGTCCCTTGTAGGCAGGCCCACACGATATCCACAAAAATCCCCTGAAATTGAACCGGACATCTGAAAAACACTTCCCCATCTGTTCTGTTAATTTCTGTACGATGGATAACAGAAAGTCATCAGATGTCACTTCGTTGTGTTTCGAAGGTTAGTTAGTTGGACTGTCTTAAAAGCCGCATTTCTTTTGCTTTTTAATGAAAATGTGGCCTCCATCTGAGAGTCTGTGCTTTGTTTTTGCAGAGCAGATTCATGTGGCGCGCTCCAAGAGTTGAGGAGATCCAGATCAGTTTCATGTTTCTTTCCTACCTGAGATGAGCAACAGGTTTCCATTTATTCTGAAGGCATGTTTGAACAGCGAACAGTCCCAGGTGCCCGGGGATGCAACATAAGTGTTTAGGTATGTGTCAGGAAGATGTTGTCTATGGCATCACACACGCGATCAACATGGACACGTCACCTCTACAAACCATTTAAAACACCAGACTCCTATCACCTCGTCCATCCCGCTCGTATTGTTTAAGAGTTTCCGTGTCGAAGGCTACTAGATTATCAGGATGTCATGAGGTGAGAAGCGTCCCTTTTGTGGTAAGCAGGATCGCAGTAATGTCTATCACAGAGGCCGTCCGGAGGGTCACGAGAGCGGGCTGCTGTGTCAGTGCAGTCAAACCCGGGGATGGAGAATCGATAGAGTTACAGATTGCTAATGATAGCCTCTCCTGGGACAGGACAGCAGGGAACAATGAGAACGGGAATGTCGGAACGCAAATGAGATTTTCATTCGGACGGACTGAACTTGTGTGTTAATGTGAAAGTCAGCCTGTCTATTGTAAGGTGTATTCATGCTTACATAAATGGTTTATCTACATCACTTTAATACGGTGTATGGATGTTTTATAAATAGAGATTTTAATACAAATAGAGATGCACGTACTGCAACGAAGATGTTTCTCCACTGATACCAATAGCTGATTATTCTGAGATATTTCTTCCGATACCGATACTGATGTGGCGATTCATTTGCATTTACTTCTGAATTCTGAAGGTTATTTCTTGAATATAATTTTTTCAAGTCAAGACTATTACTATTGAACATCAAACTGTCAATGGTTCTAAACATTTTCCATTAACAAAGCAATAATGTATTGCATTTTGCTTTCCTCTTTTATTGACTGGACGTATCGGGCGGTGAGTATCGGCTGTTTTTGAACTATTGGAAATGGGAAGAAATTGCTTTTATTGAATACAAGTATTTATTAGGGGTGTGCACGGATAGTCGAATATTCGAAATATTCGGTCTGCTGTAATTATTCGATTAATAAAAATGCTATTCGAATGCAGGGAAAACTCCTCTTCTCGCGTCCGCCCTAGACCCTCGACACAAACCTCTCAGGTTCCTCGGAGAACACATGAGAGAAGTAGTAAGAAAAACACTTTTTAAACATTATCAGAGCATTTTCCTTCATGCGAGAGGCGCGCACATAAAGAGGATGCGGCAATGCCCGCTCGTCGGAAAAGGTTGAGCCAGTTCTTCTGCGATGATTACAGAGAATCACGCCGAGACGAGTGGGAACAGTTGTTGCTGGAGACATGTATTCCACCAGATGAGGATCCCATTATACAACATTATACATACAGATGTGGATCCCATTCAGTGGTTGATGAAAACACGAAGCGCTTCACAAAACTTTAGCACAGCGTTACTTGTGTGTCCCGGACACTTCTGTGCCGTCAGAGCGCGGTTTCTCCGCAGTCCGCCTCATTGTTAACAGACTAAAGAGCCGACTTTCCCCGATCATGTTGACACGTTTGTGTTCCTTAACAAGAACATGTTAAACAACAGAAATAAAGCAAAAAAGATTTGCTGACAGTTCAAAAGGTTCAAAGTTAAATGTAGCCTAGGCTACGTTCTGTACAATAGCCTTATTGCTGCAGGCGGCTTTCTTTACGTTTTTTTTTTTTTTTTTGCTCTTGCTCTCTTCTTTTTGTTTGTTTGCACACTTTGTTAAAGGTTTTCAGCTACAAAACACGATGTAGTTTAATGTTTAAGCTTATTGTGTAAAAGCTTGTTCAAAAATGACGGAAACAATAAATGTTACTGAAAAATGACGTCAGTCTCATAAACGTAATTTAAATAAACGAATATTCGAATATTCGATTTTTGTGAGCTCAAATATTCGAATGTGATATTTGCGGAAAACGCCCATCCCTAGTATTTATGGGCCGACTATTCGAGCATCTTTAAAAGTAAGCCATTATCAATATAGAAAGTATTCTTGTACGGCATCTTTTTTAGGTAATAATTTGATAATAGTGCTCAACAATATCAGATTTTCCTAACCCGGTTCTCGTAGATAAAAGAATTCACGATAACAATTGATATTGCATAATTATTATTTATGCTATTGGTCCAATTTAAAGTTCATTTTCTTTGTTTTCTGCTTTTTTGCAAACATTTATCTTAAAGTCTAATTTACAGAAGGCAAACGAAAAGATTGGATGCTTTCAGGAACAGTTTACCAGAAAATGTCATAATTTGCTCACTACTTTAATTTTTTACACAATTCTTCGTTGTTGCTCTATCAAAATGAATATATTTTATCAAGAGTTTGTTACTTAAGTGATTTAAGTCACCATTGACTTGCAGTTGTTGTTCTGTTCTATTATGGGAGTCGGCGGTGATCCAACAGGACGAAATAGAACAACAGGATCCTTTCAAACCTGTTCCTACACCTGCAATGTTAAAGTGTCGACCAAAAAACACTCCTGAATTATTCATGTTTTATCTTATGTGTTATAACACAATATTTATACACACGGCTATTCTTTCTTCTGTATATTGTGACAATCCTATTCGATGCATTCAATGCATTTAAACTTAAAAAGTTACGTTTTTGTAGAAATTGTTAGTGTGCCATGTTAATTTTTTTTCTAGCATGGATCTCCTTTTATCGTGCAGCAATCGTTATAGATGGTTGTCTTGTTTTCATATTGTTTTCATATTGTTTTCATACTGTAACTGATCCTCAGCAATATGTAATTTGCAGCCACCGTGAAAGGGGAGATTAAGACCAACCGCCGGTCTTGGTAGGGTTCATTTCGAGTGCTATGCTTAGCGTAATTGCATGTTATCACGCAAAAAAGAGCTTAGAAAACCACCTCTCCTCTTCTGTCTTATACATTATTTTCCTTAAAGGAAGTGTATCGTCACATTTAAGGAAAACACAGATACTCCTTTTTACGACGAGTCGGATTGCTTTTGCTTTTTGTCGGCAAACACCTCCTGAAGGACACGTGCTGATCACATTTCACTCTTTTGTCTCCACTGATGTCTGGTGTCCGGGTAAGAGATCCGGATGATTTATCGTGTCTCTGTGATGGCGGGATAAATTTGGCACAGGGTGTTGTCACGGGAACATGCTTAGGCGGAGTACGAGTTGGAGCATTTGAACCGTGGCTTTCAGCCACGAAACGCCGTCTAATTGACTCGGGCTAATTGCATCTGGAAGCTCCTCCCAGTAGGTTTGCCACAATCCAAAAATAAACATCTTTTCCCAGCACTCCCATGCATGCCATGCTGATTCAAATCACCACATGATCCGTCTGAAACGCTCAACAAGCGATGCTCTGTTGCAGCGTGTGCCATGGAGAGGAGTCTCATCCTGACGAATTCCCTCGAGTACATAATGATACTGTCTTGTTATATCAGATCGATGTTTAATTCAATGTGGAGCCTCTGTCATCGCCTTTTAAGACCCCCCCTCAAAACCCCCCCCCCCCCCCCCCCCGTTCCCGGTGGTACATTATAGCTCCCCTGCTGCTTAACAGGTTCAAACTTTCCATCCGAGGCAATTTGGGTGACGGAGCGGTTGCTTCGACCTCCCTGAAATAAAGCTGGCACAAAGCAACATGAATTTTAATCAAGCTCCGCTCAATTAGACGCCAGCGAACCCACAAACGGCTGCCTCCGCGCGAATATGGAACTGCCCTCGGCCTCGTCGATCATCTATTTCCACAATCAGCGTTTATCTTCCTTATTATCGAAGGTCCAAGCGCAGGCCCAAGGCATGTCCGACGCTCACTGAATGTTCAAGCCGCTGTCCCTCCCCAGTCGTAGATTCTCCGTTCTATCACGTCAATCCATTAGTCGCGTGTCTAACTGCATTGTAGTTTTGACAGAGTGAGATCCATTCAGATTCGCCCGTCCCAGCAGAAACCGTCCCCCTGGCCCACAGCCTACGGCTCAGGGAAAATTGAGTGCACTCCTGCGGAATTCAATATGACATGCTGGAAATAATGGCCTCCTGTCTCATAGATATCCATCAGACAGCTTTGGACCCTTGTAGACATTCAACTGCAATAAATAATAAATCATGTTTGGATGATATTAATAAGGTCGCTTCAGAGATGGTCATTGATTTGGTGACTGCGTGGTTTGTCCAATGGCCTCTGCGGATAAAACGTCTAATATTTTCAGGTGTCAGGTACACAATACACGGTTTGTCCATGCAGACCTCACGAGAGAGGTCACCGTGGTTTAATTCACCATAAAGGGATAGCAGACCCAAAACTGAACATTTTCTCATCAATTCCTCGTCCTCATGTCATATACGGAGTTCTTTCTTCTGCAGAACACAGAAGAAGATATTATGAAGAATGTTTGCAACCAAACAACGATTTCTGAAAATATCTTCTTTTGTAATCCACTTTAGATCTAAATTAATGATTGATCTTTACTTCGTTAGTTGCTTCAGCAATGGACCAGTCGTGGCCTGGTGGGGGCAGTCGTGGCCTGGTGGTTCGAGTCTTGGACGAAGGTTGCTGGTTCGAGACTCTGAACCAGCGGGAATACCACTATGTCCCTTGAGCAAGGCACCGTCCCCCCCACTGCTTCTCGGGCGCCGCAGCATGGCTGCCCACTGCACCGGGTGTGTGTTCACAGTGTGTGTGTGTTCACTTACTGGATGGGTTAAATGCAGAGCACAAATTCCAAGTATGGAACACCATACTTGGTTATACGTCACTTCACTACAGTGTGTGCCTTGACCTTCACCTTAAAGAATACTCGTCAATAGCATTTGGGCTGAAGGTTGTGATGTCTTCTTCTAGTGCCATACGAGAGAGCATGGTAATTGTTGGATCTGTTTTAGCATGCGGAGTCATGGATTGAGGCGTCTGAAGTCTGCACTTCTGCTGAGTCGGTCACATCGCTTTCATGGTTTAGGTCTCATTAGACCAGTTGTCTTCGGTCCTGGCCATGAATCCGCACTGACGCCCCGAATGATTCATCAGACAATTAATGCCTGTTAGGTTTAAAAGCGATTCTCTGTTGCTGGTTGAATATTAAGTGCTTCGCTCTCATTTCAACAACAGGGGTCTGTTTTCTCTTGAAAATGTGCAGCCGTAGATCAGGTTCGGCCTTTTTGTAGCATTTAGTTCATTGTGATTTCAGGGAGGAAAACATTTTACAGACACTACCATGCTGAGAGGATTTATTATTATGGGGTATGAATGGATATTTACTTAGCGGAGTATATAACTATAATCTAATGCATAAAACCAGAGAATGTGCCAATTCGTGGAATTTTCAAGAATTTATTTTGTATAAAAGGCCTTTGTGTTTCTAGGAAATTCTTGCTGATGAAATATGCAGAATATTTTGGGGAACAAACCACATGCTGTCAGGCTGATCTGAATGGCAGATGTGTATGCTTTTTGGCAGACGGACCACAGGGGCGAATCTGTCAGGACTGACCGGAATAAATGAACACGGCATGATCAGACGCCGGAGGAGGGATATTAACAAGATAGTTCACCCAAAAACAACATTTGTCTTCATTTATTTACCCTCATGTTTAAAACGGTAGGGAAATACAAAAGTAGAACGTTTGAGAAACGTTTCGGTGGTTTGACCTTGCAGGGGAGGTCAGTAGGCAGAAGTGTTGTTTTCTTGGTAACATTCTTTGAAATATCCTCTTTTGTAGAAGGCAGACAGTCAGACCGGTCTGGATCTTTGGTTAAGCTTTCCTTTAACCGTAGAAACCATGATCAAGTTACTGAATCACCCGCTCTGTTCTGAGCATAATTAACTTCACGTTGCCAGCAAATGTTGATGATTTTACTGCATTTTTATTAGGCCATAAAGTTTTCCAAAGGCTGTGTCATTAGATTAGCGTTGAGACTTATAAAGATATTAACACAGAGCTTTAATAACATGTTTAGAAGCCAAAACAGTGTTCGAGCTGGTTGGCATATAATAAAAAATTATCATAAACATATTAAGACATTCTGATTGGTCGATGAAGTTGGCTTGTGGTTTGGCAGAACTGAGCCAAGATTTTCCTGACTTTATCAGCACTGTAACTGCTCTCAGAGGGATCGCATACAGCCTTCCTCTCATGTGAAACCTTATCTTAATGCTGACGGGACTCATTTGCCTTAAACAACTTGTTTCTTGAATTTCTGTAAATCTTGAACGCTGTACAACAGCTGCATGGTGAGCAGCATCATCATATTTTCAATCGTTTGTATTTTGTAATTGAAGCATGCCGTCGCTCTCCTCTGGGTTGGTACGATGGGATGTTTGGCTCTATTTTTAGGCCTCCATTGCGGGCGGCAGTGATGTCATCTGTTTTGAGTCTTTTATTGAGTCTTGTTTTTTCTCCTTCGCTGTCAGAGCTGTTTTTATGATAAGGAGAGGACGCAGTCGCTCTCTTGACAGCCTTACGACTCTGCTGAAGGGGAAGGTCCATTATAGACCAGCAGTTTAAAAGCTTTTAAAATTGCAGACTGAAGCTGCACGAAAAAAATATCAAAAGATTCTTGAGGTTGCTATGTAAGGTTGTATTTTTTGAAACAGGTTCTTTGCCAATGATATAAGTGTTGGCTCGACCTTAGTTTTCATTAGTATTGCAGAACGACAGAACATTGTCGGCCGGTTCGAGGAAAGGGTTTGTGAAATCACACACAAGACAATATTTTAACATGCATAAAATAAACAGTCACAAATAAATTGTGCACAATAAGTCTGCTTTTTATTTCCGAAACACAAAATAAGTCATACGTCAGAAATACCTCTGCATACTAGGTCACCAACCTGTTTATGCAATGACATCAGTTAGATAATAATTTCCAAACATGTCCTAGATTGTGCTTCTTAGAAGATTCAAAGAAGATTCTTTCTGTTTGGAGCTTCACCTCTCACAGGAAGCTATTGGGATTGAGTTTATATTAATTATGAATATTTTTAATTGCATCCCATTATCTGTAATGAGGGGATGCACGATAAACCAGACCACTTCTTGCTTTCAGAAGGATTACATAAAAATAGATCTAGATTTTGTTTCCTATTTCAAGACATGTCAAGCTTTCCATGCATATATTCAATATATATATTAGAAAAGTTTTTGATGTCCGATGTGTCGTGTCTGTTGTGTCGTGTCGTGACACGCACTCTGTTTGTTTTCTTAATTCAAAAAGAACACATTTTAATATTATTATGTTTTCTTACAGATTTAAATGTTTTGTAATGGTGGTGTCTGTAGGATCAAAAATGACGAATAATTAAAAATAAAGTCTTTTTGGCATTATTACAACAACCTTCCTCAAAAGCGTATATCTACCCCTGAGAGATAATGCACTTTATATGACACTGATGTTTCCTTTGCATTGGATAAGCTTTAAGTTGCTTCTTCAGTCCTGAGGCTTATGCTTGAAAAGGGACGTCGCTGATATTGCGAATAAATATGAATTTATTTGTTTTAAATATTATGTTATTTTTATTTATTGTTGATTTTGAAAAAGTTTCAACTTTATTAACAATTCAAGATGCATGTATTTTGATTCAAACGCAATAATTGTAATCAAAATGAAATAATTCCTGACTTTTATATACTTGTAATTTATAAAAACTCTGTTTTTATATAGGCCAACTTAATTTGATTTTATAGAATTGCCTTGCACGAAGATATGATATGTTGTATAATTTTCATATCACACATTTACGATACATCATTTTAAACTTAAGTCACATTTTAAGCAAATATGACTGTTTAATAAAGTATTTGTTTCTTATTAGGATTGCTGTTGGTAAAACTGACATTACAACAGTCTCTACGTCACAGCGATCTCATACGCGCGGCACATTCTGATAAACCTTGTTAAAACTTTTCATGTCTAACATCTGGTTCTGGGGGGGCAGAATTTGCTCATTTTTCTCACCATGTTGTAGAATTCTTCTTATTTGAAGAGTTTAGGAGGATGCAATAAACCCGGCTTTGGGCTGATGTTTTATTTCTCTCTTTACACAGCAGGAAGGATCTTGCTGAGGACTGGTAGAGGTCAGAACAGCGTCCACGGCTCTGAAACAGCGGGTAAGTGAATCTGCGGTGAGCAAGCTCTTACTGCACAGAAGGGGCAAAAGTGGGAAAGACTTGATGGAAGAATTCAACAAATTCAAGTTCACAGTTTCACAGTCTGCCTGTGGTTGAGGAAGAATAAAGCTTGATGCTTAATCGATAGATTTACTGTCTTATATACTGTACAACATTGTGAACGTTGCATTGCTTTGATGCACATTTTGTTTTGTCTTTTGCTTGTTTCGTCATATCTGAAAGTAGGGAATCTCCCTTGTCCTGTAATATGTCTTGATATTTTTGTGGAGACGTATGTCCATAAGTTCAGTTTGTACTTGTAGCTTCAACTAATGGATTATTTACTAAAAGTAACAAAAATACAAAAATCTATTGCAAAGCAAGTTCAAGGCAAATGAACTACATATATCATGATATTTCAACATATATAATAATGCCTTTGAAAACCAGGCTAAAGTCAGAACAACAAAAACAAGAATTAAATTATGCTTTACCTATTCATTTTTTACTATGATTTCAGTCTTTGAGGTGGTATTACTTAGTTAATATGAAAGATTAATATGTTCATAATATCACGTCATGTTTTATACACTGTATACAAGGATTTTATTCATCAAAAGGAAATACGAGAACAGAATGTCACTAGTAGTTTAAATTCTTGAAATTTTGCAACATTTTGTGAAAATCGCACTTTGCTTATTCTAAATTTGTTTTTATAGGATTGTTCAAAATTTTAGTGAATATACTTTGATGATGGACACTGTTAAAAAGTAAAAATTTGTGAAAAATTCATTACATACATATATCATATTAAACCAGACGTTATAGTCAAAACTATAACAAAAACTGACATTTCTTGGCATGATCTTACGTTGCCTGGCTCTTGAACTGTATACTCTGATGTATGTCAAGTGGATGAAGAGCAGACATTTACATTCATTTGTCATGGTAAAATGAAACCAGCCTTTTAAGAATTCAAGACTTTCATTCATTTATTTAACAAAGGTGATATGAATAAAGCCTTTAGTTCTAGGTTTCCATGACTTGGCTCGGAGACATACGGCTGCCTGAGAGATGAAATTACGTGGGCCTGGATTCATTTACATCTTGCCTTTCAGCTTCCGATCATGTAAAGTTTTGTTTTTGAGTTTTATTAGTAACGTATACTTCCATTCCCAGTTGAGAAGTTTAGTATTTATCATGCACTCAGAGCCCTTATATGTGAGGATTCTCTTCATATTCCAAACCCGTTGTATCTTGATCCGTTCTAAATTTCAGCAAGCAGACAGTTCAGGCGTACGAAAGTGGTTTTGTGCATTGTCTTAGTCTGGTTTCTATGCTTTCCGTTCCTGTTCCACCGGCCTAACAAAACCTATAGGCTTTGCACATCCCTGGTGCAAAGCTCTCCTTGTTGTAGATGTAAACCATCTTAAAGACGTTGGTACCAGGGGTCCAGTGCATTCTGGGATTTCATACCTTTTCAAAGGTTATTCTGTTTCTTTTGCTATGAGGAATTAAAGGTCTTACAATCCGACAGACTTAAGACTGCAATGAGAGCTGATGTGAGCGGCAGGTTTGAGATCTCTACAGGTGATGCAGGAGATGAGACTGCTGATGAGAAGAGGTCCTCGTAGAGGGTTTGCATGTGCATATTAGAAACTGTGTTGATGTTGTTCTGTGTCGCCATCCCTCCTTTTCCTTTAGATCTTTCGGAACAAGCCGTTTTTTTCCCATGGCTAAATTTGATACAAGTTAATGTTTTTTAGCTCAGCGCTCTGCTTATTGATTAGAGAAGAATATAGTTGTTCCCCGTAGACCTTATTATCTACAACCTGCTTTCCAAAAAGAGCAGTTCTTCTTTTATCCGGGAGCTTTCGGAGGAAGTTCTCCCCAGACTTTCAATGATCCGATAGCTGGATCAGAGCAACGACCCTGGAGCCAAACTGCCGTAACACGTAACAGTCCGGCTCTGGAAGTTAAAAGGCCGTTTCTTTTCTCCTCCATAGTCAGTTTATTCATCGATCGCTTCGAATCGATCGTTTCGAAATCGAATGAGTTAATATGTGAAGATGCATGTTTGTGTATCGTCAGTGTCTTTCGGTATATTAAAGGAAAAATATTTTGCTGACAAATTGCAGTGCTCTTGTGATCTTATAATATCACATTGGGATCGACCAATCATAGAAGCCGCTGATGAAATGGAAAAGACATTCGCATATTTTGCGATGCACTTAACATATACTGCATTTTATCATTAAGATTGTTACACTTGGTCATGTTTTCTTCTTATTTCATTATTTAATTTGATTGGGTTACTTTATGGGTATTTTCCTATACAAATGAAATGAACATTTCTCTTCAAATCTTATTATACATTTATTTAAAAAATCCCTTGTATGCTTAAATTGCATTGCAGATCAAGGCTGCGGGGAAAGCAGGCGGTCTATTGCATGCTGACGTCAGTATAGATTTTGGCCTTTTGGTCTCTCTCGCTGTTGATGGATGACCTCACACGCAGGACTGCAGTGCAGCGTGAAGTGTTTTGTTAGAAACGCCGACCCAGGACTTCTGCAGCGGGTATGGAAGAGAGATAAATCTCCTCCAGCTGCTGTCCTTTGTTATGTAGAACAGCATACATCTTTTCAAAGCAATATTAAAATCTCTCTTGCATTTCGTACGCGGCTAGTGGGGCATTAAATTCTATAATAGACCGGTGCTTTGTATGTGTCAGAAGTGGCAATATCCAATAACGCCTTCATTGATCATTTTGGTTGGTTCGCTCCCTACCGCTGGTCAGTGGAAACAGGACACGCGTGTAGATGTGTAGTCTGGACCGTGTACTGTAGTAGGAGATAAATCATATTAAAAATAATATATGAGAGCTTTCTGTAAATTTAATTATGAATTAATTTGTGATAATGATAAACATGTCATGGTTTGTTGTGCACACAATTAAGTTTAAGAGAGTGGGTTGTTCAGACCAACATCATAAATATGCTCTGTTATTAATATCAGATGAAGTAATCAGATCGGAGCAGAAAATCAGATTTGGGCCCGATCAGTAGTCGGCGTTCAGGGTGGATTGGGGTAGTTTTTCCTGTACGTCATTCCTGTTTGTTATGTGTGAGACATGCGAGAGGTCTCGGAGCTCAGCCGCGGTCCTGCGAGTGCGGAGACCGGGACGGCGAGTTCATTATTGAATTTGCTGTCAATATAAATAAGCGCAGTGAAATCTACGGGCAGCTGCTATCCTGTCTTCTCCCATAACGCAAGGCAGAGATGAAGCCCTGGAGGTCTGGGCCAGTTCTGATAATGGTCTGCCAACCAGTCAATACTGCCAATGATGTAGATGCGTGTGATTTTTGTCATGTGGACAGGGTGGTGTAAGGAAAACCCAATACATGTCCTATTTACCGCGGTAACCTCTTTTTATCAGAGAATGCTAGCCGTCGCCACATCCACGTTTGTTATTTGAGGTCTGAATCCAGGCCTCGGGGTATATCTCATATCAAAGCCTTGTGGATTTTGGGATTGGGGACTGTTGAATCCATTAGTGCAATAATAATAAGTATCATTTTTCCCATTTGGCTAAGAAGCAGCACTCTTGCGGATGTTCTTAAGGAGCTTGGGTTGTGCGACACATTTCCTTATCTGGAAGGGATGTGTTTGACGACATGAGCGCTATCAATTTCTATAGCCCTACGATTTGTGCTATCTGATCTTGTGGAAGAGCTGAAATGGTGTGCTCCATGCCGATTGGCTGATTTGGATCTGGTCTTTTTATTGTTTTACAATACATCTTTATTTAGTAGCGCTCGGAGCTCTACATATTTGAAACAAATAAAATCCTGGAATAAATATCAAACAAATGTTCTCCTCAAACCAATTCACACGTGTAGGTTTATTATTATAACAGTTTTGGTGTTAATATACAATACATTGTAAAGACAATTACACATAAATTTGTACTTTTTAAAGCTTTGAAATAAATTAAATATAAAGTTTAAAGTACATGTTGTGTATATATAAGTAAAAGAAACTAAAATCTGATGAACTCAGTATTTGAATTAGTATTCACCCAAACATAAGGTGTATATAAGAAATATAGATTTGTCAAATAACTTGTATATTGTCAAATAACAAAAACTTATTAAAAAAAATATTTTTACATTTTTAAGAAATTACCTGTTTGATTATTATCAATTAGTCAACTGTTTTCCACTTAAAAAAAATCTATTTAATGTTTTTAAAAGATTTTATTGAGTTACTGTTTGAAAATTACTAAGCCAGATGAATTATTTTTCACAGTTTGTGAAGTAACCTGCAGTTTTATGTTTTAAACAAAGAGTTCCATTTATTCTGTTCCAACATTGAAATATAAGGTTGTGATAAATTAAAAAATAGGTTGTGATAAATTGTAAAAAAATACAACATCTGTTGGTAGACAGAATATTGAGGGTTTATTACTTGAGCTAGAAGGCATCCTACTATGATGCTCATGGTTTTCCTTCTTATAAGAATCCCACAAACATACTGTGAGTGATTTTTTTGTATGTATGATTTTTACCAGTCCATCATTCCTCTTATCTGTGCACTACAAGACTGTCACCTTGCTCCATCCCGTCTGTGGTGCATTGCATTATTTGACACATACATGTGTGTGACGGCTCTTATGACGGAGAGCTGTTTAGACTGTCGGCCTGATCCATGATGCCTTCAGCATGTGAATCAGCTCTTTCTGCCTGCTGGGCAGTTGAACGTGGCATTAAACATCAGTGTGGCAGATTCATCTTCAAGTCATTTCCAGACTCAAGACTTCCTTAAAAAGAATGATGGGATTTGGGGCTTGAATATGTAATGCATGACCTTTCCTACTTTATATGCAGTTAATACATCCCAAGTTCTACATAAACAGCCGTGTAATCTGTTTTTCCTGATGACTTAAAAACACTATTTGTCACAGATCACAGATGTTTTTTTGGATTCCAAGGTATGTCAGGTGTATGTTCTTCTTTGTAAATAAAATATATTATATTAAATTATATTATATCATATCATATTATATTACATTGTATTTTATATTATATTATATTATATTATATTATATAATGTTATATTATGTTATATAATGTTATATTATGTTATATTGTTATATTATAGATTCTATAAAATTAGATTAGATGAGATATTATAGCCCTTGCTGGAAAACTCAATTTTGGGTAGGTGGCTTTGTCATTGTGTTTTTTGTTGTTGAAAGTTTTGTGTTTCTTTTTAAGTTTTGAAACTTCTCTCTCAAAGCCAATTGATGTCAAATCTTCACGCTTGTTATTCTGCAAGATCGCAGAAAAGTCTTATTTTTTCTGGTCCTTTGTGACACGTTTTTTTGTTCCAAAGGTCATTTTTGTCCTCAACAAATCAGTAATGGCCCGAGGCCTTTCTCTTCCCACCGCCTAGTGATATACTCGTGCTTTCTTTTGTTTTTTGCGGTGACTTTAATCTGCGCTAGGATGTGACCGTGATGAACAAAACTTGTCTCCAATTATGTACCATAGCAATTCTCATTATGGAATAAATTACTTTTATGCCAAATTTAAATAAGTCCAATAAAAAACAGTTTGCAATCTCCTAAAAAGCTTGTTCGTAACTTACCCATCATCATTTGTCTACTGAATATGTCTGTGAACAATTTCCCTTGATTATTTGAGTTGTTTGTTTTAGTTTTCAGCCCATCTAACTTGGAGCATGTGTGCAGGAAGGGTGCGAGAGGAAAAGTCGGTCGCTCAAATCGTCCGTGCAAATGAACAGCAGTTATGTTCACACCATTGCGGTGTAACATCGCATCAGATTGTTGATGCGTACGCTTGTTTGTTTCTAATCGGTTACGGCCACGTATTAGCCGAGAACACTGCACTTAAAGACGGTGATTTCATCAGGTCATACAGCGGTGAGATTAGATGTTGGAGGAAACATAAGTACAGGTTCACTTGATTAATGTTGCAGATGCAATTAGATCTGGGGCTGGGAAGACGAATGAGAGAATGTGTGCCCGCTCTACACCTGCCACCTGCAAGAATCAGTGATGCCACCGAATTATTTGGTGGGCGGAGAGGGGGCGTGCTTCTGAGGCTCAGTCTCTCCGTCTGTGTCCTTTTAAATAAGTCTTGTTCAAATAATTTATGTTTTTATTTTTGTCATTTTATGGCTTTGTTAGATGAAAAGAGGTAATGAAATCATGCGGGGTGAGAGAGGGAAGGGATTTGACCTTGAGCTTATTTTTAAGAGCGAAATGCAAACTACCAAAATCATGTGTTATACAAATATTTTTCAATGTCTTTATTATTGTGATTTTTTCAAATCAAAGCAACACAACAGCAGTGATGCTTTTCGTGCTGCAGTATCTGCAGCTGGGTTTTATCTCTCGTGTCCCCGATGGCCTGATTCCATCATATTATAGCTTTGGGCTATATAACATGGTCATCTCCAAACCCCCCCTCTCACGCAATAGACGATAGTTTCCACAGTCTGTGAATGTGACGCTCTGTCCATCATATATCGATCGGACCAAATCTGTCTGTGAAACTCAGACAGATGACGGTGTGCCAAACCATACGGGCACACTGGAGCGACACTTTGTTTAATGGTGGAATTATGTTTGAGTTGTTGTCCAGCCACCGGCTCTATCAAGATGTTCGTGTGAATGGGTGCAGATAGGCCTGGCTCGAGTCTCGTCTGTGTTACTGGAATGTGGCCAGTAAAAGAATAGTAAACTGGTGGATTTGACATCAACTCTTTCTGTTAAAAATGGTAATAAGTTACTGTATATTTAAAGTTCAATGTTTAAAGTGTAGAACACTGTAAAACCGTTGTTCTTGTACTTCTGAAACCTTGGATGCCAAATTGCAGTTTTACATGAAATGCATGTCTTAAAGACACTGTGGGTCTTCTTACAATGCATTAATGTTTCAACAGTAGTCCAAAACGGACAAACTGCTATATAGAATGTTTCCTAAATATATTATCTCCTTTAGAAAAGAAGTGAAAACATGATGACATTTCTTCTGCGTCAGCCACCGGAGTGTTCCAAAGGAACAATGTTTAATGAAAATATACTGTTGTTAAAATTGACTTTTGAATACTTTTCATCAGTTTGATATTTGCAAAAGAATTTAGAATGACAAGAGTGATAAATCGTGCCTTAAATATCTATAAATCTATATTTATAGATATTTATATATAATTTATCTATAAATATTAGACATTTAACATTTAGATGTGCTTTATGTTCGTTAAGAATAGAACGATTTACGAGTATTGTTCATTCTGAAGTGTAGTTATCAGTGCAAACCGTAGTAACTCCGATCCCATTCAAATAATACTACACGCTCTCATTCTCTGATAGTATCCTTTCCCTAATAGTAAGCTGATTTCAAAAGGCTCTGTTATCTTATCTCTCGGAGTCGCAGGAGGATCCCCGAGGGCTGAGATTTGGAAATGTAGAGACAGGTTGATTTAATGTCTCTCGTTCTCCCCTACAGAGACTGGCGATGGAGGACAAAGTCAGGATCGCTCAACATCATCATATCTGTCTCCCTCTATCTGTCCTCTTCTCTTATTTTACAATGACTTTGTTTAGAGGTATGAATGTTAGTGCACAGGGTACGTTAATGTTTCTCTCTACGGATTAGACACCGTAAGGTTTCCACGTTGAATCCATCTTTTGGGATCAGCGCCATTTTCGAAAGTCAGCGTTCTGTTTGATACGTTGTGTAACTGTCCTCTCGGGGAATCTCTGAACATGGAACCGAGTATGTCCGTGGGCATGTACTGTCGCTCTCTTCTGTGTGAGTTACAAGATGTCCCATTTCGCACATGGCAAATGTGATTTAAATTGGAGCTATTTGAAATAAAGGATGTCCCACTGAAGATGACGCCTTGAGGCTCCATATTGGTCAGGGCAAGAGGTCTTTAATGCACACATGCAAAAAGGATCTGCAAGCTTCCTGATAAAATGCACGATATTGTTTGCACTGTGCATGGCAGGATCCATTGTACCGTACTAAATGACGAACAGATTTTTGGTACTGACACGCGCCATACAGAATGGTGAAAAATGCATTTTTGAATCGGGTGGTTTAGATCCGTCGGTAACAGGGCCGGTCGTGTACGGCAATGGACATACGAACAAGATGTGTGGAACGGAGGCACTCGTGATAATACCCTCCACATGTCAGAGAGCAGCAGGTCCGGCTTAAGCCGCTCGCCCGAGGCGGGTGTCCTATCGAGAGCAGGGTCTCCTATAGAGAACCATCATGCTCTGCTCTTCAGTACAACGCTTCTTTTCTCACCGAGGGCACAAACAAGGACAAGCAAGGATAGCTCAGCCAAGCTCCGAGTTATTTGACAGAATGCAGTGCTCAGCAGGAAAGCCAAGGCAATCTGTTTCTGAGGGACCTCTGTCGACCCAATACAGTACAGCGCCAGGTTTTCAAATCTCTCTATATATGCTTTTATTCTTGCGTTTTCGGAACAATGCTTTATTAAAGGTTTGGTGTGTAAGGAAACACAGTTTGGTCTTCTGGAGTTGTGCTTTTGAATTTTTCTAATTGATATTTTTACAGCAGGTAAATCCAAATTCAGTATGGGAAATTAAGAAGAGGAGTGTTGGATCATAAGGCGGCTGTTTTGGGCCTTTAAAGGTTGTCGTTTGGTGAGGCAGAGGAAGTTTCCTTTTTCCTACGTAACCTGTATGACTCAGATGTGCCATACGTTTTAAGTTTTTTGTTTTGTTTTTTGAGCTACGAAAAGCCAGTACGCATATCTCCTTCAGCCTTCGCTTAAGAGGAAAAGATTGCTTGAATTTCTTGGTTAAAATTTTATTCTTAACCTTATTTATTTAATAAATGTTAAGTATCTTTCTAACCCTGGTCATGTGAGGATAATTGACACACCAATAAAATTATTAGTCATTATTTAGTTACCCTCATATTGTTTAAACCTGTACTTTTATGCGGAACGCGAAAGATATTTTGAGAAATGTGTCAACGGTTTTGTCTGCATAAAATGTAAGTTAGTTCATAAAAGGGGTATACACAGAAAAGCAACACAGTGACAATAGAATAGAATTTTCTCCTTTAGTCTTTTTTCTTTAATTTATGTTTGTTTCGAATTGCATGTAAACACATATGCATTTATCGCAATGAACATAGTAAAAATCACATTTGTACATAAACTTACCATTTATTTTACTGCAAACACATTGTGAATTGTACTCTACAGTTCCTTATCCTTGTTCTTCGAGATGACTTAAAACCATCTTTTGTCTTCTCAGAATGACCTGGTGTCCGTACAGGGTATCAGAGATGCCTGTGGTCCCTCCGCTGAGTATCTGTAAGCAGGTGCTGTCGCATCCGCGTATCAGTGACTCGTACTTTGAGTCATGGCAACATCTGGCTCTCTGCAGCACACTCTGTGACCTCATGCAGTTTTTGTTCTTGTTGTCTGAATCGGTTACTTTCTTAGGAACTGTCTGTATAGATGCATTATAGTCTAAATGGGATCTTATGTCTTCCCAGAACCTGTGTTATGTGCCAGTCATGCTACACCCTCCGTCTTGAGCTGTGACAGGTGAAGCGATGACCAGCTTTGCTCTGCGTTCACCATACGGTCTTTTGTTTAGATAAGCTATTTAATATGATCTGTGATTACGTACGAGATCCGTCCGGAACAGTTGGCGGATTATAGTGGCTGAAATATGAAGCCTCTTGGATGTAGTTCAACTCTATAGAAGGAGATCACGAAAACCGAATGTCCTACATTTGTCGGATGGCCTCACATGATGAAGTTTATTATTACAGTTTCATCATGCGTCATCTCTTTTACAAGATGTTCCTATTCTGTGTTTTTAAATGCAAGTTTGTTTGTCTTGTTTATTCTTACAACAACTAATATGATTCATGTATTGATTGATTCTTGGTGTAAATGAATGAAAGATTATATAATTTCATGTATTTTTTATGGATTGCAGTAATAAATATAATGCATATGAATATGATATCATTTATTCATTCTGTAAAACATTGAATTTTATATAATCTAGGATGGGTTCGCATACTCCAAGGACCCCCCCAGTTAATCTTAAAGACAAATGAAAATTACAAATTGAAAATTTTTTTTAATTATTAATATTTAAACAAATTTTTACATGTTTTATATTTGTGAAGTGAGTTTTTCTCACTATAGCAGCTTTTATTACAAATAAGGAATAAAAAATGACAACTGGATGTGTTTTTCTTTAGGATAATCAGCAGACATATTATATCCAATAGTACAACATCATATTTGATATATCTTGCCCTATTTTCACAATTACTATATATCTAATTAACTTTTAAGTTCTTCTTTATAATATATAATGATATGTACAGTATTTAGGTTCTTTGAAAGGGGCATTCACAAAATGGATTTAATATTTCTGGGTCGCTGACATTGTACAGTTTTGGTATCCCTGATCTAGGAACATTTTGTGCATTAGTAAAGGAAATGCCATTGAGAACCAGTGATCTGCAGGGAAGCAAACATCACATCACAACATATGGCTCTTTTGTATGTACTTGTATGATCTTGTTTGTACTTTTTCTAACTGATGTTAGATTAAGGGGTGAGGCTTTTGTAGTGCTTTTTGATACTTTATTTTACATTACAAATCACACAAATTCATACTAATAACACGTTCTCTAGAGATCAGGTTGGGAAAGCCATATTTCTTTGTTTGTTTGTGACTATAATAATTTAGGGCAACGCTCGATTATCCCTGCTGTTTTCCTCTTTTGTGTTATTTCTAGATCAACCCCATTTTTCAAAAGGTCTATTGTCCTCGCTCTCTTTACCCCGTTCCCTTTTAAAATCAGCTGCTCAAGGAAATAACCGTCAAATCGAAAACAACAACCCACTTTATTCTGTCATGTACCAGGCAAACACAATCTAAATAATCAACCCATTTCTATATAGACCACAAGAAATCCAGACTGGAGCAGATACGAAACGCGAGAAGTTAAATGATTTTTGTGCAAGAATTTTCTATATTCAGAAAAGGCTAAATGTCAAGTAATAGGAAATTGCTTGTATTATTTTTATGATCATCTCAAACAGCTTTCTGTTGTTGTGCCTCCTTTAAATCTTGACTTTAAGGCGAATAAAAGTCAGCAATTCAAAATGGTTGATCAAGAGAGAACGCAAGACTGATAGTTGGTGGGATTTAAGCTCATTTGGGTAAAGATTAATCCAGCTACAAACCACATTGGCCCTTCCGGAAGAACTGGTTGAACCATCCTAGATCTGCAAACTCCTTGGCATGATTTGGTTTTAATTTCTTATCAGTTTGGAGAGCAGAATGTTGTGCATGATGCGCTTTACATATTTAAATATTAAAAGTTGTTTAATTAAAGTATTTGTAAAAAACAATTTCCTTGGCATTTCAACATGAGGGTGAGCCTCTCCCACAGACCAAAACAAGGATATTTGGCGCAAAGTTTGTAATTGGAAAACAGTGGCATACTGTATGGACGCAAAACCAAGGCAAGTGCGTCGGTGCCAGTTATTAACATTCTTCAAAATATCTTCTCTTGCGCTTTGCTGAAGAATGTCATTCCGGTTAAAACGACAAGGGAGTGCAGAAATGATTTGTGCCATCATGCAAACTACCAAATGTACTTTGCCTCTAAATTTTGTCCTTGGTTCAATGTGGGCATCATCTATTAATATGCTCTCCACATTGTTCACGCTAGTTTTCATTCACAGCTCTCTGAAAGTGTAAACACCCTGCAGATGCCCTCTACTCCAACGTCCTTTTACTTCCACTCTCCTGTTTAAACCTGGCGCTGGAGGTGCCATCCTGACCATAATAGTAGGAGTGGAATGGTAATATACTCAGATGAAATTAAGTCTGAGATTTATGGATGTCTATTTAACTTAAAACCAAGTATGTTATGTAAAGTTTATTCTATGTATTAAAAGGACAGCTCATCCAAAAATGGGTCTTGATTTGTTCCAAACCCTTGACATTAAATATAGGTAAAAGACTGCTCTTCTTTCTGTTCAACTTATACACATGGGGAAAGACATTCTGTTTAACGGCATTGATTTTTAGCGAACCATCTCTTTAAGTTGAGGCAGGAGAATTTATAAAAAAAGAAACACAGCAGCTGTTCCGGAGCCTGTATGTTTACACTGGCAGCTCGGGCACGTCTTCGAAATTCATCAGTTTTGTTTTTTTAATAAACGTCACCTCCCACGCACAAAGCTAATAACAGACTGTAACAGATCATTAAAACCGACGTGCCATTTACACTTCAGGTTTTTATTCCCGCTGTTGTACCATATGCTTATATCTTACTTGAATGTCATTTTGAATCCGGTGACCATAAACACTATATCCGCATAAAACGAGTCGTAATAGCCAAACACAGATATGCAGTGTAAGGGAGAACTGTGAACCTTTACAAAATACCGCAGGGGAAGTGCCACTCGGACGGAATGGACTTGAGCGAGAGTGCTTTTCTTGCACGTCTTGTGCTGTTTTGTGATGGCGATCTGAGTTTGGCTGCAGGAAATGAAAGCATTGCTCAGCTGGTGAATCAGTTCTGCTGAATCGCTCTGGCTGACCGCTGCCTCAGCATCCAAACTTGATGATTTCTTTTTCCTGCAGCCGTGAGGGGATTCAGACTTCTCTGTGGGCTGTTGTTCTTTATTTCTGTGTTCTTCTTCTTCTGTTGTCTCAAACTGACCTCACTGTCTGTTTACTACAGGAAACCTTTGCTCTTTCTCTTTTATTTTCTTATTATCTTATTTCTTCTCACCCCACTCATCTCATTTTCTTTTCTTTTGTCTTTCACCCTCTTCTCTTTTCTATCTCATCCTTTTCTCTTTTCTATCTCATCCTTTTCTCTTTTCTATCTCATCCTTTTCTCTTTTCTATCTCATCCTTTTCTCTTTTCAATCTCATCCTCTTCTCTTTTCTATCTCATCCTTTTCTCTTTTCTATCTCATCCTTTTCTCTTTTCTATCTCATCCTTTTCTCTTTTCTATCTCATCCTTTTTCTCTTTTCTATCTAATCTTCTTCTCTTTTCTATCTCATCCTTTTCTCTTTTCTATCTCATCCTTTTCTCTTTTCAATCTCATCCTCTTCTCTTTTCTATCTCATCCTTTTCTCTTTTCTATCTCATCCTTTTCTCTTTTCTATCTCATCCTTTTTCTCTTTTCTATCTAATCTTCTTCTCTTTTCTATCTCATCCTCTTCTCTTTTCTATCTCATTATATTCTCTTTTCTGTCTCATCCTCTTCTCTTTTCTATCTCATCCTTTTCTCTTTTCTATATCATTATATTCTCTTTTCTATCTAATCCTATTATTTCTATCTCATATCATCCTCTTCTCTTTACTACTTCATCCTCTTCTTGTTTTATCTCACCATCTTTTCTTTTCTACCTCATCATCCTCTCTTTTCTTTCTCATCCTCTTCTTTTTTCCTCTCATCCTCTTCTCTTTTCTATCTCATCCTTTTCTCTTTTCTATCTCATCCTTTTCTCTTTTTTACCTCATCCTTTTCTCTTTTCGATCTCATCCTCTTCTCTTTTCGTTGTCATCCTCTTCTCTTTTCTATCTCATCCTCTTCTCTTTTCTACCTCATCCTCTTCTCTTTTCGATCTCATCCTCTTCTCTTTTCGATCTCATCCTCTTTATTTTTCCATCTCATCCTCTTATCTTTTATATCTCTTCCTCTTCTCTTTTATATCTCTTCCTCTTCTTTTCTCTCTATCATCATCTTCTCTTCTTTTCTCTCTATCATCATCTTCTCTTTTGTCTCTCATCCTGTCGTCTTTCCTATCTCATCATCTTCTCTTTTCTCAACCTCTTAAGTTTTCCGTCTCAATCCATTGAATTTTTCTTTATAATCATCTTCTCTTTTCTCACTCATCATCTTCTCTATTTTCTATCTATTATTCTCCTTTTTCGTCTTCCTAAATTTTCTCAATTACTTTCTTCAGACCACATGAATCCATGAATTTAGAATTTTACCCAAGCATTTCAATTAGATCAAAATAAAAGTTTATAGAAGTGTACATAAAAATATTATTTTGGTTGTCATCAATTCTCTCCTCTCTTCTTTTCTTCTCCCTGCTTACAGGAGATGCCGGTGACTCAGAGTTCTCATAGCTGCTTATGTATGCACTTCACTAGAGTAAACTGCAGTGTTCTCGATGCGGAGCAGGTGAAAGAGCATGAGAGAAGAGCGCTCTGAGGCTGTGCTCCATTAACGGGATCAGACACTTCTGTAGTAAAACCACACTTCTGAAAAACACCTCGAGCCAGACTGACCAAAGGCCCCAGTGACCAGTACATGAGGACTATGACCTCAGTGTCTAGTCATGTCTAATTATGGCCTTCACAAAGTGTTTTTTCGTTTCCATTGTTTGTGTTCTGGCTCAGAGCCGTCCACCCAGTGGAGAATAACACATTATATTAGTTCAGTTCTTTTACCTGTGTTTCTTACTTCACAAACCTCCACGATGGAGCAGATCAGATGTGCAAGCTGTACATTTTTATGAAGTCTTTGGATCATTTATAAGCTTTCATTGATAATTCAGAGGTCTGCCAAAACACTTCTGAACCATAACTACATCTCACTGTCGATTGTTTTGTATATTAGTTATCCTCTTTATCGGTTTAGTTCAAATGGATGTTTTTGGTGACATTACTTTGAACATACATAAATAGTACATGCATGGTTCTCTCCAGTTAGAGATAAAGTATGTTTTGCCGGATAATTGTTCCAGGATCAACAAAAAATGTAGAAACACGTCCTACATGAACTCTGCGTGTCCCACATGTGCGCCACCCGTGCGAAACATATGTGCAGCATGTGAACTAACCCCCAAGCCAAGGCTGTGACCCTGCATTTCTTCATGTAACTGACGGCTTTCCGTGATATTAATCTTTTGTTTTCCACCGTCTTTAACGCCGTACAAGAAGATGATTTCCATGCCTTCATTTTTATTCTCTCGTTTTCTCCTCTGGAGAGGTTTTCCGGGACATCACTCATTTCTCCTGAGCTGCTCGCTCATCTGGGAGATTCTTGCAAGTGCAGCGGTTTGGGATTTTCGCAGAAAGATGGGAAAAAACCCTGAGAGATGAATGATGCGCTGAGCACCCTGAGGGAGAACATTCACATGTATTAATGATCGCAGGTGTGCGTTTTTTACTAATGTCACGTTGTAGATGGTTAGGAACCGATGAACTTTCCAAATGTTCACTGGAATACCATTTTTTTCACAACCCTGTGTTGATGTATTACACTGGATTTTGGATTTGCCTGCAAGTGGGTATATTACTACCGTCCCATGTATAAGTATGCGGGTGTTTTGTAAAATAACACTTTAAAAGAATTCAGTTATTAAAGTCTTTTAAAATAAATAAAAAGTATCCTCATGGCATCTCCAAACTATACAACCGTCTGTCCTCCGCAGAAGATTGTATGATTATTGTCTGTACAGTAGAAGTAAATGGATTCAAGTGCTGTTTTCTTCAAAATATCTTCTTTTTGTGTTCGTAAGTCAAACAGGATAAAAATAACAAGAGGTGGAGTACATCACTTTAACATTAGTTCATGCACCATGAACTAACATGAACATTTATGTTGGTATCAACAAAGATTTTACATCATGAAAGCTTCATTTCTTATTGAATGTTAATAAATGTAATACGATTAAAAGTGTAATTTATAGTAATGCTGTATTTTCTATCCCTACTGTACGCTGGCAGTCAGCTGACAGAGAGAAGATGAATCAATGGTGTCATGGCAGGGCCGAGAGTTGTGATGCATAAATCTGTTTGAGAAAAACAGACTGACAGTTTTGCTCTCAGATTTTCTTTTCCTGCAAGGGACAACTGGCATTTCTGCTGTCGAATAGGCCTGATTTTTATGTGATGTATCGATTCCTCAAGTCATAGCCCACATATCAGCCTTGGTCCTGACTGTCTGGTTAGATCTGTCAGACTTGTGTGATCTGAGAGGCGATGTCAGATATAGTTTTGGAGGGGTACGAGTGGATGACGACTGTTCCACAGACAAAAATACACTTGATTTGGAATGATTCGTGATACTTTAATCTGATCTTGAACTTTATCTTCAGTGGGCATCATAAAAGGTTTGCTGAGCTGACTAGCGCAGCTTGTCTTTAAAAGCGGCCGGTGTAACCTCGCATAACAGTCTCTCATTATTTTCTTTGCTCAGGTGAGACCAGAACGTGTTTTCATTTTAGCAGAACTCCATTTGTCATTTAGGGCCATTGAGAAACTACCCATAATACCTTGTGGCCCATCAGTCGGGGCCGCTGGGGCTCCAAATTACCTCGTCACATCTGTCTCTGTTCTGCATGGCTGACCCTACGGAGAGCCTCCGACTGAAATGATTAAAGTCTCGAGCTGAAGTGATGATGTGTTTAAAGAGAGATGATAGGGACCGCCGCCATAATGGATTATACTGCCAAACTCCTGGTGGCGTCTTGCATGTGCAATATCGCTTTTGAAAAACTTTGGGATTTATGAATGGGGCAGCAAAGCTGAATCCTGAAGCTTGGTTGAATTAATTTTTTTTTTTGTAGCCAGACTGATGGATGCTTTCATTGACAAACAATCGGCATCTAACTGACAAGGATTAAGAGAATTAGATCAATCACAGTTTTGGTTTTGTCGAGCATGCGGAATTTAACCAATCATTTAATCTTTTGTGCCTTATGTCATCATACATATAGTCATAAATAGGCCTCTTACATAGTAGTCTGCTTTGCTGTTCAAAATATGAAAATATTTAAATCCGCGAAATACGTGATAGGGAAAGTGACCCAATAAATATCTTTTTCAATAAAAGACAATGTTACAATCATGTATGTTAATATTACATTTTTTTTTGCTATATTAGAGTAAATAAGAGTTAGGGAATAATTTATTTTTACTTTTACATTGGGTAAAACTTTTAATATTTTAATAAACTTTTTTATTCATTTAAGCAGTATTGATTTTTTATTTTAAATTAGTTTGAATTTAATCTATTAATTTAATATCTCCGGCCACTTTTATTTCAACCCTCGTTATTTTTAAATTTTGTTTGATTTTCAGAAGTTTGTTTAAACAGTAAAATTACGTTTATTGTTTGCTTGGATTTATTTGCATTTATGGAAGAAAACAATGTCCATCTTGGTAAATATCAGTCTTATAAACATACAGTTAATACACTGGGAATAGAACTTGTTTCAATTGTTTGAAGGTTTTGTGGCGTTCTCTAGACATGCTTTGTGAGTCTATGTTTGGGATCTTTTAGCAAGTGACCAGATGTTTATTAAAATACATTTTGAATTCAGATCTTATGTCATAAGTCGCGAACCCATGACCAAACACTGATGACATAACGTATTGATTCAAACAATGAATTGAAGTCTGACCGTCTCTCTGACTGCTCATGCCCTGAATGTGTCTGCGACGTTGTTAAAATACTCTGGTACACAGAGTGCTTTCGCACAGCTTTACTCTTATGCGGTTCTTATGTAACCTCAACCCGCTGGCTTTTTTTTATCAAAGCGTTTGCTGAAAAGCAGCATTAAAAGAGATCTCTCCAGCCTTCTGACGTCTCAAAGAGCTTGTAAATGTTTCAGAGCGACTCGGCTCACGAGAGGCTTGTAATGAAAGAGTGTTAAACATAAATATGGGACTTTATATATTTAATGACAGCTTGAGGGTGAGAAAGAACAACAACATGCCAAACGCGCTAGATCCCCTAAAAGCCCCGATACTAAAGCAAACACCCCGGTGGAAAATAAATATCGGCACACGTCCAGACTTTCTGCTCTCTTTTTCGGTGCAGTGTGATCCCATAAAAGTTCATCTCGGAGGTTTTTTGATGTAGATGACGGTGATCGTATGCTATTGATTTATCTGATTCTCGACCGGAGTGAACTCTTCCCGAAGTGATTTAGCATTTCCAGGTTTCTCTGGGCTCTTTGTGTCACTGAATTGCAGGTGAGGTTAATGAGGTTTTCTCTCAACATAATTCCTCTGTAATGATATGTAACAGATTGGATGAACCCTTTGTGGCTATCGGTCTTTCTTTCGGCTTGTGCGAGCCCAACTTGTTGTGCCTTGAAGGGCTTTGGATGGCCAGATGGTGTGGATGAGCGAGAGCGATAAGAGGGCCGTTTGATGTTGATGTTGGATTGGGAAAAGTTTAATTTTGGGACTAGGACACACTCGGTAATTTAAAGTCCACACTCAGTTTGATGTTGCCTAAACATTTTGAGTTTTCGTACAAGTCTGGGATTTCGGAAGGAGCCATCGTTTCGCACCACAACTACTGACCGGCGTCTGGCCTCTCGTTGTATTCAGGAATTAAGAGCGGCTTTTACTTCCAACTCAAACGGAAATGTCTGTTTGCTTTGGAGCCGCCCACTGATTGGAGAGATGGATGCCGGGCAAACCGGCGGCCAACTTAAAACCCAACACCCTCCTCTATAAACCGCTGGCACCAAAACAGTGGCTTGAACAAAAGTCGATGCTTGATTTCTTCCTGTTTTGTTTCCAAGACATTCTGAGGTCTTGATTTTGATTCAGTTTTAATTTATTATATAAATGTTAATTAAAATATAAATGTGAATGATAAAATATCAATGTAGGTTTAGAGTATACACGTTTATTTTATATATGTTTATTCTATTTTTATAATAAAATAAAATGAATACAATGCAATAAATTATTTTTATATGGTTTATGATATAAATATTATCGTAAAAATATTTTATGTTTTGATCATTTAAATAAACGAGACAAAGATATTTAGTGTAATTTGCAGATTAAAAAATGTTGAACACACAAATTTGTTTATAAGTTGTGTATAACATTTGTTTCACAAAGTTTATAAGCATATTACAATAATTTGTATGGAATAATAATAAATATTAATATCTAAATATAATATAATTATTAACGTAAGTTATAATAATTTATTACTTACATTTTTACATTTACAAATGAAGTTATTTTTATGAACTTGAATTTTGAAATAAGGTAAGGCAATAATCCTTTTTTTACTAGCCTAGTATTTTTATATATATAGTATTCTTTTTTAGTCAACCTTGTTTAATCCCACCTGAACTTTCTCAGTGCCCCTCAAAGGTTCAGTAAAAGATCTCTCTTCCACACTCTCTCCGCCGCTCTTTCACACACTCTTGGCCTACTTAAGCCCTGCATTCGTAACACAAGCCGGAGAGCCGATCCTGCGTGGGAAAACTCCTGGGTATTGTTCTTCTGCCCCGACAAGAGCGGTAAGGAGTGTTGAGAAAGAGATCTTATCCTCAGAGGTGTAACTTGTCTGGATTGTTACAGGTGGTGCTGGATCACCATTATCAGCGGGTTTCAGTTTCTATTGAAGAGGAAAACATTAACTTATAGAGAGACGAGATTAACTCATTCAAAGACTTACAGAACAGACTTTGTTGAAGCTGGGTGATCGTACAGTTTACAAGAATACACACAGGGTCAGTCTTGGTCCGGTGGTTAGAGAGTTGGACTTGTAAGCAGAAGGTTGTGGGTTCGAATCCAAGGGCCAGCAGACAATGATTGAAGTGTCCTTGAGTAAGACATCTTACCCCTGTTTGATCTGCAGTGATAGATATACAATGCACAACAATAAAAAGAAAAAAGCCAATTGAATAAACTTAATACATATAAAGATATTAATATCTAGATATATATTATATGTATTAATGTCTTTTGCTGAATATACTGTTTGTATAGGATAAAAATTATTGTGTGTGTGCGTGCGTGTGTCTAAGAGAGAAGTAGGTGTCAGTATGGATGTTTGTCTTTGAATGTTTAGTGTGTCCGATTGTGTGTCTAAGCGAGTGAGTGTATGTTTGTTTTTGTGTTTTTAATGTGTAAATTGTGAGTGTTTATATGTTGATTTTTGTTGAAAGTGTGTGCATGTGCGTTACAAAAGTGTTTCTGACCGGTTTGTTCTAGGTTCATAAGTGAATTTGTAAGTGTGTTAAAGTGTATGTGTGTATCTATTGTTGAAGTGCGTGTTTGCACGTGTGTGTGCACGCGTGTGTGCATGCGTGTGTGCGTTTATGCGTGTGGGTGCATTTGGGAGCTTGTGTGTGCATTTGTGTGTGTGTTGGTGTGCATGGGTGTTGCTGTGTTTGTTTGTTTGTTTGTTTGTTTGTGTGTGTGTTGGTGTGCATGCATGCATGCATAAGTTAGAGAGATGGATGTTTGTTTGTGAGTTTGTTGCGTGTCAGAGTGTGTCTAAGAGAGTGTGAGTGTGTTATCTGTTTTATGATGTGTTAATTTGTAAGTGTGTGTAAGTGGATTTTTGTTGACTCTGTGTGCATGTACATTACAAAAGTGTTTCTGTCTGATTTGTTTCTAGGCTTCTAAGTGAATTTGTGTGTTAAAAAGCATGTGTGTATCTGTTGTTGAGGTGTGTGTGGGGTATGTGTGCCTGTGTGCGCGTATGTTAGAGAGAGTATGTGCGTGTGTCTGCGTGTGTATGTTTAGTCAGAGTGTGAGTGTGAAGGAGAGAGAGAGAGTGTACACTCTTGAGTGTGCTTTGTGTAAGACTAAAGTGTGTTAATGTGTGTGTTAGTGACCGTGTGTCTGTGAGTGTTATGACAGTGTTTTGTGGGTGTGCGAGTGTGCATATGAGAGCAAGAGAATTGTGTGTGTGCTTTTTGCTACATCTCTCACTTTGTCCTGCTGTTGCACTTTTTTCTTTGGCTCAAGCTGCACTGCGTCACTTGAGGAAGCATAAGCCCTCGTCTGCGATCTGTTGGAAGGATTTGGTAACATCTACCTTAACCCACTTGGTCTTAAGGGTCTTGAGCTTTCTTTCTCCCTGAAGGTCTCATCAGAGCCCAGGTGGCAGATTCAGGTACCCGCCCTTGGCATCCGAACTGCAGATGTCACCTTTGTGGTTCCATAGACCCCAGCTGTGCTGGCCAGCTGCTTCAACACACAATTCCTTCACATCCCCAGAGAGTTGACCCAGAAAGAAAGCCTACGGGTATATAAAAAAAACGTAACCACCCTACCCCAATGTGTCCAAAATGAGGGTGCAAAAGTAGATGCACTTTGAAATGAAACGTCCTGTGATGTGTTTTGCCACCAGCCTCCGGTCACGTGTTGACTCGGCCTTCTGATAGTCATAACCTGCATTGGGATGATCGTTTAGGAGCTGACGTATTGCTTCACACCATGCGGTTTGAATTGTCTTCCCTCCCCAGCAAATTCAGACCTGTAGTGCTGTGATGCCTTGCACGTAAAGAGATGGTTTTGTTTTCTTTAGCAGGTCCTGACTCAATGAAATTCTACGTTGGAGTCAGCGAGTCTGCGACGGCTATTGTGTTGAGCGTTTGCACTTCGACTCGTGTTAATGACTCTTGCTAATGGGCTGAAGCTTTCCCATCCCTTGCGGCATAACTGGAGAATAAAAGAAGGTGGTACGTCTGTAAATGGGATCTGTTTTCTTGGGCACTAACAGAGTGCTCCGCGATATGCCATCTCTCGATACCCACACGGGAGCAAACATTGTGGATATTGCAGAGGAGCTCATTTACAAGGTACACTTTGTGCGTCTGTTTACACATTTTGATGCGTGAGTTTTGTGCCTGGACTTGCAGCAGGGAAGGCGACGCTGCCCGGTGCCGTGTGGGAACACAATCACGGCTACGGAGGATGTTGGCCAGGCATCTCTGAATAAATCGAACATCCCCCTGTCGGAAGTTCACACACGGGGCAGCAGCAGTAATTTCCCCCTCGTGTTTTTTCACCGTGTAATGGCTCTATATTTCCTGCCCGCTGTGCCAGCACGTACGCTCCGAGCGGAAGGGAGTTAGGAAGCGGAGATGGGCCGTACGCTCATTGGCACCGGGGTTCCGAGGACCTGCCTGCGTCTCTCATTCTTTACCGTTACAAGTTATCGATGCTGGTGATGATTGACAGCGACAATGCCTCTCTTCTTCTCTGCATTCCACGTGCAGTCTACTGTATCATTAATTTGGCAGCTGTTTCCTTTATGAAACACACAGTAACTTATTCTATAGGTTTTAGTGACCCAGTCCATCAGCGCCCCCATTAGGACGAAGGTGGTATTGCACCTGCAGTCTGCTGTTTTTCTGCACTTAGGTGTCATTTCAACACATGCTGCAGGTTGAGACTCAAACAGCCAATCAGAAGATCCGGGATTTCACCAAGGCCCTTGGCAAGGAGCCCTTATTCCTTTTATCTTCTCTTATTTCCTGTTTCAGAAAACTGTCTGGAGGTGTGATTTATGTTGCCTTATATTGAATTCCTCGTTGCCGAGCTGCGTTCTGCGGAGTTTCATCGGCAGCGTTCAAGTGGGTCTCATCTGGTCCGCTTTGATCTTTTAAAGACGATCGCCGAGATGCCGAACAGAATACGGGGTTACGAAAGCTTGGCCATGTACGATATTTCACTGTTGTAAAATGTAAAGTTATTCAATGTTTTTATTCAAAAGATATTCCAAGTCCAAGGAGCCCGGTGTTGTTTGCCTGCTGACATTCTTCAAAATATCTTCTTTTTGTGTTCTGCATAAGAAAAGGGTTTAAATGACAAGGTGGGTAAACAATCAAATATTTTCTCTTTGCATTTGCATTTATTCGTTTGGCTGACGCTTTTATCCAAAGCGACTTACAAGTATTATGCAATAGTCAATCATCACTGCAGAACAAACAGGGGTAAGATGTCCTGCCAAAGGACACTTCAGGTATTGTCTGCTGGTATTGGGATTCAAACCCACAACCTTCTGCTCACAAGACCAACTCTCTAACCAGACCACGACTGATCCCAAAACTAAAAAAAGTTATTTTGCTGCACCAGGTTTTCGTGGAGGATTCTCATTGAGTTCAGGCTCTCTGATCCAACCACGCGCGACTCCTGCAGTCCATTTAGTTTGGCTGAAGAGTCTGTTGCCTGACTGTCGGCCAGTGGTCTGCGGCCCGCGGTCACACAGCGCTTCTGATGCAGATTCCGGTCACTGATGTTCTTGTTTGGACTTTCACGGCTGATTTTTGTCTCCTTCGTGAAAACTTCACAGCTTGTCATGTTCTTGGTCCCTTTGGCATCCCTGAAGCTGTTGTTCAACCATCATATAATATTTATTTATGATGTGAACCGATGTTATGTACCCTATGGTTAAAGCTGCAGAGGATTGGGATTTGGGCCTTGTTATCATGCTGCAATGCTTCTCACATATATCTCTTACTTTAGTTTGTCTTTCCTGTCAGACCTGTTTAGTTATGTGTGTGGTGCTGCCATGTCTGTGTGTGCTTTGATATTTCTCTGTTTGAGATCTTTGGGATGTGGGAATATCTGACAAAATGATGCAACAGTGCCTCCTGGTGTCCATGTAAACCCCTGCACTGACAGCTCCCTGTGATCATAATATTCTTTATATTCATAATATTCTGTCAAATTAATATTCTTTAATGGGTTTTGATTTTTATTGGAATTGTACATATGTGTGTCAATGTGACTTGTGGATTACAGTCAATAATAATTTTTTCATTTACAGCTTTTTTGTATTAAAAAGATACGTAGTTAATAAATGTAAATTATAAGATTTAAATGTATATTGGAATGTAATCCTTGAATGAACCATATCCCAGAATAGAACCCTAGAATAAAACATATTTCGTATGATCATCCTAGAATAGAATTTATATTCTGTATGTTATATATTTATATCTCAGAATACATTCCTGGAATATACTCAAATCTGATGTGATAATCTCAGAATAGACTTTATATTAAAAAACAATATAACCCTAGAAGGGATCATATCTCAGAGGATATTCTTATAATTAATCATATCTCAAAGGATAACCTTATTATAATCAACACTTCAGAAGATAATTCTATAATAGACCATATCTCAGAATAAAATCCTAGAAAAAATGATGTGCATTGTTAGAATATAGTCCTTCAAATAAATACAGTACCATTTTCTCTGATTTACAGACTTTTTATCAGGAAAAAATGAAAAGTATTCAGTATGGGATGGAAATAAAGTGATTTGTTGTATGTGTTGTGTATGACTGTAATCTTCGCGTAAACCCAGAAGTTAAGTGTTGGTCAGTAATTCATTCTCGGCTGGCTCAAACTGAAGGTCGTAATTTCTTTTCTTAATAGCTTTTGAGTCTGACCCATCCAAACAATGCACACGTGCGTGTGTCTTTGTGTTCATCGGATAGCATTTGTGTGTATTCTCAGTGGACACATGGTGGCTGTCCGGGTTAAAGAAACTCTCTGCAGAGATTCAGGCTGACCGCTGTTTTTATTGGAGTGCTGTGTTCTTTTTCCCTATAATAAAACCTCCTGCTATTATGGCTTCAGCTGTGATGTGTTCAAAGTACACACATATATATAAATATTCATGTTTTTAGTTATAACATGTTTTTTTTGTAATTGTGTCCGTGTTACATTTGCGAAATAGAGATGATCATTTTCTTACCTGTGTCTTATCTTTTACTTGGTTTTATTCCAAGCAGTCCTCCCTCTTCTTGGAGTTTTTGGATGTAGTAACTTCTTTTCTGCTCATTCCGACTGACGTTTTCAGTAGGGACGTCGAGTCGAGGTCATGTCGTTCTCACAGATAGAACACGTCACCTGATGGTTTTAGCACAGCTATTAGATTATAGAGTAAACGCTACCCAAAGGTGAAGAGTTGTAGGAACTTGGATAGAAATAGGCCCATGTGGCCTGGTGACGTGATGTTGTGGAATCTGCAGCAGCTTGAGATCTGCAGAGCTTCTGAAGTCAGTGATTGTTGATGAGGACTATGTAGTTGTATTGTTTAAGATTTAAAGTGCACAAGATCTGATATTTGTCATTGTTTTTTTTTGCAGGTGTAGGTGAAAAACCAGTGCTACAGCTCTGACGGCACGTGGAAGCTCAGGTGTGTTTCTGTCTTCATTTACTCTCACACACGTGTTGATTTACAACCATAGGTGTCTTGAAAACAAAATACAGAGCGTGAAATTGTATTTTTTTGTGGGCAGGACTGGTCTCTTGTTTTTTTTGCATTTTGTTTCTTGCCATTTGATCGGTGTAGAGGAATGAACCGTGCATAGTCATTTTTGTGTGCATGAAATACCTACATGGCAAAAATTTGCTATTTGTATTTACAGTACAATCAGTTTAATTTCATATGAAATGCGTCTCTCCATTTTATAATTTTATTGGGTTTTTAAGAGTTGAGAAAGTACTTAGATAAGTGAGTATGCTAATATGTCTTATATGATTTGTCAACAAGAATGCGTCCATAAAAATGAAATATTATATATGTTTGTACCCGTTTATTTTTGCAAATTGTAGTTTACTGCTAGACTCCTTTAGCTGAACAGCTATTGGATATTATCTGTTTTGCCCCTAAAACTGAACTACCAAATGAACTTTTTATTGTTACAATCAGGACACTATTTAAGACGTCAGGTTGCTCATTTTATTCTATTTCATCATCTTCTTTTTCTGATATTGGGTCTATGCAACCATAGAACCGTATATAGATAAATTATGACATGCACCCGGGTAAAGGATAAATCTGTTATAATGGGAAAGTTGGAACCTCTACCCTTAACCCTCTGAAACCATGCATTAAATTTTCACACGCATTTAATTTTTTTATAGAAATGACTCTCTATAAAGTTTGAATTCTTGATTTGTGTTTGTTGTGTATGGTGGTGAAGAGATTTAAAGGATTTACAATATCATCAGAAGCATTTTTAAATCTGTCATGAAGACTGTGTAGAGTTGTTTTGGCAGCTTGCTATGCTTTATTTTGGCCACATGGTGGCGTGATATTTAACTTTTTTGATCATTTCTGAGCTAATATGGGCAGGACATGAGTGGTTGTCTTACATTGTATTTAAGATTTTACTAAAATGCTACATGCTTTATTAAAAAAAGCTTTATTAAATTTTGTCATTAATTTTTTAACAAAATTAGGTTTTTATTTACCAATTTTCCATTTTTTTTTGTTATTTAGAATAATAACAAAGATTCAACCGCAATTATTATTCATGGTTGTAATACTTTTTTGGCAAATTTTAGTATCTTGTGATTTTTTCATAATGAACTTTAAAACAATATGAAATGTATAAACATATAAAAAATTAAGTGAACTGCATTGTTTTTGGCTGTTGTATCACATCTTGTTGTTTAACATTAAGTTGCAACCCTTTAAACAAAAAAGTTTCTCTGAAAGAAATAATTTTTCAAGACATTTTTGGGGGGATTTTCCAATGAGATCCGTCACATTTGTAGAAATCTTTCCATCAACGGAAAGTGTTTGAATTTAGGCCCAGTATCCCATCAGACCACACACAAAAAGTGAGATCAAATATTACCAAAAAATTGTTTTTGCAAGCCTTGTTTGGCTAAGTGTGTGATGTCATCATACCTCCGAAAAGAACGATGTTCTTTCCTCGGGAAAAGTTGCAGGGCAAAAACAGCACACGTAAAGAGAAAAGAAGAAATCTGGCACGAAAATTACTCCGTCTAACCTTGCGAGCTCTTTGTACGGCTTTTCCCATGATCCACCGCTCTGTCTCTCTCGCTCTCCCTCTCACTGAGTACTAGAGGGAGAGGAGGGGTAGGAGACCACGCTCAGAGAGAGAAGGGTTTGATATCTCACACCTTTACTGTGAGTCTCAGAGAAGAGAGCGGCAGGTAGATTTCTCTCTGGCTCGGCTGCGAGGGTCATGGCCCTGATTCTGGATGGGGCGCACTGCATGGGGGCCTATTACTGTCTCATCAGGACCAGGTTCAAGAGGCGACGTAAAAAACGCTCGGAGCGGAAAGGTCAGTTTTGAAAAGGCATCAGGAACAAGGTGCTTGTCTTCCAAATGCATGTGCAATTCTTAGAATTAGATAAATGGGGTTCAGAAGTGAAAAGGTACAATTTCGAAAACTCAGAACAACAAGAATGTATAAAGGTTGTAACGCATTTAATCGAAGTATTATTGTAAAAACTTCATCTGGCAGTAGACGCATGTTGTCAGGTCAAGTTTTCTTTGTTGTCAGGGTCCGAGGATGCATCTGGTGTTCAGGTGAACAAAGGGATTTTTGGGGAATTTGTTCTGACCTTTGTATGTTTGCGGATTGAGTACCAAAGGTTTATTAAAACGATTACCGTGGTGGGGATGATCCATGCATACAGCAAGACCAAAGGTCTCTTGTATACAATGATTTTGTTTTGAAACAGAAAATGAATCTACATTATAGATTGAGCATGTGGGCTGCTTTCTGTTGGTCTGTTTTGCTGTTATTTTTGGGCATCCTATCAGGGACTTGTTTACATCACTTAAATGTTAATCTGATTTAGTGGCCAACTCTGGTGAAAGTTAGGAACGTTTATCACATTACTAAAGTACGTTACCAAACTTTTAACTTCATTTGAAGGTGCCTTAAAATTGTATTTGACACTTGAGAATATTCATATTTCCTTAGAGAGCTGTTTCAAATGAGAGTAAAAGGATCATTTCCAGCACATTTTCTATCTGGAATACAAGCAAATAGGCTAAATTAACTTATTTTTTAGTTGCTAGGCATTAAATCACAGTTTGCACGAGTAATATACACTTTTATTTCATTATGCTAATTTCAGAATGCTTGACGAATCTTCCTCAAGGAACTTTTGGAAGTTTTCTTTTATTGTAATAACCTCTTCTCCCAATGGGGAAAAGTCACAAGGTTCGAATGTTTAGTGAGAGTGTTTTCATATTTAACTGTTTCTTTAGATCTGTTACTTTTGCCGTGTGTTGCGCTCTTAGATTTATTCCAAAAAGCTGTGACAGCTCACCTATAATGTCATGACGTGATATTTGGAAAGCCAGGAACACAAATCTGTTCATCCATCAGTCCAACATCAGCAGGACAAATTCCCCCGTTCAGATGTCACACACACGTCCGGATCAACCAAAGCTGCGAGTGTTGCTGTATCAGCCGAGAAGAAATTCAAAAGGTATAAGTCAAACATTCACCATTTGCCTTTAAATCTGCACCTTCAAGGCTGAAACGAGACCCGTCATCCAGGCAAATCCCTCGGTGCTGAAGTGGGATTTCAGTGCGCCTCACATGCCCTAATGCCGTCTGGCATCTAAAGGCGGCTTTGTCAAACCCGTGAGTTTGTCTCCTCCTGTCTCCGGCTCCTGGGTGACAAAGGGAAGCAGAAAAACCCAGGCATTTTTAATGTGATTGTCATAAGAAGTCTACTCATGCTTTAATTCCCTACTTACAGACCTGATTGGACCGTATTTTGTGTCCGGTGTCTCTCAGTGCAGTTGCAATCTGACGTGTGGATGACTTTTGGGTATCTTTAGAACTTTAGAGCCTTTGTGTCGTTACCAGTCAGACAGAATAAGCAGCACTAGCAATGAGTTATATGAAAAATCATAATGTATCAAGATGATAGTTAGGTAATTTTGTTTGAAATATTACCTATTTTTAAACGTATTACTGCTGTCCTTTCAAAACCTTTATTTTTTGTGCATTCATTTAGTCATAAATCATTTTAATTCATCATCTTTGGATTTATTTACAAGGTTTTGAATGAAATAAAACCAATAAAAAAGTCTATATTAACTTTGCCAACAAAGTGTTGAAAAGATAATAATTTGGACATTCAAAGTTTAATAGCACTGTTTTATATTTGGTGAGGTATACATATAATCTGGTGAGTTTAGTAACTTACTTATAAATGACACTTATAGGAAAACAATTATTCCAGATGTGTATGACGTTTTCAGAAAAACCTAAACAATTGTGTATTTAAAATCAATGTTATTGTAGCCCCAATATCATATGGATTCACTGTTAAAGTGACTTATAAGTTATGAAAAGTCCTTGAAAGCCAAACAGAACAATTCTAGTGAGTTTGCTCAAATTGAAACCATAACAAATATATTTAAAAAATGTAAGTGTCAATATTTAAATATCTTATCCAGACATCGTTTCCAGTGTGCTTCATTGACAAGTTTTCCAATTTAAATCTTATTTGATGGGTTTTCATTTAAGTTTATAAAGTGCTGGAGAACCGTATTTAGGTCCGTATGTGGAAATTCAATATATTGTTATTCAAGAACGTGAGGAAGTTTGTGGGAAACTTTAGCCATCTAATAGTAGAACTCATCAACCCCTAGAGTCCTGACAGTCACAATCCTGACATCGACTGTGTTGAAATTAGCTTTAGTAGCCCAAGCAGAGAATATATTGAGTTTGAATAATGTGTCTTATACGGTCATGTCATATATTGCATCTCTAATGGGTCTCTGATGACATGTGGAGAAGATTTCTGCCCAGCCAGCACACCGAAGGAAATGAGCCCTTTCTGATGGACTGAATGAATCTTCTAATGGAACATCGCCATTCTTTACCTCATTGTCTTATACTCTACAGAGACTCTTCTTCTCTTTCTTTCTTTCTTTCTTTCTTTCTTTCTTTCTTTCTTTCTTTCTTTCTTTCTTTCTTTCTTTCTTTCTTTCTTTCTTTCTTTCTTTTTTTCTTCCTTTCAATCTATCTTTTCATCCTTCCTTTCATCCTCCCTTTCTCCCTCCCACCCACCCTTCCTTCCTTCCTTCCTGCCTGCCTGCCTTCCTTCCTTCCTTCCGGCCTTCCTTCCTTCCTTCCTTCCTTCCTTCCTTCCTTCCTTCCTTCCTTCCTGCCCGCCTGCCTTCCTTCCTTCCTGCCATCCCTCCTTCCTTCCTTCCTGCCCTCCCTCCCTCCTTCCTTCCTTCATTTCTTTCTTCCTTCCTTCTTCCCCTCCCTCCTTCCTTTCTTTCGATTCATTTCTAAAATCATACACCCTCTCTTCCCCTCTTCATTTTTCTTCTTTTAGCCCTTTCGTTGGTTCTCCTTTCATTATTATGTTTCTTGTTTTCTTTGTTCTTCAATTTGTTTTTGTTCTCCAGCTGCTTTTGTTCTCCAGTTTCTTGTATGGTTATTTGTTTTTATTTGTCCTCTTTTGTTTTCTGTTTACGTCCATCCATTCGTATCCTTCTCTTTCTTCCTGGTTGATCAGCGAAGCTGATGGGAAACAGCTGGGTCGGCGTTGACACCAGCACATGTGTCTGCGGTCCACGAGTTTCCTTTTCTCCCTCCGATGGTTCAGTCTCTCATCGCCCCTGCCCGTCCATCAACCCTCACCTTCAAACCTGTTAATAACACCGCCAGTCAGCGAGTGTAAAATTCAGCGGCTAATCCAGTACACATACACACGCCGTCTTCTCCCTTGGATATTGGAGTAACTGACCTGGCCTTGAATAAGGGCTACAGTGATAGTCATCTGTTATGAGAAGCGAGGCCGCTGAAGCAAGGAGAATAGGCATTGGGAGAGAGAGAGAGAGAGAGAGAGAGAGAGAGAGAGAGAGAGAGAGAGAGAGAGAGAGAGAGAGAGAGAGAGAGAGAGAGAGAGAGAGAGAGAGAGAGAGAGAGAGAGAGAGAGAGAGAGAGAGAGAGAGAGAGAGAGAGAGAGAGAGAGAGAGAGAGAGAGAGAGAGAGACACGAGTCAAAAAAGAAGATGAAACATCATGCTGAGACCAGCAAACTTTCCCCGGCTGGCCGGTGTAGCTTGAGAAAGCTGGGGATTAAACACACACAACTCTTCTTTCGCAGCAGTTTTTAAGCTCCAGGGTCTAATCTGTGTTCATAACCGAGATTTTGAAGCAATTTGTTATGCTCCAGGATGTCATGTCAATCATCGCATCATCATGCAGGGGTCAGGGTTCGGCTAAAGGTTGGGTCCAACTACTGACTAGTCACTTATTAAAGTTGAGCTTTGCGTTTTTTCATGTAGTTTTATGTGCTCGCGCTTGAATTAGCTTAGTATAGCAAAATACACGACTGGTCAAAAGATTAGTAATAATTTTATTGAGATGTCTTACTCAGAAATTAAGAATTTTAAATCCATAGGTGTAGCTTTTAAATATTTAGATTTAAAACTTATATTTAAGTCCTAAAAACTCCTAAAAAATAATTGTCAAGTTTTTAGCATTACTCTTATTTAAAAAAAAATCACATCACAGGTAATGTTTGTAAAATTTCACCCAAAACTAAAAATTATATCATGAACTACTCATTCTCTTTTCATTTCATAACTCTTTGACTTTTTCCACAGAACACAAAAGAAGATATTTGAAGTAATTTGGTTACTGAACAGAATTAACAGCTATGCAAAAGAATGATTGTGAGGCAACATTCTTCAAAATATCTTCTTTTGTGTTCTGCTTAAGAAAGAAAGTCATACATGTTTGGAATGAAAAGAGGTTAAATTTATGATGACGGAGTTTGAACATTCACTTCAATGTTGAAATATTGCATTTGTCATATTGGGTAAAATTAAACATGTTTCCTGTAAAGCATTTATAGAATTTATGATTTACAGTATATGCAAATGTCCCATAAAAGAAAGATAAAATGAAAGACAGATAAAAATGCTGCACACTATTGGTCATTATCAGCTATATTTCCTAAAATTTCTTTGCCAGCAGACAGACATCTGTATCTTATTTATCCTAACACTGGAACGCAGGAATAATGTCTCTGTCTGTGGTCTTCCAGTGTCTGTAAGGTTTCAGGTATAAATCTGGCAGCTGCAGTTGTCATTTATTTGTCATTTTTTAAGCCGGAGATATTAGGAATCACTTTATCAAAGTGTCTCGTCGCCGGCTATTTTGCAGGAACTCCTAATGCGCCCACAGTCTAAAAACCCTGTAATTTACTGGGAGGAAAAATGAATGTTGGCAGACTAATTCGAATCTGTTATTGGTCATTAAAGGGCTGAAATTCAATAACAGACCTGGATGTTGTCAGTGCTGCACGGTTGCCATGGTGCCAGCCGGATGGGAGAGGACTGTTCGCGTGGTGCTCAGAGGTGGCTGCGCTCATCTTCCCAGCATGCCCGGCCCATCAGTTCTAATCAGCCGGAGCGACAGCTCGCCCGGTCCGCCGGGACCCTCTCCATTAGGTGCTCGACCGTTCCCCATCCGCCGCACGTGTACCACATTAAGGGTACTGAAACCAGAATTCACATTTACAGCTTGTGCCTGATGAGAACACATAGTTTAACATGCAAAAAAAAGAACATACATAATTTCTGTCATTTTAATATTTTTAATGCTTTGCGCTTCTCTTGTCCACCATCTACAAACAACAAAAACAAACAATATTGAGAGATGAAAATATAAATCAGAAATATAGATCCTGGGTTGTAATGAAGGTGAATTCTTCTCCATTCCTCATTTCTTCTCCGGCTCCAGATCTATCCATCTGTGTTAGGCCGTACAGGGGCTGCGATGATGGTTGGGGCTCTGTGCTGAACTTTTGCACATTTTATATCTTTTTCTATTAACCAACTCCATTCATCTATGTCGACTCTCGCTTTCTTTGTCTTCGGTTCGCATTGGATTGTGTTTTTTGTTCATGTTGCCGGTAGAAGACCTGTTTCACATGCAGTGTGTTTACCAGCCCATGTTAAAAAAAGTAAAATGTGCAGTGTTTTGTAAAAGTTCAATATAAGCGTCCAAAGCCGAACAAAGTGGAGTGAAGAAATGAGATATATTCCAGCTCCAGATATGGATATATCAAAAAAATTATTCTACAAAATTAAATTGTATTTTTGTATGTCTCCTGTTGATTAAGATTAATCCTTTTGAAAATTATTAATAAAATTAATGTTATGTTCAATATAATCAATGTTGTCGTTCTAATATTGGAATACGACATTGTGCTTGGTTTAGTGGTCATTGCATATATTCATGATATCTGTCTATATACAGATTTTATGGTGACTGCGCAGTGATGTTTATTGAGTGTAGTCGACTGAAAATGATGCACGCTGGGTGTCATGGCAACAAAAAGGAGCTCTGATGTAGAGTTTCAGTTTTGAACCAATCAAAAAAAGTAAAGTTAGGTTTTTTTACTCTAGGGTTTCCTTCGTGACTTCACTGGCATTGCATATTTCAGTGATGATGTAGTAAAACTTAATTTCATTTGTAGCTTCAAACCTATGCTTTCCCTTTTCATTTGTATGATATGAATCAAGATCTACACCTATTTGTCAAGCTAAAGAGTTAATTTACCCAAAATTGAAAAATCTTCCACCAATCACTCACTCTCTAGTTGTTCAAAATCTATATTAAATTCTTTATTTGTTTGAACAAAGAGATAGTTTTTGATAGATGCTTGGACCCCATTGACCACCATAGTTGGAAGATTTTCACAAGTACCCCACAACTTTTTTGCTATTCTTCATTCTTAAAATATCTCAATTTGAATTTCACAGAACATCAATATTGTAACGTAATTTCTCCTACAAGGGTATTCAATGGGGTCGAATAACGGTGTGGGTACAGCCATTCTTCCAAATACCTTTATCTGTGTTCAAAGAAATGTATAAAGATTTAAAATAACTTGGAGGTGGTTATTAACAACAGAACTTTGGTTTTTGGGTGAACTATCCCTTTAAACACAACATTTGCCTTGTCCCTTTCCCCCTTTTGTTAGGAATTACCGGTTTGACTCCAATAATACATGCAATTTGAAAAGATCTGAATTTTAAAGTTCCCTTCCCAATAATGTACATGCATTCTATTGCTTCATATTATAGTATTCATTTTAGTCACTTTTCTTGCTTTAAATCACCTGGCTTAAATGCAATAAGGTAATGCCGTGTAGACAATTGTTTTTAGTGGACAGAAAAGTACAAGTCTCCTTGTAAGTCGATCTATTATAATAAATCCATTGCTCAGCACAGATTTAAGCAACATTCAGCGGCATTGGGCGGTATTTCTTCCTTCTTAATGTTGCTGAAGTCTGAACTGAAGGGGATCAGAGGGATGGGAGAATCTAGAGGCATTTGTTAAATCCTGTATTGAAAGGAGAGGTGGAATGTCAGCTGTGTGGCGGTCACTCGACCTTGGAATGATAGACTCTCGGAGGGCAGCCATTTATTCCCTTTCCTGCAATGCCCGGGCTTTCATAGCCACACATGAGCTTGATTTATACCTGACAGCACATGCAGGGTGGACTGTAGAAATGTATTATCCTTTGCGTTGAAGGGTTTGGATGTGTACTGTAGTGTGAGAGGGACGTTTTTTAAGAATACCGTTTATGGTGGGCTTTTGTTTTTCTATTCAGTAATGTTAAAATACACATGGGATGTGTACTTCATTTACTTAAGGTATGCTGTTAGGGAAAACAGAAGTTTCCTTATGGTTTCCTTATGGTTGCCGAGCAACAACGCAGCTTGAAGACTTATGCAGAATTGATCGGATGACTCCGTATTATCTGCTTATTTATGATGCTATTTTGAGGATCTTTATGCCAGAAACATACAGCTGAAGAAAAAATTGTCTACTACTTTTCTGATTCTACAATTTTGTGGTATGTTTGAGAAATTAAATGTTTTATTTATTTAGTGAAACTACTTTTTATGTGCCATAATTTGCAGAAAGGAGAAATGGCCTCAACTGTTTAAAAAAGCATTTCTTTAAATAAGAAATAAAGAAAATAAATCCTATAAAGAAGTTCAAATTCATGTTTAAAAAACAATTTTTTTATTTTATTTTAGGAACAATGATAAAATAAAAGCCTATTTTTCTTTCCCACAACTTTCATTGATCTTTGCATTCTCTGCGTCTGCTTTTGGTTTATTTTTTGTCAAATACATTTTCAGCTCTTTTGCTGTTGTTTTTGCATATTCTTTTGTGTGCGTGTTGGGTCTGCAGGTGTTGAAGGTGATCCACCAAACCTGCCGCTTTCACATCACCTCCACTGAAAGCAATCTCACATAAAACCATCAAATAAAAAATTCATCCCCGCCTGGCCATTCTTTCAACTCCGCAGCTATGTGATGAACAGTCAGCTGTCAAACATTAAATCCACTAACACAATAAAAGAATCTCAGCTTCAGCTCTGGCTCGGGGAAATCAGCTTTCTCAGAACCAGAGTCAGAAATCCGCTGCTTGGAAAATCTTCACGCCGACTGATCTCGGAATCCTTCAACAGCAGAATTCCAAAGCGGAAGAATTTTAATTAAAACCCTTTGCGTTTAAAGAGAGAGGCCGTTTCTGAAGCCTTGGGCAGCTGCTCGGTCAGTCAATGAATAAACAAACTGTTTATATGTCAAGGTTGAGAACTAGTTTCAGACCGACCTCCAAGTAAACCAGAATGTCAAGTCTAATGACGTATAACAGAGGCTCTTGAGGAAATTTCAGAAGGTCCAGCCTTTTAATTTTCAAATTCATGTAGCATTGTGCATTTATGGAAAATAATTTGTAAATTATCAATATTTATCCCTCTATAAAAGGTAATTGTGTGTTTTTAAATATTTATGAATATTTTTTTATTTATATTACCATTTACTTATATATTTAATCTTCATGTATACTAAGAAAGATTGTGTTGTGCCTTAGATAATCTTAATTAATAATTATATAAAGTATTACTGTAGCATTTATTTTATAAAACGGATATCAGATACAAACCTTTGACCATTGTCGTGAGATACAGTACTATACATAAATGCTTCAAGCTTAATAAATAAGAAACATTTTTATTAAATATTTAATGTTGCTTTATGAGTTCTTAACAAATTTTTTTTTATTGATTTTATAAATCAATGATTTAATATTTACAAAAAATCTACATTCTATTTAAAAGGTTTAGATACATAATAAAAATTGTATTCCCTAATAAATCCAGTATTGTTAATGTTAGGGACAAAGTTGAGGTTCTTTCTATCTGCATCCGAAGTTCTAGATCTCAAAGAGGATATTTATAAAGGATAATGATCTTGCGGATAATTTGTGTTTATAATTTGTAAGCAATTCAAATCCACAGTATCTTAAATACTGAACACTACATATAAAGAAATGTAATCCTCTCCTCTGAGGATTGTGTGTGAGTTATATAGTCCTTGAGATGTGTGTTTAGGTTTTTGTGTCTCTGTCCATGGTGCTGAAATGTGTGGTCTGGGTGTAGGGCTGCGTTCCATCACCTGCTGACATATGTTGGGCTTTAGGCCACCCTGCCCCGCAGCACTCTATTAGAGCGCTGTAATTGGCGTTCAGGCAGGCGGAGAGAGGAAGCTCATATCAGCAGCGCTATTATTAAATTTATTTGGAGAGCTGAATTCATTTGTCCTGAGGGCGGCTGTTTGGCTCGAGTTGACAGAGGACCGTACACTCTCAAATGGGTGAAATATTTGTTAGGGGAGTATTCAAGATCTGGATCGTTTTAAGCCACTCCTTTGTGTGCAGCTTGTTTAAAATAATCGTCTTTGCTACAGATAAGAAGAAAGTTTGAAAAATAATTTTGTGTCTTTAAAATGGGTGCCAACGTTCTATGATTACTGGCATTTCTCTAAATATCTTTTTATTGCAGTTTGCAAACAAAAAGAAATGTGAAGTTCATTTTTAAGGTAAAGTTTGAAGAAGCTTGTGGACTGATATTTTACACCGTGACGATGATGGGAATGTCGTGCATGTGTAGTACATTACTGTGAGCTTTTCTGACACTCAAAAGTGCTTTGCACAGAAAACAAGTGGCAATTGTTTTAGCGTAAAATACATATTTCTGTTGTCTGCTGATCTATTTGTCTGATCTATTTGAAAGAAAAGATTGCTTTAAAATCACGGTCAATGTCTTGTAGAACAGGTCCACAATTTGTTTTATTGAACACTTTTCTCTAGAATGACATGTATACTTGAGTCAAACCTTGAGTTTGTGTGGAGTGGAAATGGATGTAGACTTCTGTGAGGCCATCTCTATTTACCTCTCTTTTTGTTCACCCAAACAGCATGACACGTGACAGCTATAGTTAAAGTCATGAAAGTATGTTCTCAGGTGTAAGGACCAGAGAGCTGGGGGCGTGTCATCCTTCATCCGTCCATCAAAACCAGTCACAGGCCACTTTGACAAAATTACATAGAGCTCTTGGTGAATGCCCTTACCTCTCAGCCCGCTCTTCTAGAGATGTAATGTTGACACTATAAGAATGTCTGTTTCCTGTTAGTCTCTCGTGCAGAGATTCGGACCCTGTCAACTGTTGCAAACAAGTCTTCATTTGAATACCAGATGTTTTTTTTTCCGTTCAAGTGCTGCTCTTGGCTCAAGAAATGTGTTTTTATCATGAAACCCACCAGTCCACTCTCTGACAAACTAAATCACAGCTTTTAAAGATGAGGCTTTAGTATGAGGTATGCTAAATGTAAAACATGAATGATAATAATGATGGCTTAAACTGCAAAAAATCATCTATTGTATGTTGTGTCATTTTTATTTTTGTAGTCGCAAGCTTGATACAAACTATGTTGTTTCATAGCAGCTTTACCATATGTCAGGATTTTAGCTTCCATTAAGCCACCAAAGTCTGTCAAGGAAAAAACTCCAGAAGATGTTTAGATCGTTCACAAAAAAACCTGGAAATTCACAATGTGTGTATCTACAACACACCTATGTGAGAATAAATGATTTTTAGGCGCAGGTTGTAGTTATCACTTCATATATCACATTTATTTTTTATATTATTTCATTTAAACTATAAATATATTTCATTTAAACTATAAAAATATATGTCTTTGTAAAAAAGATTTTATTGAATATTTTACGTTCCTCTAAACAAAGATAACATTCCTTCACAGTGATGACATAGAAAAAGATTAGCTTCTAAAAATAATTTTTCAATCAGAGGTTCTTTAAGGGACCATATTTTTTATCGTTTTATAATCAAAAGACATGATTTTGTATTGTGAAAGAAAACAGGTCTTTAGAAAACAATTTAGAAAAAAAATCTATGATATCATGAAGCACCGTTGTTTTAATATTTCTACCTCTATTTCTTTCTTTTTTTACACATAGAAATAAAAAATCTATTTAAATATACGTTTCATGTAAATTTGGTCCTTCATGGTAACCGTACATTTAAATGCCTTTATAATTTTTTTAATAGTTCTCCATAATGGATTTTTAAGGTTAATGTGTTTAGAACCAAACGTCCGGTCTGTTCCACAACAGAAAGGCTGTCAGTGTAAAGAAAGGCATGTCAGCTGTCATCATTAAGCTCTGTGTGTCTTCTACACACCAACACTTTACCAATGATCTAAAGATCAAAAAGTGCATCTCCCTGAAAACAATTTTCCTCAGCCCTGCACTTTTGCACGAGCCGGATCAGCGTGTTTTTATTGTGTAGTTTCATGTTGAATTGCACTTTCTCTGTAGAAGTGCCAGTTTCTCCTCACATACGGTCTCTAGAACCTAGAATGTTGGTTGTTCTGTAGTTAAACAGTAGGTTTTACCAGTAAAATGAATGAACTGGTGAGCGTCCAGCTGCTGGTTAAACTGTGGCCGGATGATGTGACACAGCTGTGCAAACAGAGATCAGTGACCGGAAAATAAAAAGTCAAATGTTAAACACATGCCAGACTCCTTTGTCAGGATGGCTCGTACGTAAGTGACCTGTTCAGCACAAACTTCATTGGCAGAAAGTTGAATCTACTGTGAAGGAAACTCAACTCGTAGTTAAATTTGTTTCGTTTTAATTTATATATGGTGAAGGGAAAGTTCCTCCAAAAATTCAAATTCTGTCATTACTTACTCTCTAGTCCTTCGAAACCTTATTAAAGGTAATGTGGTAGTTTGAAGAATGCTTAGAACCAAAGAATCACTATCATGATAGGAAAAAATGGTTGTCAAAATAAACTCCAAAATTTTAGTTGACCTAAAATCTTCGAAATATCTTATTACTGTTCAACAGAGTAATACAATTCTAAAGAATTTTTTCCTACTCTCATAGTCAATTGGGGTCAGTTGTGGTCTGGTGGTTAGAGAGTTAGACTTGTAAACAGAAGGCTGTGGGTTCGAATCCCAGTGTCAGCAGACAATGACTGATTTGTCCTTAAGACATCTTACCCCTGTTTGCTCTGCAGGGATGATTGATGAAGTTACTTTGGATAAAAGCATCTGCCAAATGAATAAATGAAATGTAAAAATGTTAAGTTAGACGCATTCTTCCAAATATCTTTCTCTGTGTTCACAAGTACAAAGAAGTCATTTAAAACCACTTAATGCTGAGTTGATGATGAGCAAGTTTTTATTTTTGGGTGAACTATCCCCTTAAATTAGACAAATTCAATGTCATCTCCAATCCTTTGAAAAGACTTTTCTGTGTCCAGTACGCTTCAGACAATTCAGGTCCAGTTCAGTCTATGGGCATCACAACCTACGTTTTAAATAATGACCTTCATAACTAGTAGGATCGGATATTTTTCACTCACCTGTGTTTCACACACAGACTACAAATACCATCATCATTTCCTATCGGCCTTCTCTGTCCACCGCTTGTAGATTGAAGCTGATCTCTCTGCTGTTTATGGATTCATGCGCGAAATGAGAACACCAGATGAAGCGAAATCAAAAACGACAGACACAAAACGATGCAGAGTCTCCGATCCGCTCATTACAGCACACACCATTAGCGGTCCAGTGTGAGGAAGAGAAAGCAGGGTGGGGGGGATTAAGGGACCGCTTGGCGCCCGGTGAAGTTTGGGCACGGCTCAGACAAATGCTCCCTCGGAAACACCTCTCCCATGACTCTTTTCAATTTTCTTATGGAATATTAATCTTTAATAGGGTAATAATTGTGGTAGCATATTTGATGTCACCCACCATTAGACCAGATTAATTAGGCCATTTAGTTTAGCTTAAGAAAGTGTCGTCTGTGAAGAATGAGAGTGAGAAAAAGCACAAGGCTATGCTTGGCTCCTTTTGGTCATTACTAAAGCATTTCACGGGGATCTTTCGAAGTGCTGGAGGTGTTGTACTGACTCTGAGGGGTGTGAAAACGTTGTCATTTTGTGATAACTTTACCAATTAAGATAATTATATAATTTATCTCGACTAGATCTATAAACGTATTTTAGAATACATTTTTAATGCAATCAGTTTTTTGCATTCGTTTACCCCGATATTAAAAGCTTTCTTCATTTACACTTCCTATTTTCTTCTGCAGAACACAACAGAAAACATTCAAAAAATGTTAGTAAAAAAAATCCTTGAAATTTGTCCCAATTGACTTCAATAGGATGGATACAAGACCATTTGGTAACTGACATTCTTCACAATATCTTCTTTTCTGTTCCGCTGAAGAAAGATAGTTATACAGGTTTGAAAAGTTAGTAATTAAAACTATTTAACTAACTAAACTAACTATCCTAAACCATTATCAGTATTAAATTAATATTTAAAAAATGTTGTTCACTTTTATTTGCTGTGTAAGCAAATGAGTAACTTTAAATTCTTGGTTTGTTTGTTTTTCAGATTTTAATGACTTTCGCAAGTTAATGGATTAAGAGTTGACATTAAAAGTCTTTAATATTCTGTTCATTTAGACATGATAATATCGTAAAACCTCTATCACTTATATTTTTAGATTTGCATAAATGGAATCTCTTTTCTAACCTTATATAAGCCTGCAATTTTGATATGATTATTTGAAAAAATAAAAGATAAATGTGATTTATTGCATTATTTCTTCACGTAAATTTAATAGTAATCTAATAATATTCTTATAGTGGATTTGTTTGGACACAATTATCATCAACATTTCGAAATTGGGATGGCTCTAACAGTTTCAGAATTTTAGAAATATATTTATAACTACTTCAAAGCAAATCTAAGCTTTATCACTCGTATGGGAATCTCTTGAACCCGTTCTATGAAACCTAAACAGATGCACTGGTCCACCTGTGTCCATGTGCCTCAGATGGCATTTCTTTATTCCTGTGTATTAGCATAAAGATAAACCTCATTCCTTCTCCCAGTGCAGTGTAATGCAGACGGACTAAAGCGGCCTCAGGCAGTCTGACCCAGCTCGTGTCTCCAGTGCAGGACTGAATTAAAGGGATTGTCTTTGATTTCCCCTTGATCAGTGCCGTGCATTATTACACCCGTTTGGAATGAAGCTGGCGACCTATAGTTGTCCTTGGCTCTGCTGGGTTTGTCTTTCAGAGTGAGTTCGGACCTCTCCGGACCACTGATCGGTCACGTGTTCCTGAGGTTTTCAACCAAACCAGAGCTTTTTTTGCATAGTGCGTCAAACCCTTGTATCCCAAAAAAATATATTTTAAATGATTTATTTTGCTTCAATGTCATTTCAAACCTGTACGCCTTTCTTTTAAAAAGCAGATATTTCGAAAATGTTGGTAACCAAACAGCTCCGTCCCCTTTTGGATAGACCAACCATTAAGACATTTCTCTAAGTATCTTCTTTTGTGTTCCACATAAGCCATTCAAAGGTTTTAAAACCAACATTAGGGTTAGTAAACGAAGGCATTGTTGTGTATTTGTTTGACAAACAAGTTGTTCCATTCTTTTTTTAGTAATTCTTTCAGTTCTTCGTATGGCTCATCAGGAAAATGGAGACTGTACACTTTCTAGCCTGAATATGACACGTCTTTACTCCTTGTTTCTATAAGAGCTATTTTAATGCATGGTTGAATTATTCTGTAGCGTTTGTTTGTATTTTCTCCACGGCAAAAGCTGCATCTGTGTCAAGCGGGACTAAAGTTCTGTTGATGTCAATAACTGTATTTTTCCTCTGAGGCAGCTGAAGATGAGGTCTAATCGAATGAATATTAAAGTCACAATAGACTGCGCCCGCTATTACGACCTGTCAAGCGCGCCTCTTTCTCTCAAAGATTAGTTTCTCCTGCTGAATATTTATACACTTACTGTAGGCTTAACCTCACAGTCAGAGCCGTTTGATTCCAGCGTCTAAGCTCTCATCCGCTCTCTTCTGTCCTCTGGATTAATTGATTCAGCTCAGCTTGCTTGATCCTGTTTTTACTGATACTTCACTGTGGTGATGCTGATGCGGGCATCTGTGTTTTAAGTATAGTAAAGTAAATAGTGCAGATTTAAGGGTAGCATGTGAATTATTTTTAAGGAATGTAGATAATAACATGAAAACTTTCTTAAGTTATTATGTTTAGTTTTGGGTTTGTTGGACTGTTCTGGCTCGTTGCTTAATCATACTGTATTCAATTTTTAAGGTTATATTTTATATAAGGTGCTAAGGATAAAACATGAAAATAATAGAATGTAAATTCCAATCGTCAGCTTGTTTACTCATGAAATATTTACATATTTATTTATATTTGCGAGTAATTTAAATAATTTAAAAACTTTTACATTTTAAATATTGTTTAGTTATCTTTTAAATTTTAAATATTGTTTATATTGTCTATAAAAATATTTATTTATTTAAATATTTATCTTTTAAATTTTAAATATTGTTAATATTGTCTATAATTTTGTAAAAGTATGTGTATGAATGTGTAAACAGATATATAAATAAACAATGTGGATATTCTTCCATTACCAGAGGTTTATAATCTCTCTCTCCCTCTCCTCCCTCCTCTCTCTCTCTCTCTCTCTCTCTCTCTCTCTCTCTCTCTCTCTCTCTCTGTCTCTCTCTCTCTCTCTCTCTCTCTCTCTCTTTCTCCCCCTCTCTCAGGTGTGGCCGGGGCTCAGCAAGCACAGGGGCGGCCGAGGCGTTTCTCTACCATGGATGTAGATGAGGAGGAGAACATGAGTGAGTGATTACCCCTAAACCCCAGAACCCTCCTTCTCCCCACAAATCCATCACAATCCCCTAAACTAATGTAGTCTTGGTGGACCAATACATGACACCCTCTCCATCCTTTATGCCCCTCACTTAAACAAAAAAACTATTGCATCACTTCCTGTGAAGAGGCAAGCTGTAAAGCCTACACATCCAACCGGCAGTCCATTCAGACCTCAACTAGACTGCTAGACTTTTAAAACATTTAATATAAAATTTCCCTTCAGTCTTTTGTATTGTGACTTTGGGAAATATTGTGAAATCTGACTTGATGGGGCTTTCCTAATTCAAACAAAATCTCTGTTCATTCTTGTGACAATGGAAGTTGATATGAAGACCAACTGCGCCGAAGAGATAGACAGCGTTCTTTCTGTATTTCTCTTTATTCAGTAGCTCCGTGAATAGAGATTCCACATTAATAGCCGCTGGTGAGATGAGATGTTAACCCAGAGAAGATGTTACGGTCTATTGTGCCGAAGCCTGTGACAATAGAGAGCCTGTCATTCATTACAGGTACAGAGCGAAGCAGACGCTCTCTTATTTAGATTTTCTGCTGATAAGCCGAACTTCATGTCCAAAAGCCGTCTGTGTCTGATATAGAAGTATGCACCGGAAACTTCAGATTTAAGGAGCAGAGAACTATAGGATTATGGGATGCAATTCATTGCTAGGGAAGGGCGGCAGTTTTATGCGTGCTTTCAAGGTTCAGTAGTAGATTTTATTCCATTTTGAATTAGAATGAGCAACAAGTTGTTAACATTTTCGGGTAGATTTTAACTAATAGTGTGTAATTTTATCGGTTTTAAATGTACCGTAAGGCTACTCTGAAGTGTGTGTGCTGGTATGTGTGTGAGAGAGAAAGAAGGATTTTACGTGAGACACAAGAGGGTTGTGTTTGTTCAGATTCAGTGTGTTTTGGATCTCTCTCTCTCTCTCTCTCTCTCTCTCTCTCTCTCTCTCTCTCTCTCTCTCTCTCTCTCTCTCACTCTCTCTCTCTCTCACCCCCCCTCCCTCCCTCTCTCTCTCTCTCTCTCTCTCTCTCTCTCTCACTCTAACTCTCTCTCTCTCACAGCCCCCACCCCCCCCCCTTCTCTCTCTCTCTCTCTCTCTCTCTCTCTCCCTCTCTCCCTCACTCCCCCCCCTCTCTCTCTCTCTCTCTCTCTCCCTCTCTCTCTCTCTCACTCTCTCGATCAGTCAGCTTTATCTCCTTGTAGATATCTTCCTCTTTTTCTCCTGCCCTGCACCTCCCTGGTCCCTCCCGGTCCTCCTGCTGTTTACAGAGAGCTCTAACTGTGTCCCTCACTGTTCATGGACGCTTCTCTCTCTGCCTGAGCACTGAAAGCAGTAACCTAGCGAGCTTTTGCTGAAGGATGTTATAAATGGAAATTTAGCCAAAGTTCCGTCAGCTTTGTCAACAGGACGTGATGATGTGTGTTTCTATAAAAGAGATATCTGACCATAAAGGTGTTACGTCATTCAAACTTGTCTAGGTCATATTTTCCCCAAAAAATTACAAAAAAATCAGATATTTGTCTTTTCTATAAAAAAAAAACATTTTTTTTCTAACTAAATGCCATTCTTTTGATTTAAATATGAAATATGATGTGTGACCAAATTCAGGTATAGATCCTATTGAGGGTTAAAGGGTGAGATGAGCTTATGCTTGTAATATTTCTGTGTATCTCAAATCTGTAATATATTATATTGGTAAGAAAAAGCTTTCATTGTTTTTGAAGATTTATGATACAACTTTTGGATAAAAAAAGTCTTGATAATTATTTGCTTCCAAAATGTCAACATAATGTTTTTGTATAGTATTACACAAATAAAAATAAAATAAAAAGGAATGCTTTTAAGTTTATTAAAATGATTGTTTCACAATGGTTTTTAAACTAAATTATAGATTATAATAAAAATTTGTGTTGATGTATTTAAGGTCGCTCTATGTATTAAATTGTACAGAGGGACATTAAATACATATGTTCCATCAAAGAGCTGAATTAACATAGTTAATTCCTTTGTTTTAACGGTCTTATTTTTTCTCCATCACTTCTTCTTTTGTCTTGACTTACCAATGAGATGATTGATTTGAGTTAAATTGCACAAGCCATTGACTGCGAAAGGAACACTCAAACTATACTTGAATGAATTTGATGATTATGATCATTAAGATTTTATACCCCATGGTCTTAATTATATCAATAGCTTTGTTTCATGCAGTCAACCCCACTATAATGATGTTTCACAAGATTAGTCAAAAAAAATCTATCATCGGCCTAAACAAGAAACACACATCACTTGTTCGGTTACAAAGAAAGATAAAGGAATCTATAAATTTTACATTTACAAGATCCTGCAACGAAGGCGTTGTAAGTTACTCTTTCTGGGCACCGCAGGTTCATGCAGCACCGACGTAAAGGAAAACCGCAACCTGGACAACGTGTCTTCTAAGGAAGGAGTCGGCCTGGTCGAACAGCTCCCCAATGGAGGTGGAGGAGGGGGTCGCAAGCGCCCCCTGGAGGAGGGCAACAATGGTCACGCACATTCCAAATTCAGACCTAAGAAACGTAAAAAAACACCAGGCCCTGTCTTGCCCAAGAATGCCCTTATGCAGCTGAACGAAATCAAACCTGGCTTACAGTACAAGCTGCTCTCGCAGACGGGTCCGGTCCACGCTCCCGTCTTTGTCATGACTGTGGAGGTCAACGGCCAGCTGTTCGAGGGCTCGGGCCCCACCAAGAAAAAGGCAAAGCTGAACGCTGCCGAGAAGGCCCTGCGCTCCTTCGTGCAGTTCCCAAACGCGTCCGAAGCTCATCTGGCCATGGGCCGCACACTCACCGTCAACACGGACTTCACATCCGACCAGGCTGACTTCCCCGACATGCTCTTCAACGGGTTTGAGACGCCGACACCGCCCGACGAAGCGTTTTTTCTGGGCTCCAACGGCAACGGCTCCTTAAACCCGCTGGGAGAGTATCCCGTCCCCCAGGCGCCGGGTACTAACAGTCTCGTGCAGGCACCCCTGCCACCTCCCTCCTCCTTTGCCTCCTCTGCCAGCGGAAAGAACCCGGTCATGATCCTCAACGAGCTCCGGCCGGGCCTAAAGTACGAGTTCGTGTCGGAGAGCGGCGAAAGCCATGCTAAGAACTTTGTGATGGCCGTGACTGTGGACTCGCAGACGTTTGAGGGCTCGGGACGGAATAAGAAACTGGCGAAAGCCAGAGCTGCCCAGGCGGCTTTGTCTGCGCTCTTCAACATGCAGCTGGATCAAACGCCGTCCCGTCAACCCATTCCTAGAGAAGGATTACAGCTGCATCTGCCACAGGTTAGACATCCACACTGAGTTTCTGTAATCTTTCTTTTATGCAATTTCACAAAAAGTGATTGGTGACTGAAGATGTCAGGATGTTCTTTTGTGTTTCACCGAGGTTAGTTATAGAGGTTTTGACAGACCTGAGCCCGAGAGGAAATAAACCATGGAGATGTGACAGAGTCTAAAGATGACTCTCATAATTCATAAAGCCATTGACCAGTAAATGAAAACAATTCACCATGTCCTGCTCACTACCTTAAGACCAACATATATCTATTTTTATACAGTCTTTGAAAGATACATGAATAATTAATGTCTATGCAGCAGTAAAGTAATGGTCAGGAAAGTTTGTTCATCGCCTCAAGTCATGCGGACCTCGAAAGATAAATGTGATGCAAACAGATTCCATTACAAAGCTTTATAAAGTTTGAAAAGTTATAAAGTTTCCATGAGATTCTGCTTTTATATTGAACTAATTTCAACATTTTTAATACGACTATGAGTAGATATTTCAGACGGATATCAGATCAGATCCATCTCACATCTTAAAAGGTTTGTTTGATGTTGCTATGCTCTTAAGTTTATCAGAGATTCTTTTTCAAGTCTTTATAACATGATATTCAAAGCAAGCCAGCAAATCATTGAAAGAAAGACTGATAGAAATCAAGATTAAAGTTTAGAAACTTTTGTTTCTTATAGTATAGTTAAGCAAGTAAATAAAACTGTTCGTCTTTAAGTCTTGGTTAAAAATAACATTAGAATGAAATGTTTAAATTGCTAGTTGAAAAATAAAATGTACATTATTGTACTTAACAGGTATACAACAAATTACATGTTGTACCTTTTAACATAGACTATTTTATGACCTGTTGTGAAATTAAAAGGGTTACAAAAAATCCAACTGTACCTTTTGTACCCAAAATAGCACAACACTATAGTGTGATTAATAAAACACAAAATAAGCGTAATGGTACCACTTGAGCGATGAAACAGTTTTAGACATGTTTTTCCTGGCTGTTTACTGTTTTGACAGCAAAAATTTATAAAAATAAAACAATAAATAATGTAAAATTAGTTTGTTTGACACATGTACATTTTATATTAATGACACAAAGTGTCATTCTTAAAGTGATGGTTCATCCCATAATGACGATATTTTCAAGATGTTTTGAAGAATACTTGTAACAGAACACTTCTATTGTATGAAAACAAAACCAATCCAAGCGTACTTTTCCAAATATTATCCTTTGTCTTCTGCAAGAAAAAGTCATACAGGTTTGAAAAGACGGTCAGTAAATTATGTCAGTAAATTATGCAATTTTCATTTTTTGGTGAACTATCACTTTAACAGTGAGCCGAGATGACCAGAAGCCTTTGGGTGTAAAGACGTCTATTTACACTTTTCCAAATATCCTCTTAATCCAGCTTTTGAGATAAGATCATCCCTGTCCAATCTTAATTAACATCTTCCTCTGAACCGTGTCAAAACAAGAACATTTTGTTTAAGACTAGTCACTACCTGTCCACTAAGAGCGGATCAGAACGGTTTGTGTCGCTGATAGCTTTCGGGCTGTGTAACAGAGTATTGAATCCAGAACTCTCTCATCAATCTCTAATCTGATATTTAACATGTTGTCAATACGGCTTGTGTTGGTGTTTGTTTTAAGCAGATGCTGACAAGATAAATAGACTCTCGGCTCTGATAAAATGATGGTTGCTGTTGTTTTTTCGGCTTTTATGTTATCAAACCTTTTTTTAAAAGCAAATATTTTTTATGTTATACAGTTTTTGCCATGGCGCACTGTATTGATATTAAAACTTTGATAGTTTTCTACTTTTAATGAATCTTTTGGTGAGAAAAATTTACATAAATCTGTCTAATTTAAAGCTGGGAACTTGATTTAATAAACCGTTTAATTTAATAAACGTGAATAAATCAAATTTACTTTGAAAAGTGCTTAACTTAAATTTACTTTAAAAATAAACTAATTTAATTAAATACTTTTATATTGAATATTATATTATTTAAGTTGAGTTAACTGAAAACAAATATTTACATTTTCAAGAAATTCAAATTTGGATTAGTCAAACATTTTTATGTCGCAGTCAAGAAATTAATGAAATGATTTGGAGAGACAAATTTAATTAAATACTTTTATATTGAATATTATATTATTTAAGTTAAGTTAACTGAAAACAAATATTTACATTTTCAAGAAATTAAGATTTGGATTAGTCTATCAGTTTTATGTCGCACTCAAGAAATTAATGAAATGCTTTGGAGCGATTTTAGAAAGTTAACATTACTTTATTTTGGTAAAATTTACTAAGGCTTTGCATTATATTAAGTGTTTATTTTTATGATGTGGCCCCCATAAAAATAATCTTTTGGTTGTTAAACTATTTAAAAAATTGAGATGAGATCTGTCTCTGTCGTGTAAGCCCCTGCATCTTCCTCAGTTCCCCTGATAGTAAATAAAATAAAATAAAGATGATGGTAAATATGCTCTTTAAATCAGTAAAATGCAGACTCGTATTTGATGGGAAATTTCATGGCTTTCCATGTGTGCTCAGATTAAAACTCCCATTATCCGTTTTTGAGCGGCTGACTGAAGTATTTGTGAAGAAATGTCCGACTAATGTCTGTAATTTGTGCTCGCTGGGCCATCGGTTTCTCTCTGGCATGATCGTTTTCCAGCATATTATCAGAGAGCTTAAGGAATGTGGAGGGCAGGGTAGAAATGTCTGAGGTGCTCGGAGAGTTTTGATAAAATATCGATATTATGCTGCAGCAGTAAAAGGTGAATCTGAGGTCTACCGTAAATTCTGACCAGCGGTCGCCCGTAGTCATGCTCTTATTTTTTTATAATAAATTGAGCTTGTCTATTTAAAGTCCATATACTGCTGCGTATTGAGTTCTTTCAATAGTTAATATTGCATTTAGTTAATAAATGCTTAAATAGTGCATCATAGGGTTAAACCTCAAGAGCCTCTCAGAAGCACACTTCCATCACAAATCTGATGGATAAAGATAATATAATGATGGCCTATCCTGATTAAAAATGAGTTGAATTTAATATTTTATAACCATAAAATGCAGAGAGAATTCCAAAGAGTAAGAACTTGAAACGATAGTGTTAAATACAGTTTTACTTTTGATTTATAGAGATTTAAGCGGTTTAGTTTGTACATGGTTAAAGTATCAGAGATACAGAGAGGTGTAATGTTTGTGTCGTAGATTTCTGTGAAATCTGACATCCATTTGATCATTTTCAGGTTCTTGCAGATGCTGTTTCCCGTCTAGTTGTTGACAAATTCAGCGAGCTGACTGACAACTTCACCTCTCCACACGCACGCCGGAAAGTTCTGGCCGGAGTTGTCGTAACAACAGGTAGAATTTTGTTTAGTATTATGAAATACAGAACGATGAAGCAAAAATGATATGCATGATATTCGTGTCTGCATTTCTCTGTTGATATGCTGTACTCAATACACAACATCACAGCAAGAAAATAGTTCGGAATTTACAATTTGAATTAAAAGAAATTAAAGCAAATGGCTCATGATAATAATAATTATTTAAATAAATGTTAATCATGCTAGTTTACACTAAACATATAGACACCAGTAAATATGTGTGAGTTGCATGTTTTAAAGTCAGCCCTGGTTTGATTCCTCTTGATTTAATCACAGGCACTGATGTCAAAGATGCTCAGGTCATCTGCGTCTCGACGGGAACTAAGTGTATAAACGGCGAGTATATGAGCGATCGCGGCCTGGCGCTGAACGATTGTCACGCGGAAATCATCGCTCGACGTTCCCTCATCAGGTATCTGTACATGCAGCTGGAGCACTTCCTTAGGTGAGACATTACTGTTTCAATGCATCATATTTGAATGATATATACTGTTTTTACTAAACTGTAACCATTTGAACTCTAATTGCAGGTTACGTTATGTACTTATGTTAGTCAAAGACGTCACAGTGAAAATTAGCTAAGAAGCTCAAATTGCTGAATAACCTAAAGTGATATTTCATCCCCCCAAAAAATGGTGTCATCATTTACGCTCTTGTCTTTCTTTCTTCCGCAAAAAATAAAAGAAGATATTTGATAAGTTGGTGACTCAATCCTAACCCTGGTAATCAGACTTCTTTTGAAAAGACACAAAACCAATGCAAGCTACCAACATTTTGCGAAATATCTTTTTTGATGTTCTGCAAATTGTAATTTTTTGGGTGTACTATTTAAAATGGGTAAGGAGAAAATTTAAAGCACCTTTTTGTGATAATAACTTTTATAAAAATTGGGCATTGCAGCTTTATGCGTCAGGAGCATTTTCACTTGAAAGAATATTATACTTGTCTTCTGAAATAACTTATTTAAATAAAAACAAGTATAAAAATGTATTAACAAAAGCCTAAAAGTATACCGAGACTGCAATGTGCTTCTTATGTCTTTCCAAAGGGCTTAATAATTTATGTTTTACTGTTTAATCTAGCAACAATAAAGAAGAGCACCAGAAATCCATATTTACGCAGTGTGAGAAACGTGGCTACCGGCTGAAAGACAGCGTCCAGTTTCATCTTTACATCAGCACGTCACCCTGCGGGGATGCTCGGATCTTCTCTCCTCACGAGGCGGGCGTAGAGGGTGAGATAGGATCTAACCTAAACTATATAATCATTCCCTAATTTAATGCTTCTATAAATGATCTCATCCAGATGTGCACTTTATTTTATCCAAACCCTTGAATGAGCAAAACCCAAAAGCTGAATTCTATTAAGATCTGAACAGCTTTTATGATCATCTCTCATTTCATTATAATTTCATCCATCTGCATTTCAAAACAAATTTCATCAGCGTTTTTAATTAGCCAACTTTGTTGTTTTCTCTCGCGGTCTGATTAATTTCGCTCTCGAGTGTGGCGTTTAAATCATTCGGTGTTTAGACACTTTGCATCAGGCCTACAATTATTTCACTGATGATAACACAATTACTCTTCTCTGTGTTAGTGTTGTATGTTGATTAATTTTTTTTTCTTATTCATTTGCCACACACTTTTATGCAATGTGACTTATAATGCATTTATACATTTTCATCTATATGTCTGTCCTCTGGGAATAAATCTACTGTTCCTTTTTTGAAATTATTCCTATAAGAGCTCAAGGGTTACTTTTAATCTTATTCTTTCCATATAATAATTGCAACAAAACTGAAAAAACAGGAATTGACCCGCTTGTCCTTTCCTCCTTATACCAGACCAGGGGGACAGACACCCGAACAGAAAGGCGAGAGGCCAACTGAGGACCAAGATTGAGTCTGGTGAGGGAACTATACCGGTGCGCTCCAGTAACACCATACAGACGTGGGACGGTGTTCTTCAGGGAGAACGACTGCTTACGATGTCATGCAGCGACAAAATTGCAAGGTAATTCCGACAGCTCTGTTTCAAGTCCCGTTGTCTACCACTTGCATCGACATTTGCTTTCAGAAAGACCGGTTAAAATAATAGACAGCTCAGTAAAGTGATTTGTCATTGCGGTTAATTCTACAGCAGAAGGTAAACATTTAAACCTTTGCCTCTGTGTGTCAGTACTAATAGAATAAGAGCTTTTCTCAGACATTATAATTGATGCACAGGTTTAAAATTCTTGTTTTTGACCCTAGTTAAATAAGAATAAAGGCTGTGTTAGTGATACAGAAGGTAGCCTCTGTTTATTCTGTGGGGTCAATATGGCGATGCCGTCTGTGCCATCCAGCAGCTGTGAACGCGAAGATGAGGAACTGTCAGAGACAGTCGTGAGCAGAGACTGTCTCTCTTATAAAGACCTGTTTGCATCTTACTTTCTTCTGAAGAACAGAAAAGAAGATATTTAGAAGAAAGTTCATAACAAGCAAAAACAACATTGGCCCCCATTGACTTTGGTTGTATGGACATGATCCTCAAAATATCTTATGTTTTCCAATTGAAGATCGAGTCATATACAGGTTTTGAATGATATAAAGATAAATAAGTGACTGTCACTTAAGTTTGACAACCAGCTTATAAATGTATATTGCTATGCACGCTACACATCTCATCAGATGGTATGAATGTATGAACAGTGTATGCTCTTTAGCTCCATCATGTCACTTTTTGTTTGTTTTTCGGGGAAAAACGGTGTTTAGTCAGCACTGAGTTGGTTGATGTGTTGCTCGGTGAAGAGCTGAAAAGCTCATTCACAGCAAAACCGATGTTTGCGCCTCTCTGTCAAGGGAAAGCAGCCCATTTACAGAGATCAATGACTGTTGTGTTGATGAAAACTCTGACCCTGGATCAGGAGATGCAGTACCTGCTCTGAATGACAGGATTTAAGTCATTAAATAGGATACAAAGGAGGTGGCAGTCAGATATTCATGTGAATTGTAGCAAACTCAACCCTTTTCTGACATCCTGAAAAAAAAGTTTATTTTATTAAAATAGAAGAAAATGTTATAACAGTACTTAGTATACTCTATTAATTTTATATACTGATTAAGTTGTATGAAATTGATTGAATTGCATTTTAAAAGACTGAAAACCAAATAAGTAAAAGAACATTAAGAATTTGGTGTGTTATTATTTAACAAAAAGGTAGTTACTACATAATAAATAATATGTATATAATAATATATATATTATGATTATAATTAATATAATAAAATAATATTAAGTAATTATTTAAGTTTCTCCTGAAATAAATCGTATTGGATTTGAAACTCATGAAAGCCAAATAATGAAACAAACACATTTAGGATTGTACTTTTTTTAATTATTTAACACAAGTAATTATTATTAATATTATTACCTCATTACTATTTTTAATGGTACATTATTGTTATTTATATATGTTTTATATAATATTATAATTTTTTAATTAAAGTTATTATTTATACAATATAATAATCTTAGATTTATCAATTATTTTAGATTTTTTTTTAATTGGATTGAATTACCAAATAAAAAAACACCTAACGTCTTTAAGATTTGTACATTGGCTGTATATATCTATGTATAAATATGCAGTATTTTTTTTCATTTACATCTTTTATATAAGAAACTACCTGAATAAAAATGGACAAAAATCATTTAGCAAGCACATAAGAATAAACGTTCTGTCTCTTCACTGGCAGGCTTATAATCCTGTATTGTTTAACCCGATGGGTTAACAGAAAATGTCTGTTTTTGGTCATATATCTTACATTAATTTGAAGCAAAACAAACAAGATGGCATTGTGTGGGTAAATTAAGATAGACAAGTTGTTAAAGTTACAGATTGAAGCTTTAAATCGACCTTTAAATGGTCTATATACTACCCAAGTCTAGATTTGGAAAACTTGTTGTATTACCATTATTAAAAGTTGAAGTTTGTCGGTTGGGAGCTGATTGGTCGGGTTGAGGATAAATGCTTCAATCACTTGAGAATATTCTTTTTTTGGAGCTGTATACAGCAGGTGTTTTGGGCAGCACATTTGGGTTTGATTAGGCCTTTTGATTGTGTTCTGCAGAGACGTGAGACTCGGCGTGAAGACACATGAGAGGCTATGAAAGAACTGCACTAATGAAACAATTCATCCACTTTGTTGATTTTTTATATCAAGCATTTGGAAATCATTCACATACGGGCCAGATTGCTTTTCGCGCATACACGGCCTTAGGATCTTACCCGTCCTATAACTCATTCCGTGTTGTTTCCTGATTGTCTTGTACCAGCAGAATAACATGGTAATTTTCTAAACATTTTAAGAGGAACGTGTGAAATCAGGTGGTGGAAGCATGTATCATTATGTCCGAGTTCAGAAAGGGCTTCAGGTAATGATGAATAAATAATACATTACACAATATAACTGATGTAGTGTTTCCAGTTTTATATTACTTCCATGAAGGGTCAAAATCCAGAAATGGGTCACGGAGAAAACAGAGAAGAGCATACTATAAAACTGCATATTTTATATATATATATAATATATTTCTTTATTTAAATATTATATTATGTTAAAACGTTGCCCTGTATGTATTTCTGCAGATGGAACGTGGTGGGCGTCCAGGGCTCTCTCATGAGCTACTTCACAGAGCCCATCTACTTCTCCAGCATCATTCTGGGCAGCCTGTATCACGCTGATCATCTCTCTCGAGCCATGTACCAGCGGATCGCTGACATCGAAGACCTGCCCCAGCAATTCTCGCTCAACCGGCCCCTGCTCAGCGGTGAGAGAGCATCAACCACCCGCTCCCAAATCATTCACAAGTGCCTCTGATGGCCAATTATATGATCATTTACTAGATGGGCAGTTTTCCCTCTCTCACCTTCAAGTTCCTGCTCTGTTGATGAATTACTGGAATTTTCTCCATCTCACCATGTTACAGTAATTCATCCGGTACCTGAATCCCAGATACCCGGCTCATTTCTCTCATTTGCTTCGTAGAAAATATCTTTTTATAGACTGCCATTAGTAGCTACCTCTGTGGTAATATAGACAAACTGTATGTTATTCATTTGCCTAGTACAACCTAGCGTCTATAGTTGTTAAAGTAGTAAACTATACTCCAAACTTCTGAGAAAAATAACTTCAGAGGGGGTGTCTTTGTTTTAATTGAACTATTACATAAATAGTTTAATTTTATTTAAAAAAAAAAGTGAGGTTTGAAAGGATACCCTCATTACCTTCAAAAATAATAATGCAATATTTTATGTATATGCATATATACATATTTGATGCATATATATATTTATATATGTTATTTGCTATATTGTTATGCTACTCAAATGAGAATAACATTGTGTTCCATATTCTATATCTAATCCTCGGTTATACAGCAAACAAATTTGTATAACTTGAAAGCCCTTATCCTGTGTTGTGAAATGCACGGCACAAAATTTGCACCAGGTTTTATCAGATTCCTGCTCCTTTCAACAGTTTAATACTAAAAATTTCCATTTGATGATGTGTTGTGGGAGGTTGAAGCATAAATCAGCCTGGGACCCTACTGATGCTTCAGAATATTAGATTAACCTAGAAGAGTATTACATTAAACAGAATAGCTATTCTACAATGTATAAATTATATGAACTTCTCCTTTAGATTCATTACAAACTCTCAGTGAATAAGTATAAAGACATGTGTGAAAGAATGAGTCACAAAAGTGCACTCCATAGAGCTAAATCATTAAGAATTATATTAGGCTGTCACAGAGTATACTGAGATTAGTATCCTGTAATATTGGTTATATTATCATTATAATCATATAATGATAATTTAGCCAATAATCCAGCCGTGAGTCTGGTTGACACTTGAATAGAGTATCTGGTGTTATTGCTTCGTTTTAACATTTTGCATTAAGAGAAATAATGGTCACAGACTCGCTCTTCTTAACTTTCCTTCACTCCTATTTTAAATCTTGAGTATTAAGTTGCTTAGACATAAATTCAAATTGTGGATTTTAGAAAAATATCATAGAACATTCTAGTAAATACATGGTAAGGAATAGAAGATTGCTTGTAATTGTTTAGCAAAACTGAAAATCCTTTTGCGCTTCAGCAGGCATTTAAAAATACAAACGTTTACAATAGAGTAAAAGATGACAATGATAACAGCAAATAATAAAGAATTAATAAAATAAATTGTTTATTAATAATTAATTATGATAACGAATTATTAATACAACTGTATTAATTTACTAATCTCTAAAAAAGTTTAATAAAGTAAATTAAGGCATTTTAGCCATTTGTTATTTCTTAGCAAGGCATTGAGACACTCTCACATTGAATGAATAGACATTCCACAAATTGTTCATATTAAACCTTTTCAAATTATTTTTATCTCAATTTTTTATTTGTATATCTTCATTTGGATGAAATCAATGTCTGGCAATGTCAGAAGTGTTTATCACTGGCTGAAACTTTCCGATTTTGGTTTGTGCATTGGCAGGCATCAGTAACGCCGAGGCCCGGCAGCCGGGAAAAGCTCCCAATTTTAGTGTGAACTGGACTGTAGGAGACCAGGCTCTAGAAGTCATTAACGCCACCACGGGCAAGGATGACATGGGCAGACCTTCCCGTCTGTGTAAGCACGCCCTGTACAGCCGCTGGGTTCGACTGCACTCCAAGGTAAAGTTTTTACTTAGCGGGACAAGCTCGATGACGTTTCTACTAATTTTGACACAAAGAATTCTGGGAATCTGTTTAAAAGTAATCAAATTATTTCATCACTACAAGTGTGACTAATGTCTCATCTCTCCGCAGCTATCATCCACCCTGCGGATCAAAGTGTCCAAGCCCAGCTCGTACCACGAAGCCAAGCAGGCGGCCGTGGAGTACCACACAGCGAAGCAAACGTTGATCAAGGCCTTTCACAAAGCCGGTTTGGGTGCTTGGGTTAAAAAACCTATCGAACAGGACCAGTTCTCTCTGAACTCTTGAAGGGAACAAAGACGTGACAACAGCCAGCTGTTAATACTTCACTTGATGTACGAGTGCGGGTGTGCGTGATGCCGTTTGTTCTCGGACAAACAAAGAACCCTTTAGCATCTGGCATTTTGCTCTTTGTGTGAACTCATGATGTTTTATTTGGATTGCAGAAGCAGATGGTCATTTAAATTAGTGTTTGTTTGTTTTTTGTTTGTTTGTTTCTTTTTTGCTTGTTTGTTTGTTTGTTTGTTTGTTTGTTTGTTTGTTTAGTGGCATAAGCCCACAACAAAGAACAGAAAGTCCTGTCGATTTTAACTGGAAAATAAGATTTTTATTTGTTTTTCGTTCCTTGAGAAAGGGTGAAAAAAACACGATGCCATAAATGCGCATGTCATATGGCTTTAGCTGTGCACAAAGGGTCTTAAGGTTTTCTAGTCCAGCCTATTCTAATGCTGGCTCACCTTTTCCAGCATGATTCTCCCTAATATGCAAAACATATGCATATTTTTATTTTCTATTCTGACTCTTCCAGATTTTAAAATCATACACAGCATGGTCCCTTTAGATAGACATATTTCTGTCGAAAATTTACTGTAGATTTAGCATACGCCGTCTTTCTAGTCGAAAACAGACATCAATTGGATCTGGTCTGGAAACGTTTATTACTTGAAATTGTGACTTTCATTTTAAATCAGAAGAGGAAGATGGTGTTGTTATTGATGCAACCAAAGTGCATTGACGTTTTTAAATGTTAGTAAATGCATGCATGTATTTGTGTGAGGCGCATCGCTCGGATTCAGATCTGAAAGCTCTTCTCTGGGCATAATTATTTATTAGCCAATTAAATGGACCATTTAAGAAACCCCTACTTTTTTATTTGGTTTTCATAACGTATGGACTATAAGCTGTTCAAATCAAACTGTAGATTTGATGGAGTAACAATTGTTACAGGAGTAGTTCACCACAACATTAAAAAACTTTATTCTATTATTATAAGGTGTAAAGAAAACAAGTGATGCCCACCCAAGCATTTTAAATAAATAAATAATGACTCATAATGGCTGAACTATTCCTGTAACATTTACGCTGTGTACAGTCACCACAGGTCTGAGATCAGGACATACGTACATGGCCGAATGGTCTGAAAAGTGATGCACGTTTTTTATTGATGCAAGACATCTCTGCATGCAGAAGAAGAGCGGGTTTGAATGGGACCTTATCCTTTGTTTTATTTTTCTTCATAGAATGCATTCCTCTACAAAGACTGCTTCTTAAAGGCTTGAAGATGAGGTTTCCCCTTTGGAGACTTCTGCTGTACAGGCTTTGAGCCAAGAGCTCAGCCTCCCATTGATTTATGGCTTGTCATTTTTAGCATGTTTGACTGTTAAAGTTATAGAGCGAATCCAAATCTGTTTTCTGACATTCTACGTATGAAGTTGGCCATTGGTGGTGTTCATATTCCAGGACGTATCATGGGAAAACATACAATATATTCTAAATGGATCTGTGATGGTTGTAATGCGGACATGTTTTGAACATGGGAATAGTTCACCCCAAATCTAAAATTTCCTTAACTTTACTCTTCTGTCATTATAGATGTATTTGACTTACAATTATGTTAAAGTGATGGTACCCCCAAAAATGGAATGATAATATAGATATGTAATGTAAAGATAATATTTCGAAGAACCAAACAGCCAATAATAAAATTGGGTGCTGCTGTTGTTCGGTCACTGTTTGGTGACTGACATTACTTAAAATCTCATCTTCAGCCAACAATATGTTTGCAAAATGTTTGAAAACATCAAATATTTTTTGGTTATTTTGACTCAATTAAATAAGTCTCATATGCAACATGACAAAACATTTTCTCTGAAGGAAGGGATGTCATGTGGTTGAGAAAATCGAGGCTAATTTGAAACGACATAATTGGGTTGAACTGTTCCCTTATACCCTAAAAATTGTAAATGATGCTTAAAGATGTTGAAAGGTCAAAGGTGCTCCCTTCTCACACAATGACATTAGATTTCTTTAGCCGATATGTTGATTTTAAACCTTTTTAAAGAAACCAGCAGTATGTGTGTGTTTGTTCGAGTGTGTTCGTCTGTGCAACTGCTGCTGAGCCAAGTTGGCATTCTGCAGAGAAATGAAAGCAAAAGACTTTGAGATTGCTGTGGAATGTTCACCAAAGATGTCAATTTTATTTTTCTTTCGAGCATCCAAACAAACTGAGACTATTTTTTAAGGATGAAAAATATTGTTCCGAACTTTAATGTGTTCTTTCAGTTGTGTTTTTTTTCAATGATGCATTTTTTATGGTGTACGTTTGTGTTGGTTGAGTCAGGACCGGCTTTGGACATGCTCGGAATTCTCACCTTTCTTATAAGATGTGGACGTACTGCTGTACATATAGTTTGACACTCTCCAACAACTCCTCGCATATATTACTGTTTACTCTTGAGTCAAATCACAACATGCATTTTGTTCAAGGTCTTTTCAGTGCAGAAACAGCACCAGGGCAGGAAAACAGGCTCTTGTGGCCTTGTAGTATGTGGCCATGATTTGGGGCGCTAATGCATTTCTGAAGGGCCTATATAAGCGTACAGGGAACGTACAGTATAGTACTGTAATGATTAATGACTGTAAAGTTTGACTCCCTTTGCTCTAATGGAAAAGATTACTGCCCTGAAATTAATGAGCACACTCAGTTCTGCATAAATGTGGCTCAGCAAAAAGTACATTTTTCTGTGAGTGACTTCTCAAGGACAGCAGACTTGTGGGATTTTTTTCTATTATTCTTTTGCATCATCCTACTTCTCCTCTTCTCTTCACAGCTGTCGAAGCTTCTCTCCTGTCTGCTCCTACTGAAAACAATTAGATGGCACAAGATGCCAGTGATGATGTCACAATGTACTCGGTTCCATCTGAGATGGAACCTTTTTCTGTCTTTTGTTCGTTGGATTTTTTTTGCAGAAACTGAGCCGTGCGTTAGAAAAAGTCCAGACTTTCGTCCTCCTCTGGTCCTGGCCGGTCCGTTTCTAAACGTCTTGTGATTTGGTGACTGTACAGTGGAGTTCGGCGACGTGCCGACCCGGCACAATTTCGGTCTGCACCGTTTCTTGCCTGTCCTTCGTAATATCCACATGGGTCATCTGCATGAGCTACTTCACTGAAGCTGCACCCAGCATGAAGACATATTTTGAAAATGGACTTGTATGTAGTAAAAAAGGAACAAAAATAGATCTATATATACAGAAGGAAAATAAAAACAAATAAAAAAGATCTTAGTTTACATTTGTATATTGGTGTTGTTCTTTCTCCGCGTGATACTGAACTGCCCCTTCCATTGTAAAGCAACAATGAACTCGTGTAGAGGATTTTTAGAGGATCAAAAATCCTTCGGTCCCTACCTCTACATCATAAACACTACTGAAGGTACTTTAAAGATGACAAAGTGTAAAACTATTATTTATGTATAAATTTTCATCCCTGCAGGTTGATTCATCTGCTCAGGTGGTGGACTTACCAGAAATTAAATGTATTATATCATTTCCTTTGAATTCCTCTTCTCTTATAGATGATCAGATAGATCTGGTGTCATCTTCTATTACATATAGTATTACATGGAGAAAAAAAGAGAAAAAACTTCAGCAGACTACATCCATAGACCTGTGTTAATGTCTTCAAGATGCTTCAAAACATTTACCAGTAAATATAAAGTACTTATAGAAGTCTCATACTGAAATGATGAAATAAATGTTAATAAATGTCAACTCATATTTTCTAATGACACACTACTGCAAATGATGAAAAACTGACTCAAAACAATGCAATAAATCCATTGACATACATTTTGCACTGAAATGTATAACTGGTAGTTAGTCTTGTTCCCATGTTGCATGATCATTTTAATTCTACAAACTAAAGTTTTTTTTATATAGCTAACATTACATTATCTATATATAAATGCAAATGTACAACCGTGTGTAATTAAGAGACCAATTCAAAACTTACTTTTAAACTAATTAAAATTAAATTGAAGGTGTATTTAGATCAAACAGATTCTATAACGATATCTTTACTACATTTCAAACCAAAAAATATATATTTTTGTTTAGTATTTATTTAAAGAAAATGAAAACATATTTTTAGACCTCATGTACAAAGGAACTTTGTATTTATTTATTTTGTACCAAAAATCTTTTTCTCACTCATCGAGATTTTTATGTAACTTGTCATGCACTGTAAAATACGTTTCATGTGGGTTACCACAAAATTAAAGAGTCATATTAACTTACAAAAATCTTACAAAAACATTACATTTTTTCAGTGGAAAATTAAATTATTGATTTTTAAATAGCAACATTTCACAATTCTAAAAAAAAATTATTTATCAAATGTGTGTGTATATATATATATATATATATATATATATATATATATATATATATATATATATATATATATATATATATATATATATATTTGGAGATGTCTATGTCACTCCTGATGTTTTCTGTGATTAAGGAACGTCTTGATTTTAAAGTAAATCATCCCAGCTCTTGAATGCCACCCCAGAGTTTGTGTTACCTAATGAAGTTGTTCTGGCCATTAGCGTTTTTCTCCCAGCGCTGGATCTGTGCTATTCCTCAGTGATCAGCTTAATGGAGCTGGAGCTGTTGGTTCAGACACAGTGTTCTCCAACAGATGGACGTTTTCTCCTCCAAACACCTTCACCTGCTAAACTTACTGCATCACTTTACATCCATGCATCAAGGCTTCTCTACTCTATAGAGGAATATGGCTTTAAAAATGTTTTAGTGTACTCCATTATCATTAAAAAACTGTACGATCACAACAATGAAAGTTGTAGATTTTCAAAGAACTTGACAAAATCATTCAACATTTCATCTAACTGAGTATTTAAAGAAAACTGCTTACCAAAAAGTCAAAAAATGAAGTGAATAAACTGCTTATTAAATGCATTCACAAAAAGCACTGTAGACCCATTTGAATTCAGTTTTCAGGTTTACCCTTGGAGTGTTTTATTTATATCTTTAAAGTACATCTTTTGCATGCGACCAAAACCTAAATCTATATTTTTAAATCAATTTACCTTACATTCTTCTTAAAAAAATACTGAAAGGCTCTTCAGTTTTGCAATAAGTGCTGTTGTATGATATCTTCCCAACACGGTCATAATGGCCAATAGAATTAAATTCAACGTTAATGAGACATCCATTGAAATTTGTTTTCTTTTTATTGGCCAATAAATTACTCAGAATTCAAGTGTAGGCAGAACGGAGTCCCTTGTTGCTCCTAAAGAAAATTTTAATTAAAAACATTTATACAAATTCTCTCTTAACTTTGAAAACTCTATACGTCTTGCTGATTAAATTGCTTTCCAAGTGAAGTTTCTAAGCATAATTTTCACAATTTTTCAGTGTATTTTTTTCAAATATTCATTGTTTGATTACATTTTTAATCCTTTAGTGTCAGGTAAAGATTTATGCATAAGAGCCTGTATTGCCTCACACATCCAGCAATCTATTTTCTCCCAGTCTCACCCATCTGATCTTTATGAGTCCATACTGAGCCGATGAGGCCAAGGTGAAAAGTCATCATACTGCTGGGATTCTCATTCAAACGTGCCCGCAAAGTCTCACATGGGCACACCTGTCCAGTTTGGGTTCAAAATGAAGCGGCGAGCGAAGACCGGCCGCCTTAAAAGATATCGTACATCATCAGATTGCGTTCTTGGGGACAATGGGATCTGCACTCATTCAAGGCCCAGATTTCCATTTCAATTTTCTGCTCAGTGGAGTTGATGTATGTGGCGAATCGCTCGGCGGCCTCTCTCTCCGCCGGCCGCTCCATCTCCACACCATTTATTAGCCTGGAATCCCTGTGACCTTGTCTCCTCACGCACGCTTACGGCACACCTGCTGTCACAGAGAGAAGAGCGGAGCGGCGCCGGGTGAGATGGCCTCAAACCCCAGGACATTACACACCTATGCCTCCAGAACACTTTAACAAACCCCCAACACTGCATCTGCACCATGTTTTTAGTTGATGGTTAAACTTTGTTTTTGCTTTATTCTTAGAGGTGAAAAGTTTTTGACGAAAAGCATAGATATCAACATTGGGAGGTTAAAATACCCAAAGCATTTGCTTTATTTTAAGTAAATGGTTATTCATAGTCCAGGGCGGTTTTTGTCACATCCACCATGCTATGAGTTCTTTAATAGACTCATAATTAATGAAAATCTAGTAACTATTTAATGTTGGAATTACTTAAATTTGTTTGCGGGATTCTGTTCGGCAAATTCGTTGGAATTTGCATGATGTAAAAGAACCGTAAGATGAAAATCAACTCTTAGTAAATAAGATTACATCCACATGATTTATAGTTTTCGTAAAATCCTAATAATAGAAAACAAAGATTAGATTAGATTAGATTCAACTTTATTGTCATTGCACATGTAGGATACAAGGCAACGAAATGCAGTTAGCATCTAACCACAAGTGCAATAAGCAGTAAATATAGGTTATATATGTATATATACAATAGTTATACAGAATATATGAATATAGATAAGTATTATGGACAGATTTACAGGTTAATATACAGGCAGATATACAGGCAGGTGTGCTATGAACAAACTATACATTATGTAAAGTGTATGTACACTATAGACAGATCTATGAACATATTTTACAGTATTGCAGTGGATGGTAAAGTGCATTGGAATTTTGTTTTCCGTGTGCAAATGGATTGTCCAGTGTTTTAAATAAGTGAATTATTCCGATTTTTTTATCTGAAATGATTTAAAATTACAGTGGTTTACATCGGAATGGCGAACAACAAAACTCTTTAGACTTATTTTGCTTTCGACCTGGCAACCCTGCACACTGTCCTCAAGTTTTTAATGGTCAAGCGTCTCATTTATTTCGGAACATGTGAAATTTTGTCATCAAAGAAATTATTTTGACATGCAAATTCTGATCTTTTGGAAAGCTTTTCCACTCCCTGCAGCAATAGTTTGGCCTGACAGCCTTGTTTGTTTTTCATGTCATTGCTTTGGAAAGAGCACTTACCTCAGAATAAAGATATGTTAGTGTTTGTGTCGGCTAGATTGAGCGCAGTCTGCGATTACATTGTTTCCTGATGTCAAATAAAACACTACATGCCCATTCACTTCACAGAACTATTTAGCTAATGTCTGGCCAGTTAATTGGCCCTGTTCCTTCTGCCAACCTTAAGCATATTGATCTATTGTAATTACTCTTGAGGTACGGCGGAGAGTCTGGCAGAGAGAGAAAGAGAGAGAGAGACACACTGTCACAGAAATGGATAACATTTATCGGAGAGCTCAGACCTCCGGACGAGGAATTCTTTGAAGCTGACAGAATAATTAAAACCATCGGGCCCGTCTCTATTGATGGCTGAGCCAAACGTGGAGGAAGAATCAGCGAATTAGCATTTTGACCTTCCTGTTTCAATGGCAAGGATGCCCTCTTTTTTTCCAGGGCAAACATTCGAATCAAAGAGACCGGCCAGATCTCTGGTAAAGGTGTGCGAAGGGACAAATGCAAAGAGAGAGAGATTAATGTCACATTACTTATTCATCTTCTCATTGCAAACAGTTTCTACAAAGCGAGGGCATATTTGAATATCTAAATTGTCTGTGCGGCGCTGGGACGGCCGCAAATGGGCCTTTGTCCTTGTCTTATTTTTGTCAAAACCTTACAGAACAATTTGACCAAAATGTTCAAACTTCATCATTGCAGCTTATGTGTGGCTCTGTTTTAATTACAATTCTCACATTTTATAATATGAGAATTCGGCTTAAATTATAATTCAAACCACCGTCGAGCTTCCAAAATCCTTTACTTCTGAAATAATTGTTTTGCAAGATTCTTAAGATCTTATGTGACAGGCCCGCATTTGTCCTTGAGTTACATAAGAACTCTTTTGTAATCCACATCTGTATGAGCCACAAAAAACAGTTTTATGAAGAATGAACAAGTTTGCTATCCAAGTATGTCACTATAAAATGAAATTTGTCAGGGAAGACGGTGTTCCTGTCTTGGTGTTACTTAATTTCATTACTGACTGTATCTGTTTGAGACCAAGCTGTCAAAAAATCCCAAAAAGGGTTATGTTGATATGATATTTTTGTTTAGTGTATACGCCTGAAAATCAAATCGAACCTCAAACAGGATTCACATTTTTTAGAATATTTGTAGAATATTAGTAACAGATTTTGCCAAGTGAGAGATGACACATAGCTCAACATACTTGCAACATTTTTGTAGAAAAATCTTAACCAACCTCAAAACTTTTCCCCAAACCTAAATTATCCCTAAAACTATGGCAAAATAAATCAAAAACCTTACATGAACTGCAAACGTATCCCTCACATCTGTCTCAAGGACATCTTTTAACTTGGCAAAAAATGTCAAATGAAAATTATAAAATGTCACAAAATGATTGCTGAACATGTCTGAAAATGTATCCCACACTAATAAGTTTTTTCATGTCTGCATCCATTTGTAAAAATGAATTCTCTTCAAATACGAGTTCATTTCCTCAAAACAAGTCTAGATAATATCAATAACGCTTGCATAACAAACAACATCATGTAACGGTTCATGGTTCATGACCCCAGGTCAACCAAAGGTTATTGGCTACTTTTTGTTTAACGTCGGACGTATTAAAATTTAACAAACTTTAAACTCAGGGAAAAAGTTATTTACATATTTTATTGAACATAACTTTGTGGTTAAACTCAACACTAAATGTTTCAGCATCCAGATGATGTTTTGGAAGTGTTAAATAATGTTCAAATATCCTTTATAAACATGCAGCCCTGGGATATTGACATTTCTCTGTTTGTGTGCATTATAGCTGGATGCTGGACAAGAGAGAGTTTCTTCATAAAGTGAATGCCAACTAATGCGCTCATTTTTCTGTGGGTCAACTGTGTATTGGGACTCATCCTTGTTGTCCTTTGTGTAGGTGTGTGTGTGCATGCGTGTATGTGTCTGTGTGTGTGCGCGTGTGTTTAGAGATTATTGACAGTGCCTCTGGAGCTGGTATGGATGTGCTCATCTGTTGCATTAATAAGACTGTTCCAGCACCTCGGCAACCAGCGTGACTGTCAGTCAGAGCCGTAACCAGGCGTACAGCATTAATTCACTCTGTCGAGGGAGGAATGGCTGTGCGGCTCCGCTCCATTACTCCCTGTGACCCTGGGCCGGGGAGGTTGACCGTCAGATTAAACGGCACTGGGCAGAAGCGGTGAGCTTGACGTGTTGGGTCCATTCCTCTGTGTTCAGCAAACTCAGCAAGTCCAGATTCAAAGTTCTAAAGCAGCTTTTTTTTAAACGTCCAGCAAACTAATTTAGATTTTTGCAAAAAGCATTTTAGTTGTCATTCTGCATTCAAGACACCTCGGACTGAGGATATTTCCCAATTCCAACCAGATCACAGAACGGCCCTGTTTGTTTTACCTGTTTATTTCAAAAGTCCTTGTTTTAATGTTAAGAAATATTGCAAAGTTTTAATGCTACAGCCTGATTGGAAACCTTACTGTATTAATGTTATTCTGTACTTTTTAAGTGTACTAAATCGAGGCATTGCTTCCGGGTATGTGGAAAAATGTTAAATTCTGAGTTGTCTTAAATTTGAAACTGTCTTGAAGAAACATTCTCATTACTTAAAAAAATATAAACCTATTAAACCAGAGTATGGTTGATAAGAAAGAAAAACTATAGGATGATAGGGTGTTTCTTAATAGATTATAATTCTTTTTTTTCCTGCCTTTTGAATGACATTTATTCAAAAAATTGGGACTTATGTAATTTGTTTCGCAACAGATTTTTATATTAGTTTAAGATCGATAGTTGATATAGACCAACTTCAGGACAGGCCTCACTGACTAATTATTCAAATAATGCAGAATATATTTTGTTGACTGCAGGATGTCTGCAATAATAAGGATTTGTTTTGCGTAAGATGCTGTATCGTGCATATTTAGTGAGTTATATGTTTTAAACACTCTGTTTTTAACAGGCTTTGATCAACGTGGTTAAATTCTTGAAGAGGTCGGAAGATCTTGCTCTTAAGGATGATAGTCTGTGTTATCAACTCTTATCTGCAGTCTATTCACAAGTAAAACTCTTGAAGTTTACTCCGGAGGAAAACAACTAAAGGAATGTGTCTGTTCAATATTCACTTCGAGAAATAAAACCTGATGCCTGTTTCTCTTTATTTTTAGTGATGCTTTGTGTCCCCCTCCCAAAGGGCCTTTTGGGGGGCAGAAATGTTAATGTTAAACCTAAGCTGATTTATTGATGCAATTTTTTATTAAGAAACTGTAATGAATTGTTTCATATTTAGTTTCATAGTTTATTGAGCAATTAAATATAGCATGCTTTTTATACATTTCCTTGCATTGATATGTGGCATTTCGCTGTTCTTCCTTAAAAAAAGATCTAAACATTTCGGTTTTTACTGTTGCCTCAATATTATTATGTTGTATTTCAGGTTTGTTTTTAACAAGTAATGTAGACAATTTTAAAATAAAATTGTATATATTAAAAACATATTATATAAATACAACATACAAACAAGCCAACATGTTGAGGCAAAGATTTAAACCAAACAGTTGGGTTTAAATCATTTTGTAGTATATTATAATAAATATTAATCTTTTTTTATATGAGAAAAGGTTTGTTTGGAGACAGACCACTACTTTTTATGAATATTTGTTTTAAATGGTATTAAGTGTACTTCATCCTCATTGAATCCCTGATCATTCTTGAATGCAGCATTATATTCAGGTCATCATAGTCAGTTTTGCTTTTATCTCCATATCATTTAAACAATTTATAATAGAGTAAAACTTCATTCAAAGATCACATTTGCTCCACATAACAGATACCAAGCAGATAAAAAGGTCAATTATTAATATTAAGACAATATTTCACATTTGCATTTACTCATTTGGCAGACACTTTTATCCAAAGTGACTTACAGTACTATGCAGTTGTCAATCATCACTGCAGAACAAACAGGGGTAAGACGTCCTGCCAAAGGACACTTAAGTCATTGTCTGCTGACATTGGGATTCAAACCCACAACCTTCTGCTCACAAGACCAACTCTATAACCACCAGACCACACCTGACCCCACATATCATGTTTAACTCAGGGAAGATGATAAGTGCGGTAAAGCTCAAAGATTTAGATATAATATATTTGTCCATGACCAATAACAAAACGTATTTTAGCTAAAGCTTCTCTACAGTATGTTGTGCTCTCTAGTGGACACTATGTATGATTGCCATCTGCATTCAGATTTTTTACACACCAATGCATTTGCTTCATCAATCCTTTCCATAAAGCACAAACATGCCCCTTAATTTCGTCTTTGTACAATGAAAACTGCTTAATTTACACCTGCTTATCTTGCCAAAGTACCTGTAGTTGGACCTTTTCCTTTCAGTTTAAACCAATCAGCGATAAAAACAAATCCTGTCTGTTCTTGCAAACATTTTTCAGCACACAGTCTCGTCATACCTGTTAATTGTTAGTTGCATTGCTGAAAGGTCACAGCACACAGAGACGCATTTCTCTACCAGACAAAGGACTTTATTCAAAATGTTTGCTTAATTTGAAAATTGCTAGAAAAAACACTCGCAAACTGTTTACAAGTTTCATTGAATGAGGGTAGGCGGTCGCGTTTGAAGCAGGCGTTGCACACATCACAGATCATCGTGTTCTTCATGCGGCTCCTTCAGCAGGATCTTGGCCTTCATCATGTTCTCGGCCACTGCAAACACCAACACAGACATGGGCATTAATACAACATTACCTGTTGACGAATCTTAAATCAAACCTCAACATTAGATTTTGGAAGGCTGTTTGTAATGAATGCATTAATGATGAGCTTCAATACACTAACGAATCAATGGTGCTTGGCAATGGTGTTCTCAGAGAAGCTTATAAGATAGAAGACACTCACAGAAGTCCACATCGGCTGGCTCGTAAGCATACATCTTGTTGCCATACTTTCCACCGATGTCGGCTCTCACTGTCATCGAGGGATCTGGATGAAAGCGTTTACAGAAGTGTTAGGACAGATGTTGTAAGGTAGGTAACCTCTCTATTAAAAGTTATTCTATACATCAAGTGGGATAATATTGTGTTAAAGGAGTTCAAAGGTCATAGGTTTGATTACCAGGGAACACAATGCACATATAACTTTGGGTAAATGATAATAATAATAATGTAAAATACAAACAAATCGTTTATTTTTTCAATTTGGTTTAGTCAAGAAACTGAAATTTTCAAAATAAAATCTTACCAACAAAGAGGATTCTGGGGACATAGAAACCATCAGGGGCCAAATTTGGATCTGGCGTCTCTTGCTGAAAGTCATAATCACTGGTTAAACATCTCAATAACAAACGATATTCATGTTAACTCCGTAAAATAAAATATTTGTACCACTAGGTTGAGCATTACGAAATCTTTTTTGGCCATGCGTTGAATAGTCTGATGTTGGGAAAAAGCTTTTTTCAAAGCTAAAGGAGAGGAATTTAAGCACATAGATATTTTTAGATAAAGTTCCACTTCATACATGTAATTTCAATAAACAGTATTAGTTTAGAAAGAGAAGAATAAAACACAAACCTTTACTGTGTGGACAATCTTCCAAATGATGAATGACCATCAGAGGCTTTTTACTATAGCGAAACAAGGGCACTGTGAATTTATAATCTATTTTTAAACAAATATTAAAGGAAATCGTTGAAAGCAATGTGAATTCAGAATCTACCTGTCTACCATTTTGGCCAATCCCTCTTCATATGTCTGAACCCAAGTGATGTCATCGCCCCAGCCTTAAAAAGAAGGAATCATTCCATTATTTAGTAAAAATTTGCTAAATAAAACTCTTAGAATATTTTTAAAAACTTCATTCTTTAGTTCTAAAAAGGTTAAGTACCTCTTGAGAAATTTTGGGAAGCCTTTTTCTTTCTTTGATATGTGACATCCCAAAAGGACAGAAACAAAAGTACAGTAAAAGCTGACCAGTACTGCATGATAACGGTGTATTGAGCACCCTGAGAAAAAGCCAAAGCAAAATTTGCAAATGACACGTTTTTATGGGTGGGTCCTCGTACTGCTTTCTGCATTGCAGAGCATACTTGCAATGATGAAAAGAGTTGTTGAACAGGACAAACATGCTCCGTAGTTATTGTTTTCATTGACAACTGTCATTCGACTTCATTTAGGTAAACCACATATCAAACTTTGTGACATAAAACTATAAAACTGCAACATTGAACCACAATTAATAATTTATAACATCATGAGCCCCTGACAATGTTAAAGTGTTGTTACATTTTCAACAGATTTTCAACCTGTTTAACATGCACATTATGAACATCATATTCAAAAGCCATTAGTTTTGCAGCTTCTGTGCTTTATGTGCAAGTCATGACTTGATTTACTTAAATCTAGTTGACACATTCATGGTGTTAGCCACGCCAAGGCATAGGATCGCTTCTCAAGAAATACAAGAAATTATAATCTACAGTCCACCTTGAGTATTTTGAATACAAGTCACACTAGTAAAAGTATACAGAGTGTTTTTTGTCATTTTTGAAATATTGTGAATTAAGCTTTAAACAAAAACAATTTCCCTTCTGGTTCATTGGAAAATATACAAAATATAAAGAAACAATAGAATTATGTTCACAAAATCAAGACTATACTTTAAAAAAGCCCACAAAAATCATACTAAAAACAACATACCAGGTGTGATACAGGTGAACCGTCTCTTACTACGCTGACAGTAATTTTTTTCGATGTGTCAGGAATTCTTATAGTCTCATTCTAACCTACCAAACTGGTTTGGCATTCAGAAAAATTACAATTCTAATTCAGTTCTTTTCTCTCTGGAGCCAATCCTAGAAGCCCTTGAGGTTTTCTGTGATGTGCAAGCCTGTTTGTCAAGCCTGTTTTCTTTTCATTTTATTGATGACAGTAATCATTGAGACTCTTATTCAATACAATCCCACGCACAGTCATGCAACAGGTTCAGAAACTTGTCTGGTTTAGGTGGAGACCCAAATGTTCAATGTCTAGACTAATTTGACAGACTCTCTTCTGACAAGTATTGAACATCTGAATGCTTTTATTGTTCATAAAATCAGAAATTAAAATATTACACCATAATGTTCTATCATGCATAATGAACCTGAACACAAAAATAAATTAATGAAGTACTATAAATACACAAAATGTTTCTCATTATTTAAAAGGAATCTGAAGGTGTATGCCTAAATATCTGAAATTATTTATTATTAAATGTGATTTAGATTTGACAGAACTTAGAATTAATTTTATAAATTAATGGAAGACTTTAACTCAAAATGGAAGAAAAAACAGCCAATAAGAGGACTCCTTTAAATATTTAAAAAGTATCTCAGATTGAGACATCCCGCAGAAAATGATACGAAAATATTTCTACAAATTTAGTGACGACACTGAAGATGAGTTACATTTTTTGACTATCTTTTATTTTTTTTGTTATAACATAGTTCCCATATTTCCCTTTGTTGTATTTGAAAAATTTATTCAGTCAATATTTATTATTTTAACAATTTTTACTTTTTATTTGTATCACATTTATAAAACATATTACTATTTTATTTTATTATCTATATTTATAATTGTTATAAATTGTAAAAAAATACGAATATGTGAGGAATTCTCCCAAAACTGTCGGCTGGTAGTTAAAAGACTTTTTTAATTGAATTTAATAAAACCTATTTTTTTAAATATTACCCTTCTTATTATTATGTTATTAAAATATGTAAAATGACAAAAATAAAAAATAAATAAATCTTAAAAAAATTCTTCTTAAATAAAAAAAATATTTTTTTTCTCCACAATTTAATTTTATGCTGTGTGTTTTTAACAGTAAGCATCAGATACATTTATTTTAGTTTGTTAACATAATGAAACAAAATAAAAATAAGCAGACATAAATTTGCTTAAATGCGTCGCTGTTGTCAGCCGTTGCCTCGGTCACTTGTTGCCCTTGACGACCGCCGGGCTTCCGCGCATGCGCAGAATCAGCGGAGCGGTGCATTGTGGGACAGAAAGCTATCGCCAAGGCAACAGCGGAGTTTAGCGACCGGAAATCTGCAGCTAGCATAACACCAAACGACAAATATTCACGTTAGGAACATCTTTAGGATTAAATATCGCTTTTATTTGTTGCCATGAACGATTCGGTGGCCAAAAAGACCCAGGAGACATTGGGAAAAGTCATCAAAAAACCACCTTTGACAGAAAAACTGCTCTGTAAACCTCCGTTTCGGTACCTGCACGACATATTTAGTGAGGTGAGTTATAAAACAAGATATTATGACACACATGTTGTTTTTATTAACATGTTTTCTTAACATTCTGCATTACAAGCTTAAAAACTCCAACTGGGCTAGCTGGCTAATGTAGCTTGTGTGAAATCTCCATAATGTGGAATTGTGTTGTAATATTATGGTCTGTTTGTGTCAGATCTTATATTGACAAGCATTGATGTAAAGTAATGTACTTAACCAAAGGTTTGCAGGTGTCAGGGTTTATATGAGGATGTTCATGGTTGCATGGTTGCTATTCATTATGAATAAAATCAGAATAAAACTTCATACACATGTTATAAAACACAATATATGTTTTGTTTTTAAAGTTTGTATTTGGTTTGGTTATAATCACATGGAATATGACAGCTGTTGTTAAGTGCTGGGATGTTTACCCGGTTACTAGGCATGGGTCGTCCACATGGTTATGCAAACACAAACTTTATGGTTTCTAATGACATTCATATAACATGAAATATACTGGAAGAATGTATATAAAAAACTATTTTCCAAAAGGAAATAAAACCATTTTAATAGTTTTCTGAAAATGATGTTTTATACCCGGACTCATACATTTTGTTAATATTTGATTTGTCCTATTAATGTTGTCTCAGTCTGAACATGTTAAACATTTATTGTTAAATAAGACAACAGTGTTGTTGATTATAAGTTCAAAGTTTGATTATTCTTTTACAAAACTCTACAAATCCATCCTATTTGTTTTAAAAATGTTGGTTTGTGTCTTACAAGAAAACAAAAAACATGAAATGTTTGACATCAGAGATCATACAATAAATGTATATAATACATATAAATGCAAATGTCAAGTCTGCTATTTTTTACCCCCAGGTGTAGATCTCACTGGCTTATCCAGCCCATCAAAAGTCTTACAAGGGTTTTAAGAGCTCAATTTAAAAGATTGAACACAAACAAATACGGGTTGAGGATTTATAGGATTTTGTAAAAAAACTGCATTTTAAACAAAAAAATACTGTGATTTGACATGAAACATTGATGAAGCGGATATTAGATTCACTACACAACAAAATGGCATTGCAAACTCATATTTTTGACATTAGGCTCATATCTTGTTTTAGAAAACACCTCTTCGTGTGTCAGGATATATAAAAGTTAGATTTTGAGTTGTAAACCTGTTAACATTTGAAAAACAATTGTGAAATTGATCAAGAATGCACAGTTATGTTGTGGAATTATATAGTTTTAGTTATTTTGTGAGTAACACTGTGCGTCATCACCTAAAAATAGTATTCTTACTTCATATACAAGTAATTCAATTAGACTTTTTATTGGTTCCTTCAGTAGTTATGCCTGGCTATGAGGTCTGTTTACACCTGGCATTCTTTTAACAAGCTTCATGAGGTGCATGCTGGGATACCTTTTAAACAATATTGATCATGTTAAACCATGGTCCAGTTAGTGTAGAACTGTAGCCTTGGTTCCATGATGTTTTTAAGACCTAGTATTAGATTAAAGAAACGAAGAGGTGAGGATAAGGAGAGGGTGTATTTGTATCCACGGATAGACCTGTTGGAGGCTCAGGTAAGATTAGCCAAACAGACACAACACCTACACTTTGTCTAAAGGTCACACAAGCTGTCCACTGACCGCAGACCCACCAGAGTTGACTTTGTAATAAGAATCAGTTGGATGTTTTTCAGTAAAAAACACTAAACTGTAATTCAATGTAGCCACTGACTGCCAGAATAAATAAAATGAACCTTAATGGTGATTAAAGATTACACAGCCGTCTTACCAATGTATACTACAGAGAAGTGTTTAAAGGTATAGTTTAATGCGTTTAAATGACTAAGTTTGGTTAAACACAGAGAAAGGCTTATAACCAAACATTTCTTGGACCATATTTATTACCCTAGTAGAAAAAATATAGAAGTCGAATGAGTACTAGAGGGTACAGTGTTCTACATTCTTCACAGTATCTTCTTACATGTAAGAATGGGGTACTTTGATGGTTTGATTTTGAGCAAATGTCGTTTCTGTGTTACTCAGAACAAACACATGCATACAGGTTTGAAAATCAAAGGTTAGTAAATTATGACAGAATTTATATATTTTTATTTAGGGTTATCATTGTTTGGTCTACTAGACTATTTTTATCTAATACTGAAAATCCCCATTTATTGTAAATGATTCAAAATTGTATATGCATGAATGCAACCAATTGTTAAAAATGTGAAGGCTCTAGTTAATCCAATTTTCCCATTTTTTCAGGTAATCCGTACCACAGGATTTATGAAAGGCCTCTACGGAGAAGCAGAGATGAAGTCAGATAATGTGAAGGTATATCTTCTCTAAATAGTTCTGTTTACCGGTTTACTTTCTTAAAAAAGAGTACATTTAAAAATACATTTTTAGTCTGTATTTCTTGCTGATTATATGCCATATAGTCCCTCTTAAAAAACCATTAAAAGGCTTTTTTTATCACAAGTTTTTCAAAAGGGGAAAATGTAATAAAATTCACCTTTAAGAGGAATATTCGTTTCTAACTACATGCTTATGTTTGTGTGTAAACCTGAGACCTGACCAATCTATAGGATTTTGGGAGTACTTCCTCAAAATCAGTGATAAATCATGTTGCAGTCGACCTCTCATAAACATCAGAAAATCTTGACCTGAGGTCTTTTACATAAGTTGGCTGTGTTTGTGCTGACATTGATAATATACTCACACAAGTGTAACTTAACACTCCAGTTAGCAAGCCAAGGTCACACATCTCGGTTAGACATGGGGTGTTATAAAACCTTCCGGTTAAACACTTATACTGCCATTATTCGGCTTTCCTAAGATCAGTATCACCTTGGCCCTGTAAGAGAAACAGATAACTATTACCACAGCCCTGTGTGGGTAAAGTGAGGAGGATGCGTGAGATTCTCCTTCAGTCTAACAGAACTGTAGGCTTTGATGTTCTAACATGCATAATACATGACCTCCCACACCTGTGTGAAGCATTGAGGCTAACATTACACCACCTCTGCCTGTCTGAGAGTTTGTTTGGGTTAGCCATAGATCAACACGTTGTTTAAATGGTTTGGTTACAACCTGGAGCTGAACACGCTCAAAATAGTGGATATGATAACGGAATTTAGAGGAACTTCCCCCACTAACCATCATGATCAGAACTATGGCTGCAGTAGAGTCACTCAGGTTCCTGGGCAATAGCATCTCTCAGGATCTGATTTCGGACGTTCGTATTGACTCTTTTGTGAAAAAAGCCCAGCAGAGACTTTACTTCCTCCATCAGCTGAGGAAGTTCGACCTGCCACTGGAGCTGCTCGTACAGTTCTACTCAGCTGTCACCAAATCCATCCTCTGCACTTCCATCACCGTCTGGTTCGGCTCAGCTTCCAAAACTGACCTCATTAGACTACAGCGAATATTCCGGACTGCTGAGTGAATCAGTTGCACTACTCTTCCCACAATTCTAATACTTTACTTATCCAGAGTGAGTAAAAGGGCTCACAAAATCACTCTGGACCCTTCACAACCAGCAGCTGTTACCGTCTGGACAGCGCTAAGGAGCAACGAGCACAAAAACATCAAGATATAGGAAAAGCTTTTTTCCTCAGACCATCTACATCATGAACAGTTAAAGGCTCCCCATGTATAATAAATAACGCAATACTTTCCGTCACACCTTCTGTATATAGCACCTTAAAACACCTGAAGATATCTTATAGCATCCGTATATACGTATATACATATTATACACCCTACTGTGCAATAAATGTGTGCAATACATTTCACACATAGCACCTTATAACTTGTAAGTTTATAAAAAATCTGCACATTTCTATACCATCCGAAGCTCTTCTAAAAAATTTGCATTTCCACCATTGTGTGTCAGCTTACATATTTATTTTTATTAAAATAAATATTCATTTACATTTAGTCATTTAGCAGACGCTTTTATCCAAAGCGACTTACAATAGTCGAGGAGACAATGAAGCGGTAAATAGCTGATACAACAATAGGTGAACAAGTGCTACAACAATGCTACCAAGTTACACAGAGAGAGAAGTTACAAAAGTAATTTTTTTTTTTGATAGAGTAGTTTAGAAAAGAAGTGAGTTAGTGAGTTAGATGTAGCCGGAAAAGATGAGTTTTTAGGTGTTTTTTGAAGATAGAGACCGAGTCTGACAAGCGTGAAGCCAGAGGCAGATCGTTCCACCATCGAGGAACTGAAGCAGAGAACGTTCGAGAGAGAGATTTCTTACCCTTTTGAGCTGGTACCACAAGTCTCAGCTCATTTGCGGAGCGCAGAGATCTTGAGGGCCTATATCTTTGCTTGTGGGTGTAAGCACACCTGGCAATAAAGCTCATTCTGATTCTGAAAATATATAATATGTACTTCTACAGTCTTTGATTGAAACATTCAGATATTGGTCAAGATAAGAAATTATTTTTTTTATTTGTCAAATTAAGCCTAATTTTATTATGACTATATTTCTATTTACATTTTTCTTTTCCATTTTCGTGCTTCTTTTTGTTAATTGATAAACAGTGCCCCGCATCTGCTTTTATTACATTAGGATAAAATGATTAATCCTAGTTATGAAAAAGTCTGGTCACTACACATATTGTAGCTAGTTAAATAATAACAACTACTGAGTGTTTTAAAGTCATATCAACTCACATTGGCACTCAGGTTGTTTTGCCTGTGGGAGCTCATTATTACCTCACCAAGAGTAAAATATGGACAGTTGCACATAACCTAAGGCAGCAAGCAAAAACAAAAATGGTTTAATGCAATTAATTCATCATTAGCCTGCTGTTGATGATAAATATACACATGCATATACTTTTATTTTACAAATAAACCAGAACTGGTTTGAGCATGAAACTACCGAAACTGGTCCACCATAAACTTTAAAACACAACGGGTTGCTTTGGAGCATTTTTTTTAAACAAAGACTGTAATATTTTTATTGTGAACATTTTGCCATGCATTGTTCTTAAATATTTCTTTGTGTCCTGCAGGATAAAGACTCAAAAATAGTCTTTCTCCAAAAGGCCATCGATGTGGTGATGCTGGTCAGCGGAGAGCCTTTGGCTGCTAAACCCGCTCGAATCGTAGCGGGTCATGAACCAGAGAAGACCAACGAGCTTCTGCAAGCCATCGCTAAGTGCTGTCTCAACAAGGTCAGTCCTGCCATTAACAGGGCTACTGTACTCTTGTCCTCTCGCTCAAACCCATTTAACCAGCGAATGACTCGATACTGTCCGAGTGAGGGCTTATTTATAGACATGTTCGTTTAATTGCACCCTTGAGCTTTTCTGAAGGAAAGAAGTGACAGAATCGCGCCAGAGGAATTATCAACGAGCCCAGCAATACTTGCAGAGCCAAGAACAGGTTTACACATTGAGCTGAATGTCAGCTTTGCTGCTGTGTGGCACAATGGGAGGTTTTATGAGACAGCTTTATAAAAGTCATAAAATGGTACAATAGTGATACCTGAATGGTTAATGGTGTGGACTACAAAGATTACACAGGTGAATCTAGGACTGGAAACTGGGTCTTTTTCAATGCATTTGGCTTTTCGTTGCAAATAGCTTTATAAAGAAAGCTGCATTTGAGATTATTGGTGTTTCAGAAATGACAATTCTGTCCCTCTAAGAGTGTTGCTGCATTTGTCTGAGTTGTTATGGAAAAGAATGTCATGTCTCTCTTTTAGCTCTCCAGTGATGAGGCTGTTAAGCGTGTGTTAGGAGGAGAAAAGCTAGACCTGAAGGGGAAGCCCAGCACCTCCAGGTCCCAGGACAAGGAGAACCGTGAGGGCAGGGAGCGCCACAGAGATCGAGAGGTGGGACCTTCTTAATTTTTCGGTGACAGCTGCTGTCGTACCCGACTTTTCTGTTCTGTCCTTAATCATTACAAATTCCTTAACTCTACCCATGAGTTTTTTTTTGTCAGTAATTGTAACATGAAAGACTTACTATTTGAAATGACATATTAAACAGTTATGTGAGGTGGTTACCTTCAACAGAAATGATCAGAATTGTATGTTTTGTATGATGTTACAACTGGTAGGAAAACATTTAACATTTTAATATGACTTTTCCATGCAGAATGCCATAATAGTGTGTAGAATCCATTGTATTGTGTTCATTGTTGACCGGCAGACTGTACATTCCCTTTACTGTCATTAATGGAAGTTGATTTCATCCTTTCTTTGTCCAGGAGAAGAAGGGGATCAAGGAGAGTAGTGAAAGCAGAGAGCAAAAACATCCAGAGCAAGCCAAAGATCAGGAGAGCAAAAGGGACGAGAAAGAGCGACGACGGGATGCAGAGAAGCCTGACAAGGGACGCGACAGAGACCGGACAAAAGACAGAGACCGAGACAAGGACAAGAGCCGGGATCGAGAGAAAGACAAGATCAGAGAGAAAGAGCGAGAGAAGGAAAAAGACCGCAACAGGGAGAAGGACAGAGAGAGAGAGAAAGAAAAGGATAAGAAAAGGGATAGGGACACTAATAAAGACAGAGAGCGTGAGAAACGACGGGAGAGAGAGCGAGAGAAAGAACGTCATGGAGGGACGGAAGAAAGGCAGAAGGACAGAGCTGATATAAAGGTTCATATTTTAATAACAAATTTTTGCATTTAATTTGTCTGACTTCACTAAATGTGTCATTCAACGAAACGGGTGCCATTTTGCTGTGCAACATAATTTTTTTTATTTGTAACATAGTAAAAAAAACTACAACTACAACTTGAAAGATATACTTATCCTAAAAAATAACACATTTCCTACCTCAGAGACAAAATTTAATTAAACACAGTGTCACGATTATTAACATTTCATCCAAAAGTGGCTCAAGAGACATCCCATCTAGTCTTATGTAGTTCTTCAGCTTGCATACTTGCAATCAAACTAAAATATGGTTTGTATGCATTAATAATGTAAAAAATAAAAATATTTCTCTATCTATTTTTTGTAATATCATTGTGGTTCAAGATTGACTTGTCTAACAGAAAAGAAAAAAACATTGTAAAGGGGTATCAGTACTTTCCATTGTTTTTCTTGGTGGTGCCAAAGATCGGATGATGTCACTTTTGCCTTGTGATGTCATTAAAAACAACTGTAATTAAAAAAGATATAGCTTATATGTGGATATTTTCAATGCCAATGTTATATTTGTTTCCAGGAACATACGAAATTGGTTATGTATCAATATTATATTTTTTCTTTAAGAACTGTATTTTATCTTATAACTTTTTAACAAGTACACTTGACTCAACAATTTTAAGCCTTTTTAAATGCCCTTTAGGACACTTTGTACCTTGTGCATCCTTTAAAACTTTGCAGACTCAAAAGTCCATCTTGTAGAATGACTCAAAAAGGTTTTTTCTCTTATTATCTGATTGACTACACAAACAAAATGATCAAAACTGACCTTTCCTCCCTTTGCACTGTATTGAGATCTACTTTGAAGCAACTTTAAATGAATGTCATTTACTTTTCTGTAGATCAAGACAACAGAGGAGATCAACAAGTCGAAGCCTCACCCAGAAGAAAACAGGAAAACCCTTGAAGCTCAATCAGAAGAGGTATGTTTGATCTCTCCCCCACAACCCTGGGCAGCCTGTCTGTTTACCCACTTCACATGCTGTATAGATGGGTGGAGCGCATTGAAATCACATGCTTTCCTTTACTTTTGTTTTTCAAACCTGAGGCTGAGGGCGGTGAACTGGAGGTACAAGTCTGGCCCCCTTTTGTCATCTGCTTTGCTTTGCTTGCAAAAATGGCACAATTGCGTACAGTATTAGGTTGTAGAGATTGTAGGCAGGTTCCTGATAGAATACTTGTCAGATGAATAATGGGATACTTGCCATTTTCCTGGAACATTAAGAAAATTGCTATAGTTTGAATCTTTGAACATTGGGCTTGCAGGCTAATCTGATAAGATTTCTCTTCTTATTTTTCGATTCCTGAAGATAAGTTCAACTATGGATATGATATTGCAGAGTTTATGAATCCAAATTAGAGAATCAGGTAGATACATAGATGAAGAAAAGAACAGCATAAGGAGATTAAGCGATAATAAAATGAGCAGTTTATTAGAATAGAAGAAAATCATAGATGCATTGAGATGTTGTCCATTGTAACCCCATACAGAGCTCCATCAGGAACTCAGACTCTGTCTCGCCTTTCTAGCTTATTGTTGTTTCGTGCAGCTCATTTAAACTTTCTCTGCCGAAAAGTACAATTATGAGGGTTTATAAACCCAGAACAGAGAATGGAAAACTATAGCTTGATAGCAATGTCTTGTGACGTTATTAAGAACCTCGAGAATGAGACCATTTAACACTCATATCCGCTTGTGAACCTGTGAATTCAACTTAAAATGACATAACATTAAGGAAACTAATACAAAACATAATAAATAATATACTAATGATTAAAACTAATTAAACTAAATTAAAACTTTAAGCAATAAAGAACAACAATAATAAAAATAACAAATAAATAAAACACAATATGGATGCCTTTAGTCTTAAGTCAGAATTTAATCATCTTTAGTTAATACATACAAACAAAAAGGTTACTTTTAAGCAGTTTAGATCTTACGATCCATCATTAATACAGTTTTTTTGCGCTTCATGTAGTGTCTAACTGGTTTGTGTCTAACTGGGTGTGGTTAATCCTCTTTCGGTGTTGATGTGAATGGACAGCGGAGTGCTTTTGCAGTAGGAGTAGTGGTGCAGATGCTTAAAGCAAGCATAGATAAGAAATTCTTATTTGCATGCCGCTTTTGTGACCCAAACCTAATTTCTGTACACTTTCGCAAACAGTAGCAGACTTGTAGATTATTTCTGAAAACAAACTAAATAAATCAAGAAGAACCGTGGTTTGGCTTTACTTGCCTCTCCAGTATTTTGAATTAAGACGTTTAATAAGGTCATAACACAACAAAATTCAACAGATTGCATATTTAATTCAATTAGTTAAGTTAAGCATTAATATAAATTACATGAAATATAAGATCTATGTTAGTCATCGAGCAACAAACAGGAATTTAATTTCGGGTCAGGCGTGTGTCTGAGAAAACAGTATAAAAGTGTTTACAAATGACTTCATTGCTTCCTCTTCTGTTTTCATTCAGCCCACAGATCTTTCTGAAATTCAGGTAATATCTGTCCAATGTGTAAATCTTATATAATGTTAGAGTCCAAGCCTTATTATTTGCATCAGCACACCTGTATGTTTGTGGTTTTTTTGAAGGACTACTCAATTTACAAAGCTTTATGTGATCATAAATTGAAATGGAAATTAATTTCTATTCTCTTTTCCCTCAGGCTGAAAGTCCTTCCCGGATACCAAGGCCTTCATCTGCTAAAGGACAGAGGCGGTGGCCCACAACAGGCGGTCAAGGTACAGAGATTTACAGATCTTTTTGACAGAGTCAGGATCAATAATCTGTTAGCACACTTTTATTTGAAATGATGTGGATTTTGTTCCTCTTTTTCAGATGAGTCTGACAATGATGGAGGTGAGTTATATTTCTATTATAAGCTGCGATACAGCTGTATTCAAAAATGTGTTTACCTATGATGTTGTTGTCTGTTCCCTTTGGAGGACCTAGTTTAATGTACTCAATGTATTTGTTCTATACCTCTTATTCTTACTCTTTTATTTATTTATTTTTAAGTTTTTTTTAAAGTACTGCTTTTCCTCAGGAATGTTACTGTTGTTTACACTGGATGTTTGAAAAAAAAAAATTCAGCTTAGTTTCAAGAAATGTAGCAAAACATCTTAATGTTACAGGGTGTTTTCATGGTATAACTCAAAAGATCTTAATAAAAATACAGAATATTACTTTTTTTGAAGGGGACAGACCTACAGCAGAGAAACCATTGGAGAATGGAGACGTGACGGATCCCATGCCCTCTAATACAAATCACAGGTTAAACTTGTTTTTTTTCTTTTTGTTTCTTTGAAATGATCCATAAGTAACTTTCTTTCTAATGTTTGCTTAATTTCCCCTCAGTGTTATCAGACTAACAGAATGTGATAACACAGTGTGATGTTTGTGTCTGGATAAAATGTATCATATAAGTCCCCTTGAGAGATTTCTTGGCAGTAAAACACACATGCAAATCCTCCAATTGCACTGCACTGTACCGCAAGATCAAACCACAAGATATCACTCTCAAGTCGACCATTGCATTGTTTCAAAGACTGTTTTTGTATGCGTTCACCCATGTTAAAACCTGCTGTTTTTTAAAACTGCCCACACAGTCACATACACACCATACCAAATGTGTGAATGTGTGTTCATGTTTATTTTTTGCCTGATTGTTTTTGTAAGTAGAAGATTGGCACGTCCTAGCAGCGCCCGGCCGGCTGCCCCCCGTGTGAAGCGACAAGAGAGCAACGCTGATGTGACCCCAGCAGAGAGGTGAGAGATTTTACTTGTCTGTCTCGCAAATTTATATAACTTTATATTAAAGTGTTGGAATGATTGTGGTTTTACAAGAGGTTAGTGTGTGTTTATGTTTGACTGAGGTAGTAAGAAAGACCAATTTCTGCCAAAGAGGTTTGTGACCTGTTAATATTTAAGCAGAGATATTCTCAGGTTAGGCAGTGGCAAGACCCACACAGCGGTAATAATGGATGGGAAGAAGCTTTCTGAAGATGAAGATGATGAAGATGGACAGTTTGTGGTGGAGGAAGCAGCCCCGCCTCCACCAGAAATTGCTGAGATGAAGGTAACATTACTTTGTACTCTACACATTTATTCTGTTTTCAAAAAAACCAAGAGCCTTTAGGCTAACTGCCGTATTCTTTATTTCAGCATAATTCACTTGAACTGAAAGGGGGCGACAAACACGGTAAGTTGTGTCATAACATTAAATGTGGTTGTTTTTTAATGCCTTTCTTTTTTTTAGGAACCAGATAGTTTAGCTGAATATTTGATGTACTTCTACAAACTAAATTGAAAGTATAATGGACTGTTTTATTAACGTATCTATTTTTCAGTATGTTACATACACAAGCCACCATGTCACTTCAGAAGACCTGTAATATTATACAGTTGACCTTTATGATTTTTTAATGCAGTTTGACAGCACCTATCGCCATTTATTCGGCTCTACATTGTGTGACGTAGTTTAAAAATACACTTGGGGTTACAAAATTAAAGTTTGGGCATTGGAATAATTGATTTTCATTGGTTCAAAGGTGGACTTGTGAAGAAAATCCTGGAGACCAAGAAAGATTATGAATCATATCCAAAGTCGAAAGAACAGGTATGACATTTCTGACATTATAAGCCTCTGGATTTGCCATCTTAACCACAAGGTGGCAGCACGATAACATCTTACTCTTACCCTTTGAGTGGTTTCACAACAGGATTTTCAAAACATGAGTAAACACATTTGAAAATTCCAACATCAAGGAATCAACTTAATTTTTTTCTTGTAAACAATACCTCAGGGATGTGGTGGTCTGTACTTCTATTCCAAAGGCTGGCCCAGTGCAAAGTCAGTTCACTGAAAAGCAACTTAGCAAATGGAGTGGAGAAATGTAATAGCGGTCCCTGAGAGCCATTGAAGTGTTATTCTGCTTAGTGGAGCTTAAACTGTTATGACAAAACAACTGCAATGTGATAAACGATTATGTTTTTTTTTATTTGTGTCCCAGTGGGCTGTTTCTAATATTAGGAGGATGATACTTATTTAGAATTGAAGGCCGGAAAAGTTTGGTGACACTTTTAAGAAAATTAGCCTCTATAATTTTGTATGAATTTGTATTATAATTTTTAGAGGAAATATTTCTCAAAAAGAAACTATGTTATTCAAAAATGTTGTAATTGATTCCCCAACCCGGTAAGCACAGCACGTCCGAAGCGGTGATCTGCTCCCAGCTGGCGCCCACAGCGTGTGTTTCTCCCCCCCACATATTCTTGATTTCAAAACAATCAGTCTGGATTTCCTTTCTATCCCAAATAATCAAATTAGATTTCCCCCGTCAGACGCAGACTGGAACTTGAGAGCCGAATGGAGCGGTCTCCTAATTGGGTTAATTCAAGCTCATTAGCTCTTTCAGTTCTCTTCCTTTTTTGTGGGGCATGAAATGGGCGTTTCGTCCAGGGCACCTGAAAGCTAACAAGGGTCGACATGTTAACTGGCACACCGCTCCTCCTCTGTCTAGTCAGCTGTGCACAGGAACCTGTAACAACTTCCTTCCTGACTTGAAAGAGGGCGAAGGTCAACGCAATAAAGTGTCCGTTCTCTTGTAATCACAGTTTGAATTTAGGGTTTTAAAATGTAAATATTGAGTTTCCTTATCCTATCCTGACAGGTCTGAAGTTACTGCTCTAATAACTCACCTCGCAAATATGAGATTTCAGGCTCAGATCTCTCCAGGATTTGGAGATCCCCACATCAACTATATGACTTAATCACTTAAGAACGTCGCAGAATGTCCAATATTGAGAAGGAAAAAGCATGACTCATTTCACAGGGTTTATTAGCATGACTATTCTGTTTTGTCATTTTACTGCAGAAATGGCCCAACAAACTGGCCCGTTTCCCATCTTTGTACATTTCACAGCTGACCTCAGCAGCGACCCTTAAGATCACGTGTATATTATTGTAAGATACTTCTTGTAGGTCGTCTTTTTGTTTTGAGAGTACTGGCCCCTGACAGCAGCTGCGTTTTCATAAGCTTTTTTTTCTCTTTCCTTTTCCCTCTTTTTCGCCATCAAATTAGCCTTGATGAAGGTTTGCGATGTATAAATAAACCCCGTGGCACACAAATGGATTGCTGTTGAGTGAATGCCACGCCAGCTCGCTCTCTGCAGAACAGGCAGGAAAATAAATAGCCGTCCCTTTAGGCCCGTGTCTTTGTAAACATCTACCTTTTTGTTAGAATTTTAAAGGAAATGACTCTCGTTGCATTCCTCCAAACGTTATGCCCTCACAGAGAGACGATTGACATCCGTTCAAAACGACCTTAGGGTTACAGTAAAATCCCCCTCAGAACTGCTTGAGGCTCTGAAGTCTGATAGCTTGATTTGTTATGATCAAGACTGTTTTTTCAATCTCTCTTTTAGTCTAGTTCTCATAAGTCCAACTGTCACACACACAATGCTATTGTTGCTTGATTCTGTGGCTATTCTCTTTGCACGCAAGTTAGGAGCAGAGATCCCAGTGCTGACCCCCGAGGGGCCAAACTGACCCCTCCATCCTGTGTACATGACCCCCCTTTTTTGCACTTCACTTCATCCGAGTTATTTTTATGATGTTGCTGGACGGGGCCCACATTTTCCCCAGGGAGGAAACCCTTAAACATTGCTATACAATTAATCTTGTCCGCCATGAGCTCCAAAGACCCACCATGGAGCTTTATACCAGTAGCATATAAACAGCAGGGGCAGCGACCTCTGTCCCTTCATGTCTGTCTAAACCATCAGTGTTTGGATCTATTGCATAGTGTAAATAATAGTGTAGATGATGTGCATTTGGCTTATTATTAATATAAGCTATTTAAACCACTATTAAAACCATTAAAATTAAACAAAAGTTAAATTAATGATTGTTTAAAGGGATGAAACTTTCAACATTGATTATATTTTATGATATGTATGAGAGTGTATAAAGCTGTAAGGATTGTGCAGTGAAGAGAAATTGGAAACTGTTTTTGGTTATTTTGATTCAGGAATCGAACTCGGGTAACCGTGAACTTATTTGCTCTATATATTGGTGCACTAACCACAGGGCTATTGGATCTCTTAGACATTTCTTATATTTATTTCGTTCAGTATATTCTGAAATAATTTTTATTTTTCGGTGAACAATCACTAAAAAAGGGCTGTCACTAATTTTACTAAATATATTCAGGGACAGATCCTAAAGTCTTTTGCTATCTGTTTAAAGGCTTTGACTGATGGAGGAAATTTGATATGAAGCTAACTTGAAAGTCCTTTTAATTTAAAAAACTGATTTTATTTGTCCATCCAATGATCTGATTTGATCACATTTAAATTTTTCATATTTACAAAACTGTCACATTGTGTCCCTAAAGCAAAGCTCTCTTAAATATATTAGGACCTAGAAAGGTGTAAAACTTTCAGGACTTTCCTTCATTTCCGGGTTTGGCCTCTTTAGCTCTTCAGCAGCACTCTATGATTCATACATTTTTCATGCATTTCTTCATTAAGTAAATGAGACCTGCTGCTTGGAGGTAATGAAGCGTCCTGACACCAGAAGCTCTGGCCCAATACCTTTAGAATTCAGGATCTCTCAAAGCCACCTGCCTCAGACATAACACATCACGCTTCTGTCACCGTCTGAGAAAACTGTCCCTGGGCCACCTATCGCGAAAGAAATATTTTCCTTAGGCCTTCTGAAGAGAGTGGAAAATGAGAGCCTCTATAAACGATTGATTTATGTCCTAAGAGACAGAAAGCAGGATTTTTTTCTTTTTGATTAACGGCTAAGGTGCAGGAGGATGCCAAACAGAGCGAATCCGGCCCGTTCTTCGTGCTCCATGGACGGTGGGCCGAATGTGCTGGCCGGTGTTTGTGTAAAGGGGGTGTTAAGGGGCCAAAGAAACCACCCACATTGCAGTTAACTATTAGACATTTCAATCCGAGCACCGTTGTAAACCACAAAGAGGGAGAAAAAATGAATTTAGTCTTTCTTCTCAACTGTTTTGTTATATTCAGGCGTAGTAAACCTTTGATCTGTTGGTAATACAGTTACTGAACTTGGTAAAGTTGTAACAATAAACTTTGGTTTCAAAACACAGATGATTAGAGACCAGCTCTTTAGAAAAATATTTATAGATTTCTCTTTTTTTCTGTTAATACGGTTTGACCAACTGTACGCAGAACACACATATACATTCTGTGTCTTTTTTAGCATTTGACAATGACCAGATGCTAAACCCACTAAATTCATCACTTTTTTCTTTTAAATTAGGGTTGTATTATCACGGAATAGATTTTTGACTACAAATTGACTTTTCCGGTGGGTCAGAGAGGTTTGCATCCGGCATTTGGTGGGTTAATGAAGTATTTTAATACTGCATATTATGTGTGGATGGCATTCATTCGACATCATGATCTTATTTTTGACAAGGTGGCGTTTAGAGGGTTTCGTACCCTTCATATTAGATTAGATTTTAAAGTTGAACGATAAATGAGTCAAATTTGATTTTATTGGAAACTTATTTGCCAAGTTTCTTCCTTACACCCTTTTTTACTGCCATTTATTAAACCCTTGAAATGTACTATTTTAATCATGCATTTCTTGGAGAATTACAATTCTTTCATAAATTGCTCACTCTGTGGAAACCTGCATATATTTCTTTGTATGGTGGAAGATATCTGGATGAAATCTTGTCACTAAACAGTTCAGGGACCCCACTGACTACCATAGGTGGATAAATCACAAAGATAGTCCAAAGTGCCCAAGGACTTTCTGCTCTCTTCATTCTTCAAAATATCTTGTTTTGTGCTCAACAGAGCTTTCTACTACCATGGTAGTCAATGGGGTCCAAGAATTCTTTGCTTAGACGCATCCCTTACGAATATATTTCTCTCTGTACAGAACAAAGAAACGTATATTTATTTGGAACAATTTAAATGATGATAGAATTTTTACACTTTCAACATAACTAGACATGATTTTAATATAAAATGATTTGTTTTAACTAAGTCATTTACATGGGATGGCACAAGGATGAATTTTTTTTAAGAGAATTTAATGTTCTGGTTAACTGTCATTCAACACAGTGTGAGGAGTTCATTTGGCACATGATCTTTCTTATTGAAATAGTGTCATCACGTAACTCGGGTTTGAAATCTCTAACCTTAGGAAAGGAAGTGTCTGTGTTTGTGCACAGAATGACATGAATTGGTTGAGGAGTTAAGCTTGAAAAGAGGTAAATGTGAAAGAGTTGTTACCGAATACTGTTGTAAAATAACTTCACTGCCATCGCCTGTTACTAAAATAAACAAAGTCACGTCTTACTCGAGGGTGTGCAAGCCTGCGTCCGAGCAGGGAAGCAGGGAGTACGAATCGGACCGTTTTGGCCTAGCGCCACACACAGCCTGTGGCCCCAGCTGAGTAAACAGACGTGAGCTCGTGTGCCAGGGGGGCCCTCCTGTGCCGGACTGAAGGGTGACTGGAGCAGAGCGGGACCCCCCAACCACACAACACACAGAGGAGGCCTTCACTAACCGCTCTCTCACATTATAGATCCCATGTCCCTTTCGTTTTGATCTTTATATACATCGCAAGGTTTGTATAATTCCTGCCTTGAAATTTTAAACATTTGTAGCCTTGACATTGAAACCACTAAATGCAGACCTCTCCCTGCTGTTTTTTTTTAAACTATATTGTCGGGTTGCTATATAATTCCTCTAACATCATTTAGAGCATTCATCTCAAATCTTCTGTTTTGGCATAGAGTTTTGGCTAGCATTTTTGTCATTTTTGAATGGCCATTGTGTAACCAAGCATCTTCTAGTGTCAACAAAGTATTTTAATTGTATTAATGGAGGGGTAACACAGGTCGTTTCTGCCACTCTAACGTAAATCTTGAGGACCTGTAGTGTACAATCTTGTTTTCCAAATATCCGAAAATCTTTGATTTAACCACATTAACAGAATACAGATAAAGCCTTACGATCACTTTAGAAAAAAGCCTAGCTCCTGCAGGCGGATCGTGACCAGCGCTTGTGACCAGCACATCTCACGAGGGCTTCTCCTATACACGCTGATGCTCATACTCTACGGAGGTCTTTGATTGGTGCGTGAGTGGAATTTTATGTCTCATGACCTAGTGATGGTAAAAGGTTGAATATTTGAATGAACCTTCCTGAAGCCTATGGCTGTACAGGGTAAGCACAGAAATACTAGGTCATGTGTCGAACTTGGTTTTTATCAAAAAGACCATGTAAAACATGACAACTCAACATGTTCAACAGTCTAAAGCGGATAATGCACAAAGCAGTGTGATACCCCTTCTTTAAGTGTTTATATTTATATTTTATATAATACGTTTTTATATGGTCCGTTTGAAAAGAGAAACAGTCCTTATGCTACAAACTTTTTGTCACATTACACTTGGCTGTGTTTCTGAGATACACTCATCCATTGCCTGTCAGACCACCAGTATGACAAACCGAAGCCGGAAGAGGGTGAAATATTGCAGCAAGTTGTTACGCTGCTTTTACACTTGTGTGAGGTTTCAGTGGTTTCTAGAGCACAACGATGGCTGACCCTCTCTTTGTGGTTTGTCTCTGCAGGATCGGACGCTGGTGTCTGAGGCGTCTCGTAAGAAAGAACGGGAACTGGTTGCGAAGGAGATTGAGCGCCTGCAATCGTCTATACAGACGGTGTGCCGCAGCGCTCTGCCCCTGGGTAAGATCATGGACTACATCCAGGAGGATATGGACTCCATGCAGAATGAACTGACAGCTTGGCGCAAAGAGAGCAAAGAAAACGCACAAGCTCTGCTAGAGGAACAAAGGTAGTCAAGTTTGACCAACACATTTTCTTCAACGCATCTCAAAACCATGACGGACAGATCCAGCTCTTACTGAATGTAATTTTTCTGTCACTTACTTTTATCCATGTTATGTCTGCATTACAGAATTACAGACAGTGTTGTTGAACCTCTTAAAGCTGAGCTTGCTGACCTGGAGCAGTTGATCAAGGACCAACAGGACAAGATCTGCGCAGTGAAGTCCAACATCCTGAAAAATGAGGAGAAGATCCAGAAGATGGTTTCCAACATCAGCTTCTCCTCACAGACGTGAATACTGTACATTCGAATGAAATATAAAGCACTGTCAGCCGAGAAGAAATCCAGTTTAAAGGTCACATGACTTGATGCAGGGATTGGAGAACTTTCGGAAGGTCTGGTCACCGTTTTAAACCCCTTCCATGTAAGGTGCCTTCTGCAAGACCCAGCATTTGCCAGTGACAATATACTGGGATTCACATCCGGTTTCACTGAGAACAAACATAAACCTCTGCAGTAGATTTGCACTCCCTGCTTGAGAGATAAATCCGTGTGGTCACCATATTGATGTGTCCTGTATTTTGGCATTTAATTTATCTCCGGGTTCGCTTAGGAAAACAGCAGGTTTGTTTTGTTTTTTCATTGCCTGTAGTTTTGTCTCCAATTGGATGTTGGCAATATATCAACAGATATGTTGGGTCAATTTCAAGCTTTTGCTAAGCAATAGAACAGAGCAGATGAGCATACAGATTGCCAAAATATGGAGAAACACCACACAAGCACCTCTGCACTTTGAAAGTGAAATATTTACCTGTATATTGAAAACATCACAATAGTGATCAAAGAAAAGAGAGGGGATTTATGTCACTAAACCCATGACATATATCAGGAAACGTTAGGACAAATTATGTCAAGATTGGATAAGTTCTGGGGTTTCTTTCTGCATATTTCTAAATCTTTTCATAGAATCATTTTATTTTTGATGTAAGTGATTGTCACTTTGTTTTTTGTTTTCTATCTCAAACAGATCCACACATTTATAAAAAATATATTTTGTTTAGCTTGAAAAATGATAGACGAAGCAATAAAGGTTCCCATATGTCCAAAGTTGATAATTTATGATCCAGCACAACATTTTAGAAATTCATCAGCATGTTTATCTTTTCACATTCTACTGTGATAAAGTTGGACAATTTTAGATCTGCACAGCAAGAAAATCTTCTAAAGATTTCAATCAGACTTAAATATACAGGTTATATTACTTGATGATGACATCAGTATTATCTGCTTGCAACACAACACCATATATAGTTTGGTATTTATTTAAAGTAAATCCATTTCTTTAGCGTTTTTGAAATGTTTTTGCAATATCCTTTATTTTGTAAAAGAACCTATGAACAGTTTTACCGCATCCATATTCTCTGCTGTACATGTTGTGTATATCTTGTTTGTATCATAGTTCACAGATGAATATTAATTTTGTAGTGAAGTGTAATAAACAGGTACATTTCTGTTAAAAGTGTCTATAAAGAATGTATGCTTTAGCATTTAAGTATTCTATGATGAATACTTTGATTAGTTGACAACAGAGCCTGCATTTTTTGGGACTGAATGAATGAAAGCTTGGCTAAATGTCTAAATGTAAATAAATGGGACAAAGGCAGCATGTATCAGCACATTAGTTTGAGTCGTAATCTGGCAAGCTTTGAAACAGCTGCACCACAAATTCATATGCAAGTACTCTAGCTCTTGAACGTCTATCGAGCAAAAGTTGAGCAGGCTGTTTGGGATCAGGATTTGGAAACCCTTGAAATCTTGGGCACCTGCCTGAGAGACTCCTGAGATCTCCAAGCGTACTTTTGGATTAGGTCAGAGCGAACAGGCCGCATGCCCTGTGGCTCTTGTGTCCATGTGTTCTCCTGCTGTGGGCTCTGGAGAAAACACTAACCCGAGGGTCCTTGGTACTGTCAAAAATCATTGTGTTCCTTTAGCAATTGAACAGGTGGACCTTCACTTTTAATGCACGCAGGGCCTTTGAAATAAAATCTTTTTATTTTACGCTCTATTATTCTGCACTCTCAGTTTGATCAAAAGTGACAAACACCAGGACCAGAGAAGAAAATGAGCCAGGCGCTCATTTAAACAATGTTAACACA